>OZ020292.1:3480722-3518233 GCA_963971205.1 Aethes cnicana
TAAAGCCTTGTGCCATGACTGGTGCCGTTTACTAAAATATTTTATTTTTGCTTATTCAAAATGTTTATTACTAGTTGATGATGATGACTAGTTGGGCCGGCGAACTTCGTATGACCCGAAGGCGATTCCAATACAAAGTTATATTTGTTTATTTTTAGCTGTTCCTTTAGACGTTTCCCGACTTGATTCTTTCTAAACCTTCCCTGAATCACAGGGAACAAAACAAAAAAGAATCAGCCTAATCGGTCCAGCAGTTCTAGAGCCTTAGCCAGACTAACACACGTCGATTTATTTTTATATATAATAAGAGCAGACATTTTGTTGGTTTGGGTTTGAATTATGATAAGGTTTTATGGTTGGGGTTGTTTTACACTAATGCCTTCATATTAAACACACTATCACCGGGACTTAATCGCGTAAAAACTATTTATATTTTACCTCGACGTTTAGGCCGCGATGCAACGGCCGTGGTCACGAGAAGACTGAAGTGACGGTATCAGCATATTTTTCTTGTCGCGCGGGTGGTTCGAACTACCCGCACTTGATTTTTATTAATGTCACTCGGAATGTCAACAGGCCGGCACACAACACTAACAATGTCCGCAGATTTATCCGAAGGGGTATCTCTGCTCTGGTATAAATCCGTTGCATCGCGGCCGAAACGTCGAGGTAAAATATAAATAGTTTTTACGCGATTAAGTCCCGGTGATAGTGTGTTTAATATGAGTGTGTATCGCGAAAGTTTGAGACTAATGCCTTGTTTTATTAATATATCATACTTACATTACGAGTAATAAATTGTTTTAAAACTAGTTTTGTTGTTTATTTGATTTCTTTCTACCCTAACCTAAGAGGCAACAATAAGGAGGTAACTAACTACGACTACTACTACTACTACTACTTCAGCCTATTTGCCTTCCACTGTTGGGTACAGTACTTCAAGTGTGTTTTTCGGACCTGGAAAATACTTCTCGACCGCGTTTGCGTTTGTTTACATCAAGATTGTATGAAAAATCGAACAGCGCCCCTAGCGGTACGTTTTGTAACAAGTTTTAGCGAGTCTATTTTGATTATAATACGAATGAATGACGAGCGTGTAAGTGAGTGAACGAAAACGTTCACGTAAAGTCGCTCACCGTAAAGTATGTTTCGAGTATTGTATACGCAATTCGATCTGTCATGGTCACTGTCAGGCTAATAGTTTGAACATTTTTGAAGATACTAAACATAGAGATAAAATTTAGAAGACACGCGGCATGCACTTTTCAGTGCCTTACAAAATGGCTGGTATTTCCTACATGACATTAGTATAGCTAGTATTTGGGAAAGAAGCGAAAGAGAGAACTCGGTTGAAGAGTTAGGTACCTACCATATTATAGTTGGGACTTAAGAGTTGTTTACAAGCATAGTTTACAGGAAGAAACCGGATATAGCGCTGCAAGGAAAATATATGGAATAGCATTATTGCTAATGTTGTCTCGGTCCAAGAAGGGAAAGGCCCCATCGATAAATTCTCCTTCACCCTCAATTACAGAAATGTTCACAAGAAGCGTAAGAAGCGTCCTACTCCGCCCTACTCTAACGCCGCCTTATGATGACCCATTTCCAGTGGTTGAGAGGAGGAGCAAAGCGTGGGTACGTGATTAATAGAGACGGCGAAGCGACATGCGAATCAATCGGTCGCTTGAAACCAGCCTTTTTACTGAACGATGAAGAGGCGTACATCGCGACGTAGTCGATATAGGAATAGTCTTTCCAGGCGTGGAGGATTGTGCCAGCCCCATCGGCATCGTTCACAAGGCACGGCACGGAAGAGAGATAGGCCGTGTCATGGATTATCGTTTCGGTAAATACATAAGTACATGTGAGGCTCACAAGAATTGTGCGGTAACACACGGGAACTTGTATGTACTGTCGCCGTCGTTCCCTATAAGTTCCGGTGTGTGACGGCACATTCCTTGTGAGCCACCCATTTAAGTGTTCTCATCATCACCACTCCCAACCTACGACAATGTTTGTAGCGACATACATTGTGGTAGGTTAACGTTAAATAAATTACGTAAAGGGACATATATAAAAATGGAAAATTGTGGCTTAGTACTTATAGCTGTATACCTACGAGTGAATTAGGTATTCAAGCATTATATCAATCTAGCTTATTCAAACCGCGACTTCATTCACGTGTAATTTGGAGAGCTCCCGCGGGATTATGCTTAGTAACACGAGGGGTGTTACTAAGCATTCCCCAAGGAACCTATATGCCAAATTTCTTTCTACGGCCAGTAGCTTCGGTTGTGCTTTGATCGATCAGTTGCTGACATTATGCTAAAGAAATATAGATACTTACAATAAATAACACCAATAAAAACTCATTGGAATATATTACATGATTTAATAATGTTTAAAATTAACTGTGATGAAATTCAGGTAGGAATCAGCAGTTGGCTCAGCCACGGGGTCTGGTCTTAAAGTTGCCACAGTTGCTCTTGACTTGCCGGGGCAGAGCCAGAAGGAACACTGAAAGAAAATATGTATAAGTGTACGAGTATATTAGGTATTTGTTTGAATCCGTGATGGTGGCCTAGTGGTTCGACCTTTAGAACTCCTCATGCAGAGGATCGGCGGGTGTTCGAATCCGGCTCGCATCGCTGAGTTACTTATGTGCAAAATTATCTACTACTTAGCTTTACTGTGAACGAAAACATAGTAAATCTTAAAGAAACATGCATGCATCTGCGAAGTAATTCAAGGATGTGTGCGAGTATCCAATCCAAACTACGCCCGAGTAGGGACTATAGCCCAAACCCTCTGGTTATGAGAGGAGGCTTGTGCCTAGCAGTGAGACGTAAAATAGACTGTTGTGACTATAATAATTACCTACTATAATATTATGTCTAATACTTACTGGCTTTTGCTTGTATGCACGCATTCTCTTTCGTATTTGATAAGCAATCCACGCGCCGCGCCAATTCTTTTTACGCTGCCGAAAATTTAGCTCAATTCGAAGTATGGATCTTAAAGTATGTGAAAAGAATCTGCATGCAGTGCATACTGGCACGCACGATGCGACGCGGTAAAATTCAAGTGTCACATGTGAAGTCCCTGTTATTATTGTTTTGGTGTCTAATGTAAAATATGTACTGAAAGCTAATTAATTATAAAGTATTCGATATTGCTCTGTTTAATTTAATTGGTTACGGGCCCAGAATGGCGGAACCTGATTTTAGTTGTGTGCGAATACCTAAACTTGAGCAAAGTAATTGGGGTCACTGGAAATACAGAATGGTAGGAGTGCTGGAGAGTACGGATGGTTTACTCGACCTGGTTGAAGGCCGAATCAAGGAACCGGTTAAATCCGCTACAGGGGCTGATACGTCAAAAGAAACAGCATCTACTGAAAAGTATTTAACGGATCTCCGACGGTACAAAAAACTGAAAAGTACAGCGTTCCTGATGTTAACGAATAACATTAGTGAAGATACACTGGACAAGATCATAAGGTTTACCGATCCTAAGGATATATGGGACGAATTGCATAGACTCTATGACGGCGCTAATGAATCGCGTGCATATGACGTTTGTATACAATTTTTCCGTTACAAGATGGATACCGCTGATTCTATGGCAACGCATTTGTCAAAGTTAAATAATCTCTGGTTCAGACTACATGAAGAGTTAGCAAAAACCAAGGATGGTGGTAAAATACCGGAGCTTTTGCTAATCAGTCGAATTCTGGATATATTACCTGAATCTTATAATAGCTTCAAGAGCAGTTGGCTTATGTTGTCAGAAAGCAATAGAACAGTAGAAAACCTTACAAGTCAGTTATGTGCTCAAGAGAAACAGTTTTCAAAATTGGACATGGACACCGAATCATTTGGCGAGGCTCTAGCTACGAAGAATTTCAGGAAGAATTCTGTGGCTTCTTCTTCTTCTAAGAAGGATATTGAAGAAGAAAGAGAAAGAGACAGTAAGGATAGTCGGAAATGCTTTATTTGCAAAAAGACTGGGCATTTTAAAAAGGATTGCCCTAAAAGGAAGATGAAAGGAGTAGCAAACACAATGTCTATGATGACACTTATGAATGTACAGGAAGTTAGCAGGTGCACTAGTTCTGATGGAGAAGATACGTTGATCTGGTACGTTGATAATGGTGCTACAAACCATGTTTCAATGAGAAGAGACGTCTATCAAGACTTTGAGTTGTTCCAGAACACCCACACGGTGATCACCGCTAATGGAAATGTGGTTCCGGATTTGGAAATCGCATATCAGGGAGATAGGATTCTAAGGGACAGGTCACGGCTTGGAATGCCAACCAAATTCAAAGATTATGTTTTGGAACTTGGATCTTATAATGAGTTCATGGATTTGGGTTTGAACAAAGAACCTACCACATGTAAAGAAGCCCAAGAGAGTCCAGACTGGGAATTGTGGAAGAAAGCGATGGAAAAAGAATTGGAGTCACTACGAGAGAATAACACGTGGACTCTGGAAAAACTACCAAAGAATCGGAAAGCGATACCTTGCAAATGGATCTTTAAGATTAAGCGAAACGCGGATGGATCAATTGATAAATACAAAGCTCGCTTGGTCATCAAGGGTTACTCACAGAAGAAGGGCACAGACTACGATCAGACGTTTAGCCCAGTGGCACGGATGGGTACAATCAGAACTGTCTTGAGCGTTGCAGCCAGTGAAGGGCTGGACTTGCTGCAGTTCGACATTGCGACCGCATTCCTGAATGGTTACTTGGAGGAGGAAATTTTCATGAAGCAACCAGATGGCTACAACGATGGGACTGGTCGAGTTTGTCTTCTACAGAGAAGCTTATACGGGTTGAAACAAGCTCCTCGGTGCTGGAATAAGAGAATTGTGGATTTTCTTCAGCATCTTGGACTCAGGAGCAGTGAGGCAGACCCGTGCTTGTTCACAAGGATCAAGAAGAACGGCGAGAAGCTCATTCTTGCTTTATATGTCGATGACGGCCTAGTTGCTGGTGCTAAAGACGACATTGAGGAGTTCATTGAACAGCTAAAGAAGGAGTTCAAGCTAACTACCAAGCAAGCATCATACTTCCTCGGATTAGAATTAGAGAAGAATGAAACAGGCTTGAAGATTCACCAAACTGCCTATACAAAGAAGGTCTTAAAACGCTTTGGTATGGAATGCTGTCGACCTGTGATGACACCGATAGTCAAAGAGAACAATGACGTCGACGTGCATGAGAAAGATGAAGGATTTATTAATGCTAAAAACTACAGACAAGCTGTTGGAGCTTTAGCATATTTAATGGTAGGCACTAGACCTGATATTGCGTACGCGGTAAGCGTAGTATCTAGAAGCTTGGAACAGCCTAAAGATGTAGACTTCAGAAGAGTTAAGAGAATCTTAAGGTATCTGCAGTATACAACAGATACGGGAATTCTCTACAGAAAAGACTACAAAAAGGGCATTCTGAAGTGTTACAGTGACGCGGATCATGGCGGCTGCATTAGTACCGGAAGATCAACATCTGGAGTACTGTGTATGTATGCCGGTGGAGCCATATCGTGGCTAAGTCAGCGACAAGTCAGTGTAGCGATATCGACGACTGAGGCCGAAATAGTCGCTGCAAGTGAAGCTGCAAGGGAAGCAATTTGGCTTATACGTCTACTGAAAGACATGACAGTGCTCAAAGATCAGCCTGAAATATTTGTAGACAATGAGGCAGCAGTTCGACTTGCAGAGAACCCAGAATTCCATAAAAGGACTAAGCACATTCGAATAAGGCATTTCTTTGTTCGTGAACTAGTATCTTCTGGTGAAATGAAGATAAAGAGAATATCTACTGTGAATCAACTGGCAGATATGTTCACCAAGTGCTTGCCACGACCAAGACTATGGAATCTGAAGATGCAACTTGGATTAACAAGCGTCGAGAGAAGATGTGAAAAGAATCTGCATGCAGTGCATACTGGCACGCACGATGCGACGCGGTAAAATTCAAGTGTCACATGTGAAGTCCCTGTTATTATTGTTTTGGTGTCTAATGTAAAATATGTACTGAAAGCTAATTAATTATAAAGTATTCGATATTGCTCTGTTTAATTTAATTAAGTATGATTCTTCTCTTCTTCTCTCTTATATAATGGCTTCTTTATACATGCAAGACAATTTTGCCAATCTCAAGTATGGCCTACGGGCCGAGCATTGTACCTATGGAGGAAACAATTAATGTACGATATAAAAGATAAATCAAGTAAACTTGGTGAGGCTCAACAAACGTCAACGTCCATCTTTTCAACTCAATACACTTCGAGTAAACTATTCGTAAAAAGTTAATCTTTAACCTTTGAGTGCATTTGTCAACACCGTTCTCGCACACGTTTATTGTATTGTCACCATCACTTTGCGAGATCCGCTATACACTATAAAATTGATGGTTTTTGTCTTGGACACTTCGCCATTATCAAAATATTGGCCGGCAATTATTCAATAATAAGCATTTAAATGATCCATTCCATTCCATATAATTAATGGCTTCTGTCTTGGACAGGGAAAGTTAGGGCCACAGGCCTGCAAGCTGTTCGGCAACAATGATAAATGTACGGTACAAAAGATAAATCAAGTAAAAATGGGGAAGCTCAACAAACGACAACCATCTTGGACGACGGCCATTGAGCAACCATTTAAATGATCATTAATATCAAATTTGAGGAGACTTGTTAAACGTCAATCATGTCAATGTCAAATATGTGACGGAATGTAGTGGGTTAAAACGTCTCGATCGCGTTTACTTTTCTTCAGGTTTTTTCTGTCAAAATTATCAATTGACAAATAATTGTAACGAGGGTTTCAAGGCACGAGACAGCAAACGACTTTGCTGCTGAGCGCAACACAAAATTTTTCACCTCACGCGCGATTTTTCGGGAAGAAGACTTAGTTCGGCGTCACGTGCAGTTTGTGCTAACTCTGGAGGAGTTAAATTCGTATCTTCATCGCTAGAATCGCTCATATTTTCTTTATTACTTCGTATAGGTATTCTAAATTACAAAACCAGCAATCTAAAACTTTTTTTTAATTTTTTTTTATGTTTTTTTTTCCGGAGGTTGCGTTTCAAATCACTCCTACTCTTACTTCAAGATTCAATTATTCATTGAATACAGTTAAAATATACATATATTTAAGTATTTTTGTGATAAAACATAGTGAAATAATGAAATACATCTGAAACGGTGTATTATTAATATAATTTTATTAATGATGATATTAAGTAAATTGAACCTTTATTTTAATAAAACTCTCACGACGAATTGCGTTTCAGAACGTATCGTTGTTTTTTATTGTGACAGTGGCGTCATGCGTCGTTCGAATTTCAAAAACACTTTCCACGCTAGCGGATAAAAACAACTTTTGCGCTCGGATATCAAGCTGCAAAACGACCACTTTCGAGCCAGTGAGGTGAAATAGTTATTTGTTATGCAAGGCTGCAAAGTTGTTGTTTGCTGTGAGTGCGTGATTGAGACCCGAGTGAACGAAGGATTCTAGGGTTGAACCACGAGCGAAGCGAGTGGTTCAAATATAGAATCCTGAGTGTAACGAGGGTTTCAAGGCACGAGACAGCAAACGACTTTGCTGCTGAGCGCAACACGAATTTTTTCACCTCACGCGCTATTTTTCGGGAAGAAGACTTAGTTCGGCGTCACGTACAGTTTGTGCTAACTCTGGAGGAGTTAAATTCGTATCTTCATCGCTAGAATCGCTCATATTTTCTTTATTACTTCGTATAGGTATTGCTGGTTTTGTATGTTTTTTTTTTTCCGGAGGTTGCGTTCCAAATCACTCCTACTCGTACTTCAAGATTCAATTATTCATTGAATACAGTTAAAATATACACACATTTAAGTATTTTTGTGATAAAACATAGTGCAATAATGAAAT
Source organism: Aethes cnicana (assembly GCA_963971205.1). Lineage (NCBI taxonomy): Eukaryota > Metazoa > Arthropoda > Insecta > Lepidoptera > Tortricidae > Aethes > Aethes cnicana. Next base: position 3,488,646 of record OZ020292.1, read on the forward strand.
ACATCTGAAACGGTGTATTATTAATATAATTTTGTTAATGATGATATTAAGTAAATTGAACCTTTATTTTAATAAAACTCTCACGAGGAATTGCGTTTCAGAACGTATCGTTGTTTTTTTATTGTGACAGTGGCGTCATGCGTCGTTCGAATTTCAAAAACACTTTCCACGCTAGCGGATAAAAACAACTTTTGCGCTCAGATATCAAGCTGCAAAACGACCACTTTCGAGCCAGTGAGGTGAAAAAGCTTTTTCAATATCTAATAAAAACATACCAGTTTATTGTTTGAGGTTTAAATGATGGGCTATATGTTCAGTGATTCGAGCCAGTTGTTGGGTAGTTTGATCTGGGAATCTGATCGAAAACCAAATTGTTCATTCTGTATATGATGTTTCGAAAGTCCTATTAGACGAGAGGAGATGACCTTTTCAAATAATTTGCCTAATGCTGGCAATAAACTTATAGGCCTGTAGTGAACTGGTACAGTAGAATCTTTTCCTGGTTTCTTTAAAGGGATTATCTTAGTGGTCTTCCAACTTTTCGGAAAATGTCCTACAGAGAGACATCCATTAAATATTTTAGTTATATAAACAACAGCTTTCATATTTTAAAGCTATTAACTGCAGAAATTGAATGCTCAACTCTTTCCTCCACTGATGGGCTTTTCCAGTTAATAGTTAAGGGACATATGTCCTTCAAAAGCTTTAGCTAGCACTTCACATTGTTCAAGGATATTAGAAGTCAGAGAACCGTCTTGTTGTTGCAAGGGAGGAATTTTAGTGGTCTTCGGTTTTAATGATTTAACTAGGCGCCAGATATCACTACTGGGATTATCGACCTTGGACAGTTTATTATTCCACATTTTATCATGATACTGCTGAGTCAGTTTCTCTGTGGTCTCCTGCAAACTATTTATACGAAATCGGATGTGTATTTTAGTCTCACCTTTTTGTAGTTTTTGATCTTGTCTACGCAATTGATTTTTTCTCGAATTAATTTTCTTATATGCTTCAGCAGTCTAGACATGGTGGTCTGTATTAAATGGGATGGAACATATGTATCTCTAGCCCTTACCATGCACGTGCGCAAGTTATCAATCGCTTCATCAATTTCTGTCTCTGTTTTGTATACTCGAGACTCAAGGACAATTTCGGCATTTAGAGAAGTTCGGTAACCACTCCAATTAGCTTTTTTAAAATTCCAGGATTTGATTGGATCGAGACGCTCAGTAGTACCTCCGATTTGAAAGAATATCAGCAAGTGATTTGATGAAAGGGCTGTTAAAGCTTTGAGGCAGCTCTAGTTTCTTACATTTTGAGTAATAATTAGATCAGGATTTGTGGCCGCTAGGTCATGACGGTAATAAACTTGTGTGGGAACCCTAGAATAATGAATTTGGTAGTCGTTCGCTAACATATGACGAAATAGTGTACTACCCCGAGTATTGACGTAATTACCTACTGCACCAAAAGGTGTGATTTGCATTTAAGTCACCCATGATCACAACATGACTGCCGAGGCTAAAGAGCATTTCTAGATCACAACAGAGCAATGGTAAGTTCGGCGACTGGTAAACAGATAAAATAACATGATCAACATTGGAAATTTTAAGCTTGATACCTACTACCTCAATATGTTTAGTCAAGGGAATTTTAAGCAACGAGTGCGGTAAATCATTCCGGACCAGTATTGCTACACCTTGACCAAGGCCAGTATGATGCTTATCTTTACGGTAACAAAGGTAACCAGGTGTAGACACAGGAGTCTTAGATGTCAATCTAGTCTCACATAGTCCAATAATATCGACAGATAAGGCACTCACTACAAGATGCAGCAACTCTTGAATTTTATTACGTATTCCATCGGAATTCCACGATAATATTCTAATCTTGTTGCAATTAGACATATTTACCTAAATGTGTGATTATCAGCATAACTTTGTCAAGCATAGTTGGATATGCTATGAATTGCTGCTTGAGTTTCTTAATTATTTAAGTATACTGAGCATCTCCTGTATGGTTGGATCATTCGTAGCAGTGGACTGATGCACGCTGATGATGATGAAATATAGCATTACTATGATCATTAGGATTTCGGAATCTGTATTTTACTTTCGCATTGGCCTTTGAATGTTTCGCACTGTAACATGCAAAGCAGAGTCCCCAATCCACACCGGGCCCGCGTGGGGAATATATTTATAAATGAGGTTCGAAAAGATTTCTTTTTGACAAAAACAAGCCGGTGACAAGACTTATTCAGCTGCTCTTCAATAACATGTCTGCTTGCAGCGTTTCAAGCGGGCCATGTATGGGTAAATGTATTAAATTTGGATCAATTAATCCCAAGACCGTCTTTTTGGGATGAACAGACGTTGAAGGCAAGTGGACTCCTCAATGGTCGAAGTTTTCTTAAATTTGGCCATAATCCTCCTCGACCATTGTGGGTGCAAGTCAGTTGGGCTGTGACACAATGTTGCGGGTGCCGACGCGTTGACCTACCTTGCATCCACTAACAACACGACAGCCTATTTACGTCCCATAGCTGGGCACAGGCCTCCTCTCATCACGAGAGTGTTCATAATATTCTCCACGCAGGCCCAGTGGCGATTGGAGACTCTACTTTGCACGTTACAGTGCAAAACATGCAAAGGCCAAATGCGACAGTAAAATACAGATTCAGGAATCCTAATGATCATAGTAATGCTATATTTCTAAGCGATTTCATATTCAGGAAGACCAGCGTTGAAGCGGAAGAATGGATAAGATACTACCACTACCACCACCACTACAGCCCCTGCTGGGCACAGGCCTCCTCCATCACGAGAGGGTTTGGGCCATAGTCCTCACGCGGATTGGGGACTTCACGTACATCCTTCGCAGATGTGTACAGGTTTCCTCAGGACGATTCCTTCACAGAAAGTTATTCGAGTTATTTAAGAAAATAGGCGAAAAATGACCCCCCCCCCCTTATCTCTGAAACTACTAGACCTAAAATTTTGGGAAAAATACGGAGGAAATTACAGGAAAAATAATAAGAAATCCATGGTATTTGAAATCTATCATTTAAAAGAGCTTATCCTGTGAAACGGTTTGAAAATGACGTCATTGAAAATAATCAGGGGTCGGAACCCTCTCCACGCGAGTTTAACTCGATTCTTGGCCGGTTTGTTTTCATAAAATTAAAAAAAAACGATTTTTCTTGTATTTTTTAATTTTTTTTACCACTTCTTATTTTTTTTTGTCATAAAATAATTCATTTCCTTTAGATTGACATCTTAATCGTCTAAATCAAGACAATCCGTTCAGGTTTTAGAAATTCTGAAATAAAATTTTGAACAAGTGGCGCCATCTCTGTTCCTAAGGGACGAATCAGAGGTTGCCTCGGATCAAATCGCTTATTTTGGTCCCTACTATCACTGTGCAAAGCGGCTTGCTTTTTTCCTAAAGTGCGGCCTAAATTTTGACAAAAAGGGACCGTAACAAGTACAACTATGAAAATGACTGATGCTGATAGGGTTTAGTTGATACATAAGACTTTTTATGTTATTGATTAAAATATTCGTCATTGTCGGTCACATTACATCATTGTTGCCCATGAAATACATCATTGTAGGCTTGTTTTGTCATTGTCATACACAGCCCGTTTTTTCAACTTTGAATATATTAAAAAGTAATGAATTTTTTTAAAGTGCCTCCTTAATAAAATTGTAATATTGAATAAAAACTATCATTTAAGCGTCACAGTGAAGTTCTAGCACAAAGATGACATCAGGAACAAAATTTGTTCCTGGAGAAATTTTCTGCGTGGAATCGCCCGCGTCATAATTGGTATGAATTCTATTTAATTATTATTATTTTATTTGAAAACATCGTGAGGAAACCTGCACGCGTCTGCGAAGTAATTCAAAGATGTGTGTGAAGTCCCTAATCCGCACTGGGCTCGCGTGGGGACTATAGCCCAAACCCTCTCGTGACGAGAGGAGGCCTGTGCCCAGCAGTGGGACGAAAATAGGCAGTAATAGTAGTAGTAGTAGTATTATTATTTTATTTAAATATGCTGGGCTTAATCATTTGGTCTGTGGTTTAAGCGTAATATCGTTTTGTGACCATAGCCCACTGTTTGTCACTGTTGTTATAGGACTGGATGGAATAGACCATAGACTTTTCTCCTGAGATATTTTGTAGTTTTTTATGGGACTTACATGAACGTATTTATAAATAGGTAATAACAGTAGAGGATTAAAATAAATGTGTAACTTCTTCTTACTTATTCACTTTGCATGCAATGACACCACCTTCCATGATAACACTGAACGAAATTACAATTTTTAATTTGTCGTAACAATGGACTGGATGGCTATGTCCGACCTCCGCATAATTTAGGTAGCTTTGACCTGTTCAGCTAACTATTTTTAAATTTGGGCTCTCTTTAGGATTCAGTTCAGTTCAGCGGCGGCGGGTTTAGATAGTTGTCTATTCCGGATTTGTTTGGTTTCATTTCAAAAACAGTTTAACCGTCTAACATTAGAATAGACGAACGATGGCGCCGACACCAGAGGAACTCGTTTCGGAAGTTAAGGAGCTGCCGAGGGTCGACGGGACGCCAGACGAACTGCCTGCGAACCGGGTCGTCATCTCCGGCATGTCTGGCATCTACCCGCAGATGCATCACATCAAAGATCTCTCTGAGACCCTTTATAACAAGGTTTTTACATACCATATTTAAAATGTTGCACGAATGCTCTCCCTCTATATAAGGACCAAATTTTGCTATAAAATCTTGTGTAAACATTAGACTGAAATGCCCACAATTTAAATGATTCGCAAAGTTAACGTAACTGGATTGGTACAAACGACCCCACTCAGTGCCGGATTAACCCATATGCAAATTAAGCAATTGCTTAGGGCATCACGTCTTGGGGGGCACCACACACGGCAAAAAAAATGATAACTAATGTTTAATTTGGCAGCACTATATTTATTTTCGTTGGTGTTGTACCGAACTTCAAAAACCGGTCAAGTGCGTGTCGGGCCACGCGCAAAGTATAGGGTTCCGAAGTTGAGGATGCCCACAGTACCTTTCTAAGACTTATTAGCATCTAGCTAGGCTGTGGTATGACGTGCATATATGTATATTCATGCCAAATTACAGCTTTCTAAAACTAAGCATCTCCAAGCAATAGTGCGGACAGACGGACGGACGGTTGGACGGACGGACGGACATGGCGAAATGGAGGGTTCCTTGTGAATTTCGGAACCCTAAAAACCAAGGCGCATAGTAAGGTGAAATACATTTTGATCGCGTTTAAAGGCCTAAAAACTAAAAATTGGGCCAAATATAAGTTTGGAAATAATATATTTGAAGGTTTGATATGTCCTCTTCAATCTGAGCTGTGGAAATTGCGATACGTCCAGATTGTCCTTACAAAAAAAAATCAAGTAAAGCTTATAAAGGTTTTATTAACCTTTGAATCGCTACGCTCGATATCTAGACCATGATTTTACACGGGTGTCCAGAAAATAAAACTTTATTCAGTTTTTCATAATCTGAGCGGTGGATATTGTGAAATAATCATTACTTTTGTCAAAAACCGTAAATAACAACCATTCCGTCATGAAAGTTGCGGTGGGTACGTGCGCGACCGATGCTTGTGCAAGTTGTGCACGTTACTCACCGCAACTTTTGAAGAGGACATACATACGTATCAATTCCTGAAATATGTCTTTTCAATTTTTATATTGAGCAAAGGCTCAACGTTTAAAGAAACGTGCCCAAATTGGGTTTTCTATTACGCGCCCTAAGCCCAGGTAATTATTAATTTTCGTTATATTAGGAGTTACTTACTTTTTGGCCATTATTTGCTTTACAGGGTAGGAATAGAGACGGGTGGGGACTGGATAAGGATAAGGGTGGGGTAAATCAAAATTATTTTGTGATTTTCAGTAGGTTATTTTTTTGAAGGCGGTTCCCTTTTTTTAAATAAATTAAACTTGAGTTATCATTATTTATTTATTTCATACTTTTTAGTCATGGAACAATCACTAAAAAGTTTCATCTTCATTTATTGTCACTGAACTAAACAAGGCTTGTACTTTAGAACTTAGAATGAATATAGTAAGCTATCCTTAGGAGATAAACATACGCAATCACGGACTTTTTTGTAGAGCTATATAAAATATAACATTATTGTGTCACAACTCAAACGGTAATATTAGCCAGTGTCTTCAATGCAAGCTCCCAGTCGGCTTGATTTTCTCCGCCATCCTGAGCTTACCCATTACAAATTATACTAAAACCTTCCTCGAGACTACTCTATCTATTTGTGAAAACCGCTTCCAAATTGGTTGCGCCAAACGCGAGATAAACGTGGACAAACATATGGGTCCAAACTTAGAATCTCCTTTTTTTCTGCAGGCGGTTAAAAACAGCACCGAAAAAATTTGTTTGCAAAGAAAATTACTTGAGCATTACATTACGCCACTTGATTATTTCCTATAGGGTTATGTCAAAGATGAAAACAAATCAAATTACACTGTAGAAGATTTAACAACAGCCTTAGAAAATATCTTAACACAGATGCAACCCTCAAAAATACGAAACGCGATATTGCAATAGAATTAACCTTTGCATTCAGGAAAATGGGTACCATTTTGAACATTAACTAAAATAAAATAATTATCTTATTGTTGGGTTTTTCTTTCAATTACTTAAAGCATTAACTGCCACCGACGCATATATGCGTTTTGTTGACTTTCCCGCAGTGCCTTGAACGCACATGTGCGTTGCAATGTTCCCTTAATGACAGATGTGGCACCTGGCGAAAGTTCGTAAAACAGAAGTGGCAGTGAATGCGTTAAACTATATTAAAAATGTGTTCCTTGTGACTTATGATTCGCACCATCAACAATAACAACGGAAAAACTTGCAGAATTTACCTAACATTGTTTACAGAGACCAGGTTCGATTCCCGGTTATGTATGAGAGTTTTAAGAAAAGTTTGAATGTCATTATTATTAAATCTAACGAAGCCATGGTTTCTAAGAACAGATTTCGCTATCTCTCATAGTTTCTGACTTCTCCATACTAACCTAACCCATTTGGATTGATCTTATACCGAGATAAGAATAAGCTAAATGAATCTGCCCCAAGCGAGTTTAGGGTTTTAATTTTTATGGATGGTGTGGTCATTACATTAGTAACAAATATATGGAGTCCCGAGAAAAGACATAGGCGACTTTTTATCCCGGAAAAACGCATCGTTCCCGCGGGAACGCGATAACCGAAATCCACGCGGACAAAGTCGCGGGCAGAAGCTAGTAAAAAAAATCCTTTTTTTGAATTCGGTTGAAAATTTGTACTATTTGGTTCCAAATAAAGTTGAAAATAAGGGTTAATTTTGACAAAACTACTATATAAATAAACGATATACCTAGTCCTCTATCAGTAGTTTTAAAGTTGGGTTTTAAATGTAGGTGGATATATTCGAAAAGCCTAATCCTCGCTGGGTGTTCGACAACCCGGAAGTGCCGCAGTACGTCGGAGTCATCCCTGACTTGGACCGTTTCGATGCCCAGTTCTTCAAGGTTCATTATCACCTCTGCTGCAGCATGGACACGATGGCTAGGAAGGTTTTGGAGCAAGCCTATCAAGCCATTTATGACGCAGGTAAATTGAATAACATCTTATTTCCCCAATTGCTCGAGATTGCCTGCATTGAAACTGAGCGAGAGACATGTATCCGTCCTGTTTTGTTTGACATATGACTTAGAAATATATAGATGGAGAGATCTGATGACTGTCAAATCCTCCAATTACGTCGCCATGCATCACTTTCAACCTTAGAAAAAGAACATAACATAGAAGACAGGCTAAAAGAAGAGCTTGGTACTATATATCTTACTCGCGAAACCCAAATTACTTTTGACATATGTTAGAGTGAAACGGTAATATGCATTTTGTTACTACCATTTCACGGGTCGTCACTAATTTCAATTCAATAAACGTCAAATGGACCTCTTTTGGACCTCTTATAACCTAACCAAATTAAAAATGTTCTTAACCTTTCATCCTTGGTGTCGTGACGTTCGCAACATAACTTGATCGTGTCATACGGGCTCAATTTATTTTGGCTGGCGATCTGTGTCTCTCCGTAAAATTAAGTTCTTTTAGTATTATTTCAGCGAATACCCTGCGAAGCGTTTAAGGTGTTGCTTTTTAGCATACCTAGTGTCTTTAGGCAATATGTCCTGTGTGGTTGAAGGATGCAAATCCCACTCAGGAAGAAAAGAAAATTACGATCAAGGAATATCATTTCATAAGTGAGTTCAGACTGTTTTTGAATCTTTTAAGGCAACGATCTAACCTAAAATTATGTAACAGTATTAGTAATTTATAGATTTTATCATTTCATTCAGTTTTACATTGATGTATCCGCTTATTTGCTTATTTCCTGAGTACTCTAGGAGGTTAGTTTTTCTTCATAGTGATGTGTATTTTATAGACATTCACACAATAAATAAATGTCGATAATGTTATCATATGGGAATAAGACTTAAATATGTGGTATCATAATTTATAAAATAAAGGTTTTGATAAAGAAAATGTATATTTATAGAATATTTGAAAATAATGTATTACTTATATTTCTTTTTTGAGTAAGATAACAAGCCTGAACAAAATTGTTACCTACAGATTTCCAAAGAATGCACAAATGAGAAATGAATGGATGAAAAGTATCCAAAGATCTGGTTGGAGTTGGAACGCAAGCAACGCAAGTTGAAGCGCAAGTAAAGTGGTCAATTTGCTGAATAAAATGATTTAATTTTGAATTTAATCTTGAATGCCAAACAAGTGTTGTTTTATTTCTTTATTATTTGTAATCTTATGAGGCCCACCGTTACCGCCACATCTCTGTAACATAAGTCATCACTGGCAAGGGCAACACACACCATACCAGTAGTTTTCGAGTTAAAGCACAAGTGGCTGGATCTTCAATTTTTAGTTTTGATTTTCTAATAGTATGGACGTCATAAACCTGTCTATTTCCCATTCCTCTCCAAAATGCACACTTTTAATATGGCCGTCTCCAGTCCCTGTCAACGGCCACGAACATTTGCGACAATATCGCATAATCATTCTTCGCTGAGCCTCCCTAGTGAATGCATCAAATTGTGTGAGCTAGCGTATGTTATTATAAAAAACTGATTTCATTATAAGCAATGACAGTGTGGTGTGTGTGCTTTCGCCTCGTCTTCGGCTGTGCTGCGGCAGACCAGCTGCAGGAGTGTAATTCCGGCCAGAGTACCAGATCTACAAGGTAAGTGCGCATGAGCCTTTCAATTTCTCCTTTTCATCGGCCTCTTCTAATTCCAAAAAGGCGCCTCCATAAGTACAGACAATATTGTTATAAATCGGTTCTGTTGTTGGATCAATTTAGTTAGACCCCTCGACTAAACTCGATTTGTCATTTTATTTATTTTTTAATTTAAATGTTACGGGCGCGACTTTTTTTACAGACTTATTATTTCTATAGATTCCCGAGAAAAGGGATTTAGTGTGAATTTCCACGCGAACGAAGTCGCGGGCAAAATCTAGTTTGTTATAATTATCGATACAAAAAGCCGACACAACACATCACTAGCAAATTATGAAACCAGTGACCACCTACGTTATTTCGAAGTACAGCTCTATATATGCATCTTTTTCTAACACATTGATGTAATCATAAGAAAGTAAGGATGGATATATTATCTCATATTACTCTTTTAGCCTGGCTTCTATGTTATGTTCTTTTTCTAAGCTTTCAACCTGCTACGCAGATAAACAATAATAATCTTACAGCGTATGAGAAATGAAAATACGAGAACCTAGCTAAAATGTTTAGTTATTTTCTCAGACGTTATCGTTACTCGCTACATCGTTCTTTCGTCCCCGCGCGAACCGCTATATTCCAAATTTTGTCCAAATCGTTACAGCAGTTTCCGAGATTGTTCTGTATCTAATAAATATAGAGAGATATTTAGCGATAAGACCGCCTGCTGTATACAGGCATCATAGGTATGGTATACCATACCTATGATGTTTTGTAACCATTTTTTTTTTGTACCTTTTTTCATGTGTGGTGTTCAATAAGAATATTGTATTGTACCTATATTATACCAAAGGTCAAGCCAACGGTTGTGACGATATTTTACCCACAGAATCAGCTAACGATTCTAAGCATGTTTTTAAGGCTTTTATTATATAAGAGTAAGTAAAAAAAATGTATGGCCCAGTATGGGATTGATGGTGTAAGCGATACCTGAATCCCATACAAAAAAAAATATTTTTATCAACTCAAAAAAAACCTAGAAAACATGCTTAGAATCAATAGCTGATTATGTGGGTAAAATATCGCCACAACGTTTTTCTTGACCCCGTATAGATGGTTAGTACCTACCTCTTTTAAAGTATAAGTACTTTAGCCTGAATTTTATTTACTTAAGTACCTTCGTTATTTTTTTTTAATGTACACTACACATGGCATAAGCCACCTTAAAGCCATATTTTTCCAAAGTGTTTTGGGATAGATAACTAAATACAAATTGAAACTCTACTGCAGGTGTCAATCCGGAACATCTCTCTGGAAAGAAAATTGGCGTATTCATGGGAAGTTGCCTATCTGAAACTGAAAAAGCTACGTTTTATGTCAGCACTAACCGAAATGGATTCGGTATTGCAGGGTAATTTATTGATATTCTAATTTCTCCATTCCTACTAGCTTTTATCTTATCTTTACCTTTTAGCCTTTGCTCGCGATTTCATCCACGTCCACCCCCCCTTTTCACCCCCTTAGGCCCACTTGCACATACCTCCGCTAACCTCAGATTTAGTCTAGTAATAGGGATGACGACAACTTTTTTTTTCCCTAGCCTATCAGGAAGATTATTCAATAGTATTGGGACATGTATCTTTTCTTTTTTCACATAATCAAACTTATACGGAGATATATTGAGTTGAAAGCATGTCATGCTCGCTTTAAGGTCCTTGCTTATAGCGGCGTCGTTGATCGGGTTGCCACCTTCCCTAAGAAATGGTTGAGGGAGGCGATGGCTGAGATACGCGTCACGCTCGTGAACGGGTGCTGTCTGTGGGGTCCGGTCTGTTCATGCTTGCAAGGAATTGTTCCCGATTCGTCGTATTCCTGATTGGTCGGATTCCTGATTGGTCGGATGCCTGATTCGTCGTATTCCCGTTTTGTCGGATTATTTATATAAAATCATTACAAATATTAGACCATTATTTATTCGCCTTCCCGAAGAGCAGTTATACAGTCAGCAGCAGAAGTAGCTAAGCGGGTGAGGTGTTCACAATGAAGTCAACACGCTTTTATTGTCTAGAGAATAAAAACGCGTGTAGATCATTGTAAACACCTCAACCGCTTAGCCACTTTAGAGTTTTGTATATATTTAAACTTTCTTGCAAATAAAAATATGCAATTAGCGGACTTAATGCCTCAAGGCATTCTCTACCAGTCAACCACTGGGCCAAAAAGAGATGATTATTTGGTGCAGGCTTAAAGAAAGAGAATGGTAAAACAAAACCATAGTTCACCAAATACTTGTTAATATGCAAATTAGTACGTACAAAGTATGTAGCGAAAACGTCTTGCTAAATAATTTCGTGTTGACACTTAAGAAAATAACTTTTGAGATGGAAAAGTCTCAAGGAGTTGGAACGTTATATTCTAAAGAGGTAAGTTACCTATCTGTTTATTATCTATTACTGGCCACTTGTACGACGTCCACTTGAACAGCAACTTTTCATTTGTTTCTTTTCTGTCACACCATTGTTAATGAATATTAAAGATTATGAAAATATTGTCAATATCAGTTTTATTTGGCGATTTTCCTAAAAATGGATACTGACGAAACTAATAAAATGGTATTTATCGATAGTAAAAGAGCTAGCGGGAAGATCTTATTGCGGGGAGGCTATAGATACAACTTCGATAAGAAAAACAAAGGTGGTTCGACGAACTGGAGGTGCTGTAATAGATCTGTCTGCTCGACATCCATTACTTTAAATAAAGATGACAAGGTAATAAGAGAGTCGAAACACATGTGCAAGCCAGAATTTATGAAGAGGGAAGTCGAGGGTCACGTTAATGATTTGAAACGCAAGGTGTGTGGCAGCATGGAGCCAGTCCCAAAAATTTTTGAACAATCTGTGCAAGATTTTGTTGAAAATTGTGATGGAGAATTTGATTTTACGCTCATCCCGGAGTGGAAGAAACTGAAAACGACTTTGTATAATGCACGAAACAAGTCACTAGGCGTCGAAAAGTGCACATTTCAACATTTTAGTGAAGTTGTCATTCCATTGAAGCTGTCAGACGATTTCCTGATTTGCAACGACGGCGATGTTGATAAGATATTGATATTTGCTTCCCCCTCTGCTGTAGATATATTGGCGAAATGCACTGAATATTTCGGAGACGGTACCTTTAAGGCGGCACCGCCTCCGTTTTTACAAATATATACGATGCAAGTTAATTTGACCAACAATGCAGATAGCTCATGTTTTGTACCGGTAGTGTATGCCCTTCTACCTAACAAGGAAGAAAATACTTATAAGCGGTTATTTTCATTATTAAAGCATGAATTCTCTCAAGAAATCGCAAAGTTCAAATGCGATTTTGAAATTGCCGCCATTAATGGGTTGAAAGCAGTACACCAGGACGTTGTGGTAACAGGATGTTATTTTCATTATCAAAAAGCTCTGTGGAAGAAATCGAAGGAGTTAGGTTTAATTGACGACGAAGAAGGCAGAATCTATACAAAGATATGTACGCGGCTCGCGTTATTACCAAAGGAAGATATACCAGCCGCATATTTGGAAATATCTGAATCCATCCCCGACCGTTCCGTGATAACTCCATTCCACAATTACTTTTTAAATTTCTGGATGCGAAAAATTACCGGATCAATGTTTTCGGTCAGTGAAGAAGAATTCAGAACAAACAATGCGGTTGAGGGATGGAATAACCGGTTGAATCATAGAATCCCTGCGAAACCTTCCCTTTTTAGATTTATTGAACTACTGCGAGTCGAAGCACAACAACAACATCAAGACATCAAGATTAGAAAAATGCAGTTACACTGTCCGAGTGTAATAAAATCTCGTCGAGCAAAAGATGTTCAAAAATATCACCAAGAACGGGAAATAGTCAATGATTTTATTGATAAAAAAATCACAGTCATTGAATGTTTAAATAGGCTTTGTTTAGTAATATAACTAATAAAATACCAATATAGGTTTAATACACGCTTTTATTGTAAAAAAATCCTTTTTATTTATAAAACGTAAGTAAAGCCGTGGTAAATGAATAGTTTCATTCTATAATAAAAATGCGACGAATCAGGAATACGACCAATCTGGAATCCGACCAATCTGGAATACGACGAATCGGGAACAATTCCTTGCAAGGACGTTTAAAAATAATCATTAGCTTTAAATATTTTACTAAGTCAAACATTTTAAGCGAGAGACCTTATCATGTTCTTATTGACATGTATTAATGAACTCTTTTATACATGATGTATTTCATTATTTATTGACATTTTAAGACTGTCGACATCTATGGAATTTATATTTATTTGACAATGGAGGTCATCTCCATAAAATTTTTTTTCTGGACCCTTGGAGACTATACATCTCTAAGATCTTAGATTTAAGTTTAAGTTAGGGACTATACATCCCTTCAATGTAATTTTAGTACGTACCTATATGTATATTTTATACATGTAACGTAAAATTTGTAAATTTTGAAAAAAGGCCTTCTGCTTGAGTTTGTTGCGGCGCTTCTTCTCAAGCAATGGGTCTAGGAAGCGCTGGTAAAATCTTTTTCTGCCGTGTAAAAGTGCCCCTATGTGGCCAATTTGCTGAATAAATGATTGAATAGAATTGAATTGAAAAAAAAATATTCGCGTGACGTCAGGTACGATGGTACGATTTATATCTACCTAAGGGTGACGTAGTTAGACCCCACTCTCCAACTTTAATGCGTTTAAACTTAGTAATTCTTTGTTAATTTGATAAAACAAAAAATACGTGTCTAATATTTTTTTATTACCTGACTGACGGACTAATTGTAATTTCGATTTCTTCACCCTGTCGTCATCCCTATTTTAAGGTTTGAGATTGCATTAATTCCACATGAAAAAAAATGTTGTAGAAAGACACTAGCAGTGTTGTAGAACATATTCGTGGCTATTTGGGGTTCGTGAGGCTTTCGAGATGTGCCTAGAGCACTATTTTCACTATTCATTATGTTGAAAATTGATTCTTATAGATACTTCGCACATATATGCCTATAGACACAATCTTTGTAGGTATATAAAATGAAGTAGGGATCTTTTACGCAAAACATTCACTAAATATCGGGGATTATGAGCAATTTTTATTTAATACTAGTTGACTCGGTGAACTTCGTATCAATCACCCGAAAGCGATTCCCATACAAAGCTATTTTTCTTATTTTTAATTTCCCCACATTTTTTTTCTTTCTAAACTTTCCCTAAATTAAAAGGAATCCCCTGAAGTGCTATTTTTGTAACTTACTCCATACATGCCAATTTAGAATGACTACATGCTAATTAGCCTCTTAACTTAGGTTTAGTTGTATCAACTTAACTCGACTTAGAGGGTAACGCGAGATTAGCGGCGGCGGATGATTTCCGGGATACTAACATTCAATTCAGTGGCGGATCCAGGATTATTGTTTGGGGGGGCTACCAGGTATAAAGTTGAAGATTGGTCACGAGTACCTACACCACTAAATCAATTGTTTTCCAGGCATGTTTTCATTTCAGTATTTTTATTAACACAGGTGCAACAAGTCTATGTTCGCAAACCGCATCTCGTACTGGCTGAACGCGAAAGGGCCGTCGCAAGCCATCGACGCGGCCTGCTGCAGCTCGACCGTGGCTCTGGAGCAGGCCTACCTGGCCATGACCCGCGGCGACTGCGAGGCGGCCATCGTTGGAGGAGCAAACGTGTGCCTGCATCCACAGACTTCCTTTCACTATGGAAGGTAAATGAGTACCTATCTACGTAAACGAGACCGTTCTCAGGTCCACCCTTATAGTCTGTATGTACTACACCTAATACAATGTGTTTGGTCTTCAGTATCGCAGATTTTAAGGATGCCTAGTACGATCAATTTTATCTAGATTTTTGGATAAAAAACTGCACTTATCCTTAAAAGCCCTAAAATTGCCGGCAAATACCTACAATCTCTTACAGAAAGCAGTTCCTCTGAATACGTGCAGAATAGTTAGTTTTTCAAATCGATCAGGAACCTTCACCAGTCATTCAACAACTGCACAATTCACAATCAACACCGCAGCTTGCTACCACACAATCCACTCAACAGAACGATACACCAATTCAATCAAATAATTTGCCTGTCATGCACTTGGCCTCGGCCCGCGTGCATGCCAGTAGGTACTGTTCATCCAAGATAAGATAAGTAAGATGTCGAAAATGAACTTCAAACTTTCAAGTGAATTTTCCTCAACTTACGAGTATCTTGGACGAACTACGAACATTACACCGATGTAAATAAAATAATAATACCATCATAAGAATTATCATCATCATCATTTCAGCCACGGCTAGTCATAAGTCGCCACTGAGGGATAAACTTGTTATGTACCTACTTATGCCATGTATACGTTGTTATGTAAGTAAAATAACCTTATATTCTTTTTTTAGAACTATAGCATTATGTAAGGATGGCAAAACCAAGTCTTATGATCAGTGCGCAGATGGTTGCGTAAGATCAGAAGCCATTAATGTGTTGTTCCTGCAAAAAGCATCAGATGCCGTAAGGTAAGTTTGTGCATCACGCATCATCAGAATATCAGTACATTTATTGGATACATAAAAACCTTTTTTTTTTAGAATTTATGCTGATGTAGTCCATGTTAAAAACACTTTTGTCCCCATTGAAACGATTGAAACGGGCCAGAAATATGGATTTTGCCGTGAATTAAACGTCATGGAAGATTTTTTAAGAGATTTTTATGAAGAAGCTAAAGTGTCGCCATCTGAGGTCGAATACGTCGAGGGTTTTGGATCAGGTAAGAATTCAGAGTCTAAATTTAACTTTACAGTACCTAATTTTTGAGGGCCGCATTTTCAATCGTTCTTCAAATACTGAAGTATTTCTTGAATGAATAGAACTAATTTTGCATTTATTCCAAAAACGAATAACGACCTATCTGACGGTTCCAAAAAAAAAACACCTCGTACTTGAAAACTGAAAAAAGCGTTTCTAATCTAAAATTAATATCATTTTTTATATACTAGGTGATGGAGAAGCGGACAGGAATGAACTCGAGGCATATGATAAATTTTTCTGCAACAATAGAAACGGGCCGTTGCCAGTTGGCAGCGTGTTATCTAATATCGGTTACTGCGAGGCAGCTTCAGGAATAACTGCCGTCACCAAGGTTCTTATCATGTCATCCCATGTTCAATATGCCGAATGTTGCCAACATTAATCTACCTACAATACATAGCTACCCGTATCTATTGTATTACGCAGGTGCTCTTAGGTTTTCATAAAGGCGAAGTGGCAGGCAACCTGCACTACACCACGCCGCGGGACGACGTGAGCGGGCTGCGCGAAGGCCGCATCCAAGTTATCACCGAGAACAAGCCCATCCAGCGTACTTACATAGGGGTCAATGGGTTAGCGATCACGGGCATCAACTCGCACGTTCTTTTACATGGGCATTACAAGCCAAAGGTATATATATATTTCATTTTATATGTAGAGGTTTAACAACAACAACAACAACAATACTCTTATTTAAAAAGCTCAGAAAATACAGAAATAATACACAGTAAATAGGTAAACAACAGGCGTACTTATCGCAAAACAGCGATCTCTTCCAGTCAATCTTAGGAAAGTGGAGAAGGCGAAGGGAATAAGAACATATATATTTTATTGATATACTTTATAATTAAATAGTGATTCTTCCTACACTCAACAGACGATGTGAATGAAAACGGATCACTTTGTATGGAAAATTGAAAAGTGACTCGTTTTCATTGCTGTTGAGTGTATATTATTTAAAATGCTTTAAAATTTTAGGATTTAACAAAGTTCGAGTGCAATATCCCCCGTTTAGTTATGCTCACGGCCAGACAAGACTCGGCCGTGAAAAACCTAATCAAGGACCTGAAATCTCGGCCCATTGACCCAGAAGAATTAGCCCTGTTACAAAATATACACTCGTCCAAGATAAGTGGCCATTTGGGAAGAGGCTATGTCATCTTAGGTAAGCATTTATAGGACGAAGCATTTGTAATCCATCGCACCGTAATAGTACTTAATAAATTTCTCGAAGGGATGTTCAACAAAATGAAACTGAAATTTATGTTTCCTTTTTAGAGTTCCATAGTCTACAAGGAACCCTTATGCTTCGCCATGTCTGTCCGTCTGTTCATCAGTCCGCAGCATATAGCTTGGAGATGCTTGGTTCAAGAAACTTGTGCATGATTTGGCATGGATAGACAATATTTTAGTTAGGCCGACAAAGTAGTAAAATAAAATTTCGAAAATATTTATTTAGGGTATTTCCCGTACACCTGAAGTGGGGATGTAATATTTTATTCGCGTACTTACTCCATGATGTGGGCTAATGGAGTGTCCTAATGATAATATATCTTTAATAGTACATTACAGACCTAGGGTGGTGAATTCGTAAATGTCCCATATCCCAGGTTTCTGTGGCCCGAACCGAAGGTGAGGGCCATAAATATGCGATCTGGGGCTTTACGAATTACCGCCCGTGGTTTGTCAAAAGTTTTACGTCTTGCCTTGGCCAAGAAGTGAGATTTTCTCTCCGCGTAGCGGGCAGAAAATCCCACTTTATGGCCAAGGGTGATGTAATAGTACATTACAGACCTAGGGTGGTGAATTCGTAAATGTCCCAGATCGCAGGTTTCTGTGGCCCGAACCAAAGGGCCATAAATATGCGATCTGGGGCTTTACGGATTACCGCCCGTAGTTTGTCAAAAGTTTTACGTCATGCCTTGGCCAAAAAGTGAGATTTTCTCTTTGCGTAGCGGGCAGAAAATTCCACTTTACGGCCAAGGGTGATGTAAAATATATTGTGTGTATGCGGTGCCGCGAAGCCGTGGTGGCCTAGTGGTTCGACCTACCACCTCTCATGCAGAGGGTCGGGGGTTCGATTCCGGCTCGCACCTCTAAGTTTACGTATGTGCGAAATTCAATTTAAATTTACCACAGAGCTTTTCGGTGAAGGAAAACATCGTGAGGAAACCTGCATGCATCTGCGAAGTAATTTAAAGATGTGTGTGAAGTCCCCAATCCGCACTGGGCCCGCGTGGGGACTATAGCCCAAACCCTCTCGTGATGAGAGGAGGCCTGTGCCCAGCAGTGGGACGCAAATAGGCTGTAGTAGTAGTAGTAGTAGTAGTATGCGGTAACCGTTTTTTTGATTTAAGGATCCGTTTGTGAAATATTAAGCCCTAAAGGCTAATTTTTGTCGACATCACTTATAAGAATTCACTACTGATATTTTACGTCTTCATAAAGCTTTGGAAATAGCCCTAAAAGAAAAAGCAACATAAATTGAAATTGAAATTTAACCAGCCTCCTACATGCCATGCTAGACGCAAACCGCCACGCGTGTCAATGTCAAACCTATATTATAACACCCCTCTTTCTCTCGGATTTTCAGATACGGACAAAGATAATAAGACCGTGAGTGTGAGCGAGAAGGCGGACTACTTCGATGGCAGCGACCGCCCGCTGTGGTTCGTGTACAGCGGCATGGGCTCGCAGTGGGCCGGCATGGGCGCGCAACTCATGCGCATACCCATCTTCGCAGCCGCCATCGAACGGTATGCTGAACATTGATGAACCATGCAGTCGTAATTACATAACTGATTGACATCAAATTGATAAAAACATTATTTCAACAGCTGCCGCAAAGTATTGGAACCGAAAGGCGTCGACATCGTCCACATCATTACTTCACCCGACAAGACCATCTACGACAACATTTTACATTCGTTCGTGGGAATAGCGGCTGTGCAAATCGGGCTGACCGATATTCTGCACGCCCTAGGACTGGTTCCAGATAAAATCATCGGTAAGTATATTAAAATCGATCAATATGTATTTTTCTCAGATAATAATAATTTTATTTAAAAAGAAAATGCAAGCAAATCTGCATATTATCAGGTCACAGCGTGGGCGAGCTGGGCTGCGCCTACGCCGACGGCTGCCTGACGGCGGAGGAGATGATCCTCTCAGCGTACAGTCGCGGTCTGGTCTCCATCCAGACTCCATTCATACGGGGTTCAATGGCTGCCGTTGGCATTGGATTTACTGAGGTTCGTGAGCCAAGTAGACGACTAAGGCACATTCAGACATCTTACTCCGCGTAGTTGTACTAAAATATTTTTGTTTTCAGTACCTAACATATGCACCTACTGATTATTGTATGTACGAATCAGGTTTCAAAGTTGTGCCCGCCGGAGATCGAGGTGGCCTGCCACAACGGGCCCGACTCAAGCACCATCTCGGGACCCGCCGACGTGATGACCGAGTTCGTTGCGCAGCTGACAGCTAAGGGAATCTTCGCTAAAGAAGTCCCTTGTTCCAACATCGCGTATCACTCTCGGTACATTGCTGAAGCAGGTAATGCTATCGTTAATTCAAATTGGCTACAGGTAGTAAGTGGGTATTTTATTTAATATTCGTGTCATCTAATGACGGATTGATTATTTTAGGACCCGGTCTACTGAAGTACTTGACAGAAGTTATTGTTACTCCGAAACTCCGCAGCGAGAAATGGGTGTCAACATCAGTACCACAAGAGCAATGGACAGAGGAGTCAGCGAAATACTCGTCAGCCGAGTACCACACAAACAACCTTCTGGTGCGTACTGTGACGTATTGAACTCTGCCGGTGGAGAGGGTTGTGTTCCGGCATAGGTACTCAGTGGTCGGTGGTTCCAGAGCCCGGTGCTGTTCGAGGAGACGTCGCGGCTGGTGCCGGGCAGCGCCGTGCTGGTGGAGGTGGCGCCGCACGGGCTGCTGCAGGCCATCCTCAAGCGCTCGCTGCCGCCCTCGTGCGCGCACGTGCCGCTCACGCGCCGCGGACACCACGACAACGCGCGCTTCCTACTCGAAGCTATCGGCCAGTCAGTATCTGTAGTAGTCAGTATTTCATACAACCAATGCAATTTTGTTAATTATTGTTATGATGTTACTTTGTAGAATATATATGGAAGGCTTTTACCCGGATGTTCGTCCCTTATACCCGAAAGTGGAATTTCCAGTTTCAACTGGCACACCCCATTTATCTCATCTGGTGGAGTGGGCTCACAATGAAACGTGGTAAGTGCTTATTTTTAATAGTGCAAAATGTTAACATAACCCCGATGTTTTACTATATTCATAGTAACGTTGGGTATTAGATATGGAAATACCAAATATCAGCTTTCTACAGTTACGGAGGAGTTTATATTATACTGATTTACGATTCCGCTTTATTCAAGGCTGTTACCGCTCTATGCTGGTGCAAAAAGAAAATCTACTGCGTCGTGTACGTTTATACTCTCAGTGCATGACTCGGAACATAATTATTTACAAGGAAATATAATACAAGGTAAGAAACACGATGGTTTAATAAATTTCATTAATCCCCGTTTCGTTTAGATAAGAAGGTAAAGGCGCTAATTTTGTATATTTCTTTATTTATTTCTTTTTTATACAAGCGATCTCAGAAACGGCTCTAACTATTTGGAATACAGGGGTTTACGGGGCCGACCAATCATCCAGCTAAAGTCTTATATCTGAAAAACCTCGGTTTTAGCTATTTTCACCCGAGCTAAGCTCGGTTGCCCAGGTGCTATACAGTGTGTCAAGGGATAAAGTACACAAACGAATAGATGTGAAACATGATGATATTTTATCGATGAAAAAAAAGATGGAAATAAGAAGTGCATTGTAGCAGAAAGAAACATAGGATGCTGCCAAACTGTTCAATATGCGATAAATTTACAACAGGCCATTGAGGTACAGGTTGAATAACCTTGGGCGCGCTCCAACCATTATGGGATAACCTGATTATAATATTATAAACTTTACAATTATGAAATTAGATGCAAAAGTCACGAAAGGCTGACTGGCTACTTGGCTCACTGTCTGTCACCAATATTACAAAAATATTAAAGGGTACTATTTACAAATTACATTAAGTAAGGGATAGATTTAAGATAAAAAACGGGGTGCCCCACAGGGCAGTATTCTTGGTCCATTGCTGTTCCCCCTTTATAAAAACGACTTCAATCATGTTAAAGATAACAAATGCACTCTATTCACAGATGTTGCTACAGTAGGTACGTACTGTTTCAGATGTAATAATAATAATAAATTGTGCGATTCATTAATTATATTGGATAATTGTAACCTTGAAAACAAAACGTAAAGTATATTATTTAACACAATGCACTCTCAAAGATATAGATATAAAGGAGTTCATGCATTGCACATGAACCTTTTTTTATTGTAGCAGCCCTTGAAGTGCGTAGATATACGAACTGAACTACATAAGAGTTGGACTACTGGGGCTGTATTCGAAATCTTAAATAGGGACAGGGAGACTCCCTATCGCTGGGCTCATCTGGGCTTACGGCGCTCAAGTTGAACTTTAATCTAGCAGCTCCTTAAAGTTCGGCTGCAACGCCGCGACGCGTGAACGCAGCGATTGGGAATCTCCCTGTCCCTATTTAAGACTTCGAATAGAGCTCTTGGTAGGTGGTTCTTAATACTGTGGCACGGCGATTAATTTTTATATGTGAAAGTAAACAATACAATTACATTTCAGGTAAACTGAAGTACCCGTTCGCGGGCGCGCTGGTGGCGGCGTGGGACACGCTGGCCATGTCGCTGGGCGCGGCGCGACGGCAGCTGTCGGCGCAGTTCCGCGACGTGCAGCTGTTCGCGCAGCCCGCGCTGCACGACTCGCGCCAGCTGCGGCTCACCGTCTCGCTGCACCGCGGGACTGGCCTCTTCGAGGTAGGAAGGAGCAAATCTATAAAATGCTCGAAATCCCTATTTGATACGCGTTTGAATGCCTACGCATATACATGCTTAGGTATGCTATGCATATAACCTACCTACACGTTATGCTCTCCGTGCTAGCATGTTTGGCGTTTACAGGCTTCAGTTTTTATCATCTTTTCTAAGTACCTGATTGAATAGTCACATTTGAAAATGGTTCGCTAATAGAGAAAATTATTGAGAAGAAGTTCGCTATTTTTGTATTACTTATTTCCTTTTACTATGTGTGTAAGTAAATATATTTATTTAATATATGATGATATTTCATCATTCACTTTTACGAAGAAACCAAGAAGTGTACCTAAGTGACATTGTGATCTTATTTTAATATCAGATCTCTGATGACAACTCAAAAGTAGCAACGGGGTATATCATCGGTGGGAAAATACAGTATCCAGAAGATGGCTTTTTGCAACCTGAAAAAGAAATTCGAGATGTTATTCTAAGCACTAAAGAAGTCTATCAAATTTTTAGTGAGAGAAACTATACATACGGGTAAGTGATTATCATTGTAATAATAATAATTTCAACCCTTAAATGGATGTCCTTGTTAACAACATTTATGTGAAACCGAATGCCGTGATAAACAAGAGAAAGATATATTTGTACTCCTTTACTGTTATTTCCTTTTTATATGTTCAAGGACACCTTTATATGAACCTACAAAATAAGTCAGTAGAAATATAGATATAGTCTATTTCCCATAACAGCAGTGCTGTTATTGGTCAAAACGATATTGCGTTCACGGAGGTAATAAGTAAGTATAATAATCTGGAGTGAGTAGTGTCAATTTCGTAACTATAAAAATTGAGCTTACTTCTTTTTGACGTCGGGTGAAATGACTTGACGTGATATTGCCTCGTTAGGTAGACTTCAGAATCGTCGGAGTTATCATGTCGTAACTAGGAGCTTCTTTATTTTCTAACTAGCTTCTGCCCGCGACTTCATCCGCGTGGAAGTCGGTTATAGCGTTCCCGCGGGAATTGAGCGTTAAACTATAACAAATTATATACGAAAACCTTCCTCTTGAAACACTAACGCATCAAAATCCGTTGCGTAGTTTTAAAGATTTAAGCATACATAGGGATATAGGGACAGAGAAAGCGACTTTGTTTTATACTATGTAGTGATTTATGGATTTCTTGGTTGACTTCCTTTGTGGTGAGTTTCTTTATACGGGGTTCGAGCTGGTTAGTCTAGGCCAAAACAGAGTGCACAAACTCTTCCTTTGGTACTATCATTAGCCAGGGGTGTAAAAGCTGACTTAAACCGGTCCGTAAAAACTTCATCGCACAGTCACCAACATTTTATTCGCAAAACAACCAACGGTGTAGGTAGGTTAGGTTCCTTAGTTATCTATATACGCCCGAAGGATAGAAAAGGAAAAGGGGCCCCCGCGTAGCTGGGACCCGTCGACTCGGTCACATTCCTAAGCCTTTGCACATTCAACATTACCACCACAGCATCCAATTTACGTCCCACTGCTTGCACTTCCATATCACGCACGCGAGAGAAGGAAAATCCTGACATTAATCGTCCTGTGATTTCTTGATGGTCCGCGTTAGAACATGTGCTTCGACAGATAGGAAAATAATGTAAGCAAAAATATATTCAGAGAGTTTCTAGATATTATATGTATTGTTTAGTAGAAAACTGGTCTATCTTGGCCAAACTCAGACTTGCTCAATTTACTCCGATAGGTAAGTTGGGCATGGATGTGAGGTAAGATGAGCGAGGTTTAAATTGCATAACATTAATAAGGTCCTATTTTCCAGAGGCGAGTTCCGAAGCATCTACGATACGAACGGGCCGCTGACGGAGGGGCGGCTGCGCTGGACGGGCAACTGGGTGACGCTCGTGGACGGCGCGCTGCAGCTCAACGCGCTGCGCCAGCCGCACGACGGGGTCTCGCAGCCCGTCTACATTCGCAAGATGGCCATTGATACAGACTATCCATCTACAATTACAGAAGTAAATGGACAACAACTTATGAAAATCGAGATATGTCCGTCAAAAAATTACACAAGGTGAAATCATGAAATATTTACACCCACACTAAGAGGTCCTTGAATTGCCGTTACTGTTGATTAAGATGAAATATAACTTTCGTAACACTTGAAAATTACAGATGCGGTGGTATTGTGTTGGAAGATGTAAGATTTCACCATATTCCTTCATCAGATAAAGAAAACTTCGAGTTAAGGACTTTGCAATTTGTTCCGCGATTTTCTAACAGAACTGACTCAAATGTAAGTTAACCTTTTAATTTAAATTCCTATAACAATATTTACAAATAGCGAGTCCGAAGAAGAAGCTTCAACTGTTAAAAATAAAGTTACTATTTTATCTTTCAGGTAACGTACATCTTACAAGTTTTTATGCAAATAATAGGAGAAAATTTTGATAAAAACGATATAAACATCGCTGAAGTTTATGATACCCAAGGAGAAAGCTCTGTTTTTGGCAACATTCAACAAATTGACCAATTAATACCTAATATAACAGTGCATTACAACAAATTACGTAGGAGCGATATAATGCACAACGTAGTAAAAGAGTCTGATGTGGTATGCATTAAAGATTTTTCAATCGATGAAAAGGTGCGTGTATTCATTATCAAATGCATAAATTACGTAAATCAGATAATTTTGAGAATATTTAACCATTACCAGGTTATTAAAAATACCATATAGATACAAATAGTAAAAAGCAATGTCACAAACAGTCACAAAGATACAACTATTCCCTTTTTTTAGTTATGCCAAAGTCTGTATGGACTCCTCAAGCAGAACACTTATATAATTTCTGCTGAAGACTTAAATGAGGACCTGAAGAGAGATCCTTCCAAGGAGCTGTACAATATAGTAGCATCGCACGTAGCTGGTGGCAGGCGCTTTGAGCTGGCCCAATGGAGGCCGCGAGCGACTGCAGCCGTCAGTGCGTTCTCCGCGCGCACCGACTCAGACCTCGCCCTGTTGACGACTGCGAGAGCCAATCTTCCGCCTCGGCACAAGATAATGGTGCTCGCCAGTTACCCGCCAGTACCCGGACTCAAAGAACTGGTGAAACTGTGGAGACGAGATTCGGAGCGCAACCAAGTCCATGTTTTGATGTTCAAAGATAAAAAATCTGAAGAACTGTACATGGATCAACTTCCTCACCTAGATCTAGCATTTAATGTTGTCAGTCACGTAAGTAACTAACCATTCAATCATTGCGATCTCCTAAAAACCAATTGATAGGGTAGGTGAATTCCTACTTTCTATTTACCTATTTTTTTTTCTAGGGTGAATTGGGAGGGGAGTACTTCGTACCACTTTCTGAACAGCCACAAGCTAAAAATGCTTTGTCTTTAAAGTTTTCTCGTCCCGGAGACCTGGAATCCTTTCAATGGGTGGAATGCATTAAAGCCTCTTCTTCAGGGGTTTCGGTAGAGGTAAGCTTTATATATGCCATTCAAGAAGGTACATAATTACCTACTTTAGCTTTATTTCGCTGCGATGAGTTCGAAAGTACTGGACCTTTTAAATTAAAATGTAATTTCAACAGGTTCATTTTGCTGGCCTCAATGCTTACGAAGTCATGAAAGCAAACGGAGAAGTAGCGTTTGATAAAGGAAGTGATAATAACGAAGATTATTATGGAATGGATTTCAGTGGCACGACCAAAAGGTACGCATACATAATCGTAGTGATTAAATTTGAAGCACGGTTATCGGGCTCAGTGGAGAGACTCAGAACGCCATCTAGCGACGCACCAGAGAACTGCCCGTTACCTGCGTAGGGAAAACGTCTCCTTATGAGACTGCTGCAGTAACAGGTGACTGCATCATCTAAAGTAACGTAATGATTTGCATTCATGACCTATGCAAAACTGTTTACACAGTTTGTCTGTCTGCAGGCAGGCACTATGTTACATGCTAATAAATAGATGTCTGAATTATGCTTTACAGCGGACAGCGCGTGATGGGCGTGGTGCACGGCGGCGCAATGAGCGACCGTGTGCAGGCGCAGCCGGAGCTGCTGTGGCCGGTGCCGGAGCACTGGAGCCTCGAGGACGCCGCCACCGTGCCGCTGCCCTACGCGCAGGCCTACTACTGCCTCGTGAGTGTATTACAATGTATGACTGTCAGCGGGCAGCGCGTGATGGGCGTGGTGCCGAGCGACCGCGTGCCGGCGCAGCCGGAGCTGCTGTGGCCGGTGCCGGAGCACTGGAGCCTCGAGGACGCCGCCACCGTGCCGCTGCCCTACGCGCAGGCCTACTACTGCCTCGTGAGTGTATTACAATGTATGACTGTCAGCGGGCAGCGCGTGATGGGCGTGGTGCCGAGCGACCGCGTGCCGGCGCAGCCGGAGCTGCTGTGGCCGGTGCCGGAGCACTGGAGCCTCGAGGACGCCGCCACCGTGCCGCTGCCCTACGCGCAGGCCTACTACTGCCTCGTGAGTGTATTACAATGTATGACTGTCAGCGGGCAGCGCGTGATGGGCGTGGTGCCGAGCGACCGCGTGCCGGCGCAGCCGGAGCTGCTGTGGCCGGTGCCGGAGCACTGGAGCCTCGAGGACGCCGCCACCGTGCCGCTGCCCTACGCGCAGGCCTACTACTGCCTCGTGAGTGTATTACAATGTATGACTGTCAGCGGGCAGCGCGTGATGGGCGTGGTGCCGAGCGACCGCGTGCCGGCGCAGCCGGAGCTGCTGTGGCCGGTGCCGGAGCACTGGAGCCTCGAGGACGCCGCCACCGTGCCGCTGCCCTACGCGCAGGCCTACTACTGCCTCGTGAGTGTATTACAATGTATGACTGTCAGCGGGCAGCGCGTGATGGGCGTGGGGCGCTGAGTGTCCGCGTGGCGTGGACGCATCTGGCTGATCTAATGCTGCCAGCTCATGACTTAATATTTTTATTGCAGGCCGTCAAATACCAGTTGATGCCCGGAATGAGCATCCTGGTCAGCGGCGGCGCAGGTGCTCTCGGACAAGCCATCATCTCTATAGCGCTCCACCTCGAGTGCCGTGTCTTTGTGGTTGTCAGTGACGTGCTCAAAAAAAACTTTTTGTTAAAATTATTCCCGCAATTGAAAGGTATGCACTTACTTATAGATAGTTGTAAATTTTAGGGTTCCATAGTCAAATGGCAAAAAACGGACGCTTTCAAATTTAGTCACGGATACATGACTAAATTTGAAAGCTACCGTTTTTTGCCATTTCTGTCGATCTGTCCGTCAGTATGTTACAGGCATTTTTCACGGACACAATTATGGGTTCTGTGTGGTTGAAATTTGGGAGATAGGCACAGAAATCAATCGCCTTCATTAGTATGAAAAGCAAGCGTGCCGACTTCTTTGACAGTTAATAGATCAAGAGACATTTTAGTGATGGGAAATATAAAGGTACATATCGAGTTAACAGACGGAGGAACAACAAAGAGTGTCGGTTTACTCTTGGTTTACCGACAATTATAATCTCATAGAATTATTAATTGCGAGAAATGAATCTCATATTTAACTTGCATAACTAAGTACTTCCGAAACTACTTGACCTAAAAACTTTCAAGAAAGTACTTTTTACCTAGAGTATATTTCTCTTCCTAAAGATTACACAGGTCTTTATAGTAAACAGGAAATAATCAACAAATGGAACTCTCCAGGCGAGATTAACTAGCTCCTGTTTTTCTGCATGTGTCCCAACTCTTGATTATTTACTTGAAGCGTGCTCGACTCCTACTGACTTGGCTGTCTTTTTTCAGTAGATTTCAAAAGATATCAGGGCCTATATTCGATGTCTTAAATAGGGATCTCGCTGCTCCCTATAGGATCGCTCACGCGTCAAGTAGCTGCTTAAGGTTCACCCTATTTAAGACTTCGAATATAGGCCCTGTAATGCTTAAGGTTAATACAAAACAGTAACATTTACCTTTTCAGCGGACTACGTGCTTACTACTAGAGATCACGGTTTTGAAGACAAAGTGTTGACTATAACCAGTGGCCAGGGATGTGATGTTGTTATTTGCGGAAAAGGCGAATCCAAAAACGTAAGCACCTTAGTTGATATTCATGGACAAATATATGCCACCTCTTGTCACGAGAGGGTTTGGGCTATAGTTCCCACGCAGGCCCAATGCGAATTGGGGACTTCACACACATCCATACCAAATTGAATTACGCATAAATAATTTCAGAGGTGCGAGCCGGATTCGAACCCCCGACCCCCTTGCATGAGAGGCGGTAGATCAAACCACTAGGCTACTACGGATTTAATTATGCATTTATGTGAAAACTTGTCTCATCCATGACGTTTTAATATCTCTTTACAGGGATATCTGCAATGCAGTTCAAGTCACGGGGTAACAATTGACTATGACCAAGTGAAGAGCAATAGTAATTTCATGTTTGGAATGAATTACTTGTCGTATGAGAGGACATACGTGCACGTTGATTTCTCGTCACTCTTTAGAAATAACGATATCAAAGTGATGAAGGTAAATTTCCAATTGAGGTTTTCTTGGATAATATTAGGTAAAGGCAGATATCAATTGTTTATGATCCAGTAACCTTGTCATTTGAAAGTATACGCGAAATCCGTTAGTTCTGATTTTTCGCAGGCGTGTTTATGATGTTGGCCCGAATGCAACTTTGTCAAAAATAAAAAACAACGAGAAAATTTCGGCTGCTTTTCAGATTTTTGCGATTTTGACCCCATAGGACTAGTTTTTGATACTACCTTCTCCAGATATTTTAAAAAAAGGCTTAATTTGCTATTATTTATATGACTACGACCGCCTCTTTGGACCCAATAGTCTCTGAGATAAAGCTTTTCAAAATTCATAATTTTTCAGTACTTCGCAATATTTTAGAAGTCACTCGTACAGCTCTAGCAGGATGTATTTCCAGTTACCTCCGACGGAGTGTGCTACTTTAGCTTGTGTGGAGTCACGAATTGGAGTCATCTGTAGCATTTTTAGATCCTACTAGCTTTTAAAGGCGATTTCATATGCGCTTAATCATCAAAATTTAAACTCTCTTTCCTGTAAGAATTTTGGTAAATCCTCTCGTAGCGCGCCTCTACACCTCCTAAGGAATCTACATGCCAAACCATCGAACTACTGCCACGTTTCAGCTATAGTGAGCAGAGAACGCTCTGCCAAAACTGATGGTCGTAAGAAGCTGAAATTTGGTATGTAGGTTTCTTAGGAGGTGTAGAGGCACAATAAGAGAGAATTTTCCAAAATTCCTACGGGAACGGGAAAAACGGGAGTTTAAATTTTGATGTTAAAATCGCCTTCAAAAGCTAGTAGGATATAAAAATGCTACAGGTGGCTCCAATTCGTAACTCCACACGAGCAACCATAGCACAATCCCGTCTAAGGTAATTGGAAAAACATCCTGCTAGAGTTGTTCGATGACTTTAAAATATTGCGAAGTTCTGAAAAATTCTGAAT
>OZ020292.1:3518433-3543274 GCA_963971205.1 Aethes cnicana
GAAGGAGTTTGAGAAACAAGAACTTATGTCATACATATTTACTTAATCCTCTAGATTTTGTGGGTAAATCTGAGAAAGCGTGATTCATTATAAGGTAAACACACCAGTCTTGGACACAGTCCAGTCATGGACAAGCAACTGATTATCACTAGAGCATTGTGACTGGTGCCGTTTCTTTATATATTTTATTTTTGCTTATTGCAAATGAGTTTTGTATATAGGTAATAAGTACTCGTCTGCTGATTCGAGATCAAAAATCTACGTCAGATTAGTTGAATTTTTGTAAAAAAGTATAATCAATTTGCTTATTTAGAACGTAGATTTACTACTACTTAGATAATTATAACAAGTGTTTTTAAAATAGAAATATCCCTACGTAAAATTAAATTTATATTAGGCATAGGCGTTTTGATCACGAATTAGCAAAAAGTGCGAATACATGGTGGGAGGGCAGATTACATTTTGATATTTTATAATCGTGTACATTAGTAGGTACCTGTAAAATTATTTTAAGTGTGACACGAACAGACAGTTCAGCATTAAATAACCTTTTCAACGCCATGTCTAATCCAAAAGCCGTCACTCACACGCCGAGAGTTGCTGAATATATTAGATCATTGGCATTGGACCTACGTTTGCAGATATTTATAAGTCGTTGGCGTGGAAAAGGTTAACGTTGGTAGGTTTGAGTCTGTGTCAACAACAAAGTTTAATGACGCCGACTATTCCATTGGTGTTGGTTTGGGTGATAGTAAGGGTTACCTCCTAAAAATATCATATTTATACATGAATAAAATTGTTTTGACACTCCTTTTGTCGTTTATATGGTTTCTTTCCATCCTTACCTAGGCAATCACAGGCAGGTACCTACAGTCGAGGTCTCCAAATATACATACCTATCTGTATTTTATTCCGTTGTAATAGAATTCACAGTAGGTATACACATAATAACCTATAATATAATGAGCTCGATTGCGGTAGGACCGTATCGGCTGTCAACTGAACCAAACGCAGGGCAGTGAATGCGATCATTTAACTTGACACCATTTCTAATTCCTAAACTATGATATATCGCACCTCCATAATCCCACCACAACAACCACCACAGCCCACAACACGTTTACGTCCCACAACTGGGCACGGTCTTCTCTCATCACTTCTCTCAAACTCTCACTTTCGTTCACTGAAAACCTGAAGGTTAATTCAAGTTAAATTTCGCACATATGTAAACTCACAGATGCGAGCCGGATTCGAACCCTCGACCGCATGAGCATGCGCATGCGAAAAGGAGGACGCACCACTAGCCACCTCCACCACCATCATAATCGTGACGTAATAGGTAGGGTACATGACAGTTTTTAACTCTGCTGAAAATTTTAGGTTAAGGTATAACTGTACAAAATTAGTCCCTCCCTAACACATAACCGAAATGTTTAAATAATGCCATATCCTTATAAATAAATGTATCTAGGTATAGTTACACTATTGTATGTTCGGTTAATTCAGATTTATAAAAGCAACAAAGCCAGCCAACGACTGCAACTTACAACTTACCTAACTAATTGACTAATAAGTAGGTATAATTTGTTTGTACTAGAATACTTGCATTGGATACGCACTAAGTATTTAGCATATTAATGAGCAGCATGCAGCATTATATTAAGGAGAGAATGGTCGAAGAATTAAATTATTTAGTTTATACACATTTGTACCTACGTAACAGAGAATGAGGAATGAGACGAATATGGATAAACATTTCAATTTATTTTATCTACACACATACCATATGATGCGTTTAAAAACCGTAAATTATGACCAGCATTAAGATGAACTCTTTAGTTAGAACAGATTTCTTATCTGTGAAAATATTCTAATAGCTCGATGATCGAATTCGATGGTCTAATAACATTCAAATTTCGAACATTTTCGAACAGCAATGTCGCCTATATATTCTTCAGTCAGACAGAGCAGCAAAAGATTGTTAAAAATTCAAGTGTCCGCTCTATTTAGTCTATGCTTTTTTAATATCGAATGTGAGACACTCGTATTCGAATTGCCGCCATTGTTGACAGATTTTGAAGCATCTTAGAGGATGTATAAAATGAGTGTAGATAAAGTTGTATGCAACTGTACATAATTAGTTCTTAAAACACTCGTGCGATATTATAATGAAACTCGCCTGGCGCCTCGTTTCATAAAACCCCAGTCATGTTTTAAGGACCTTTATTATGTAGCAGTTACATAAACTACTATTGTATTCACGGTTACTCCCTCAGCATGCAGCTATGTGCCCTGCAATTTCGTCAAAGTTGAACAAAAAAATATCCTCTACTTACATCGAATTTTAATTAAGACGCCTATGTTGTGCTCCGAAAGACCTTAAATCAATTACATGACAATTTGTTCAGTAATTACGGAGATCAGATTTAACAAAAAAAAAGACGACCGATAGAGGTGAAAGCTAGGGATATCAACAAAATTGGCATGTAGTGACAGGTTGTCAGCTCATCCCACGGTATACCAATACCCCCGCGTCCCTTTACTGTCTGTTACAGAATGCGGGGAATCGAAATCTTAATTAGTATCTACCTACTGTTTTTTAAATGCGCATAGATGCCCTACTTGGCCTTTAGTACAAAGTCGTACCTATTCAATTATAATAAATAGGTGACTAGCTTATTCCCGATATGCACTCACTTTTATTAATAGTTAGTTCCCCTAGTCTAATATATCTAGCTAACCAAAGGTGTATACATATTAATGCCCTTGACTGTACCATATAAGTAGGTACCCATCAAATTTTGCCGACCTCTATTAATAAACTTCATATAAAAAAATGTAAATCTGAAGAAAGAAATTGAGGATTTCGACTTTATTTACAGTAAATAATATTTGATTTATATATGATAAATCGTCGTCTCGCCATCAAACGTAACATAAATGTATAATTTTGGAAAAATAAATTTAAAAAATCTTTCCCGAATTGTCTTCTTTCTAAACTTTCCCTGAATTACAGGGAGTAAAACAAAAAAGAATCAGACAAAACTGTCCAGCAGTTCTCGAGCCTTAGCTAGACTCACATACGTACGGCAAATCATTTTTATAGGTTTAATAGTATAGAAGATGATAGAAGATAACTAAATGCTAGTCCTAATTTTTTTTTTGTTATTCATAATATCAGTACGAAAAAAATACCTTTTTTTACAAATAATAAATGTTCGGACAAACAGACCATCCGTATAAATACATAGTAACGTACGAACTCATTTCCAAGTTTTACCTTGTACCTACGTTCTTACAATATAAAACATGTAACTAGTCTATAATTAAGTCATATCGATTGATCGTTTATCACAGTACTTCACTTTTTTTGTATTCTTAATAATTATACTCGTAATTATCAAGATTAAGTTTTCATTGAAATACCGATTACCGAATTTGATCTAAATTAATAAGTCAATAAAAATGGTGCTAACTCCAAAACATGAGCAATTGTCTCCTGAGGGGGTTTCAATGTCGGAAGGGGACAGAGTAGTCATATCTGGCATTTCTGGTCTCTTTCCACAGTCGCAGCATATCAAAGATCTCTCCGACATTCTGTATAACAAGGTAAATCATTTTCCAATCTTATTAATCTTTAAGCTGAAAGTTTGTGTTTGGATGTTTGTCAATCACGTTAATAGGGCTGAACGGGTTTAGACGAAATTTGCTACACATATAATTTACAACCTGGATAAAAACATACAAATTACTTTTTATAACGGAAATCATCCCTTTAGAGTTTTGAGGGCAAAAATGGGGATGGAAGTTTAGTATGAAGTCCCTTGCTGTCGACGTCGCGGGTAAAAGCTAGTGTGACATTGAGGTCAAGGTTATAACAAAACTAACTGCTATGTACTTTAAAAGAGAAAATCTTAAATATTTATCTACGCAACCGATCTCAGAAACGGCACTAACGATTTGGACCACAATTATTTGGACGAAATCTTAATAAGTACATAATATAAGTTAGGTAGAGTGTCATTAGTTAATTACTGGTAAAACTAATTCTTAGCTGTTTTCATGCTAATTACGCTATTTTTGTATTTGAACTTTGTATCCAGGAAAATCCAGTATTAGCAAAGCCTCGTTGGCAGTATGAGCACCATGAAATACCGCCGTACGTCGGTTTAGTTCCAAAATTGGATTGTTTTGACGCGCAGTTCTTCAAAGTACATTTCCGTCTAAGCAAGAATATGGACTCGATGGGGCGTAAAGTGCTGGAGCAAGCATATCAAGCTATTTACGATTCCGGTCAGTATATAAAAAAGCCTGTACAGAATATTATAAGCATGTACAGCCGCTGGTCCGTTATCTGGACTTGGGTAGGTAACTATAAATCTTAACATGTTAACAGGAGTGAGTCCAGATCATCTTTCTGGTAAAAAAGTCGGAGTTTATATTGGTAGTTGTTTTTCTGAAACTGAAAAAGCTTCCTTCTATGTCGCCACGTCCAGGAATGGTTTTGGTATTGCCGGGTAAGTAATGATTACTTACCTTACGCATTGTTGTTGTTATCCTGGTCTTGATGTCAACTTTATTGCGGTAACTTCAGATGTAACAAATCGATGTTTGCGAATCGGATCTCCTATTGGCTAAATGCGAAAGGGCCGTCACAGGCCATCGACGCGGCCTGCTGCAGCTCGACCGTGGCTCTGGAGCAGGCCTACCTGGCCATGACCCGCGGCGACTGCGAGGCGGCCATCGTTGGAGGAGCAAACGTGTGCCTGCATCCACAGAGCTCCTTACATTATGGACGGTAGCAACCTCAATTGTTTTAATTTCAAATCAACTTTATGGGTTATAGGTATTTCATATACCTACACTAAACAGCTGATCGTAATTTTAGAATGATAACATTATGCAAGGATGGTAAAACTAAATCGTACGATCAAAACGCTGACGGTTGTGCAAGATCTGAAGCAATTAACATTTTGTTCCTACAAAAAGCCAAGGATGCCAAAAGGCAAGTAAAAAATAATATCCACTTAGTAATAAATTGTAGGACGTAGACATTTTCTTTCAAGGTCATAGTTTTTTTTTAGAATTTACGCCGAAGTAGTTCATGTCAAAAATAAATATCTTCAAATGGTGCAAACAGAAACTGGCCCAAGGTACGGATTCTATCGAGATCCTGTAAGCATGTCTGGATTTTTGAAAGAATTTTACCAAGAAGCAAAAATATCACCAAAAGACGTGGAATATGTCGAGGGTTTTGGATCAGGTACCTAAATGATTTGTTTTAAATAACTAGGTCCTCTCCACGTGTACCTAATTTAGACAGATAGTTCCCTCGAGAACCATGCGTTTACAAATAACAGTCAGAGTTACTGTCGCATTTATTATAAGTATCAGTATGCAATTGTGTTTAACACAAGGTTAGATTTTTTAATTAAACTTCATTTGCTTGCTCACCAAAGGAAGACACTAATTGCGCTCATAGGGGAAATAATACATGTGTAAGCGAATTTTGGAATAGTTGTAGGTGAAGGTGCCTTAAACAACATACTAAAAGTACTGATGGGGGGGAGCGCCGCTAACGTGTGGGGGGGGGGGGGGGGGTCCAAAGGTCCCTTTTTGGTTTTTCGTAAATATCTCGTAAACGATAACCCACAACAAAAAATGTTCTAAGACATAAATAATTTACATTAAATTTTCTACAAAACGATATACACACTTTTTTGCTAGTGTAAATATTGAAATAGATAATGAAGGGGAAAGTTAACGATAAACGATTTTACGCGTGGGTTCGGGATTTGGTCCGCTGTACCCTGATTCTTTTTAGATAAGCGCTCATACTTGACACAGTTGTACTATGGATAATTCTGAGTGGATTCATACTGAGGGCCACCGCGGGACACCGCTCGGTTGGTGGGGGGAGAAGGGGAAACTTTGCTTCCGCCGCGTTTCAGTTAGACCTATATATTTCCAAAAATTGTAGGAGTTAAGAGATGCTGTTTATTGCGAAATGATCCTTACTAAATGCTTCATCAAATCTAATCCACAATTATTCATTTTTATTGGTGGTTTTTCTTAACTTTAGATCGATATTACAAAATTCTATATTTAACAATTTCTTTTAGTAAGTTTGATATCAAAAATGTATGGTGGTGTGCAGTGCCACTTTTTCAAAAGTTGGCGCATGTAGTGCAGATTTGAACATGGTATAACAATACTGTCTACTTTAAATAATAAAGAAAATATTGAGAATATTAACCAACTACTCTGATATTTTCTAATTATCATGGGCCATTTAAATGGTTAATTTCAAGGAATTTCATTTATAATTGAATCCAGTTTATCACATTTAAAGAATAAAAATTTAATTAGTCCACTTGATTAACAGAAAATGCTGTTTAAGATGCATTTTTATATAAGGCAGTCATTAACTTCAATTAAGAGCTTCAAAAGCGATAAATCTAGCGGTCGATTGAGTTCCTGGTTGACTGGGCACACGTGGTATGTCTCGTTTAAAACTACTGGACCAATTTTGATGAAATTTGGTTTGAGAATAGTTGGAGTTCAGAAAAATAAAAAGTAGCCAATGTCCTTTCTCGGAACTCCAACTATTTTCATACCAAATTTCATCAAAATCGGACCAGTAGTTTTAAACGAGACACACCAAGTGTGCCCAGTCAACCAGGAACTCAATCGACTGCTAATTTTATCGCTTTTGAAGCTCTTAATTGAAGTCAGTGACTGCCTTATGTAAAAATGCATCTAACCTTAAACAGCATTTTCTGTTAATCAAGTGGACTCATTCAACATAATTTCTTTAAATGTGATAAACTGGCTTCAATTTTAAATGAAATTCCTTGAAATTAACCATTTAAATGGCCCATGATAAATAGAAAAATTCAGAGTAGTTGGTTAATATTCTCAATATTTTCTTTATTATTTAAAGTAGACAGTATTGTTATACCATGTTCAAATCTGCATTACATGCGCCAACTTTTGAAAAAGTGGCACTGCACATCACCATACATTTTTATATCAAACTTACTAAAAGAAATTGTTAAATATAGAATTTTGTAATATCGATCTAAAGTTAAGAAAACCCACCAATAAAAATGAATAATTGTGGATTAGATTTGATGAAGCATTTAGTAAGGATCATTTCGCAATAAACAGCATCTCTTAACTCCTACAATTTTTGGAAATATATAGGTCTAACTGAAGCGCGGCGGAAGCAAAGTTTCCCCTTCTCCCCCCACCAACCGAGCGGTGTCCCGCGGTGGCCCTCAGTATGAATCCACTCAGAATTATCCAAATTACAACTGTGTCAAGTATGAGCCCTTATCTAAAAAGAATCAGGTACAACGAACCAAATCCCGAACCTACGCGTAAAATCGTTTATCGTTAACTTTCCCCTTTATTATCTATTTCAATATTTACACTAGCAAAAAAGTGTGTATATCGTTTTGTAGAAAATTTAATGTAAATTATTTATGTCTTAGAACATTTTTTGTTGTGAGCTATCGTTTACGAGATATTTACGAAAAACCAAAAAAAGGGACCTTTGGACCCCCCCCCCACACGTTAGCGGCGCTCCCCCCCATCAGTACTTTTAGTATGTTGTTTAAGGCACCTTCACCTACAACTATTCCAAAATTCGCTTACACATGTATTATTTCCCCTAAGTTTTGCTTCCTTTGGTGGGCTAACAGTTGATCTGTAATTGAACGATCATCGTCAATAATAAAATATGGCCACCGAGCCGTCATTCCATGTGGAAAAGTTATATTCTTCATAGTGAAAAATTCAACGGCCGTGCTTATATAGTCTAAGGGTGGATTGAATTTACCTATTAAAATATTGTATTTAATTTGAAGGTAAATAAATAAATTTCATTTCATTTCATTTCAAACGTTACGTCGACGATATAAATTTCCATTTCCAGCTGATGTGGAAGCTGACAAGGCTGAATTAGAGACATTTGATAAGATTTTTTGCGAGAATAGAACTAAACCACTTCTTGTTGGAAGTGTGACGTCTAATTTGGGCTACTGTGAGGCAGCTTCAGGAATAACTGCTATAACAAAGGTAGCAATTTTATTTTCATTTGTCATACGTAGGTTTTTTGAGGTATATTTTCACATAGGTAATCATGTTATATTCTCAGGTATTGTTAGGTTATCAAAAGGGGGAGCTCGCTGGTAATCTTCATTACACTACAACTCGACAGGACGTCGAAGCATTACGCGATGGTCGCATGCGTATTTTGGATAATCACCAACCGTTCAAGAGAACGTATGTTGGGGTGAATGGGATTTCAATAACTGGAATAAATTCCCATGTTCTACTACACGGCCACTATAAACCAAAGGTATCAGACGATAACTTTTCAATTTCAAAAATAATGAGAACGATTTTTCCAAGTTCTTGATAAGACATTTCATAAACTTTTAGGATCTAACTCAATACCAGTGTAGTTTACCTCGCCTGGTCACCATATCAGCTAGGCAGGATTCGGTGGTACGGAATATTGTGAACGATTTGAAATCTCGGCCCATTGACGCTGAAGAATTGGCTCTATTACACAATATACACTCTACAAAAATAAGTGGTCACTTAGGCAGAGGATTTATCATTCTCGGTAAGTTGAAAACATATTGCATGGTCCATCATTTATACAGACCGGACATAAATATCACATTCATTATGTCAGCTTTATCTGATTAAATCTGTTTTTATTAAATCAAACAGTGTAAAACTAAAAAAAAAAACAAATACGAAATATTTTTTATAACTAAACCGATTAGACAGGCAGTTCGTCAGGTATTAAAACGAACGCAACGAAATACTTAAGTACACATGTAAGTAATCAATCGCAGTATCATGTTTATTTTTAATTTTAACATCAGATACAGACAAAGAAGGAAAAACTACAAGTCTTTGTGAAAAGACAGACTACTTTGACGGAAGTGATCGCCCACTATGGTTTGTATACAGCGGAATGGGCTCGCAGTGGGCCGGCATGGGAGCTCAGCTTATGCGCATACCAATCTTTGCCGCTGCCATCGAACGGTACATGAAATTTCAACAGTATCTACTTATTGAAAAATCTTTTATATTCCGTAATAATATAAAATCCGTAAATGTATTTTTTTTATAGCTGCCACAAGGCATTGGAACCAAAAGGCATTGACATCGTTCATATTATAACATCACCAGACAAGACTATCTACGATAACATTTTACATTCGTTTGTTGGAATCGCTGCCATCCAAATCGGTCTAACTGACGTACTTCGAGAATTAAAGTTGTTTCCCGATAACATAATAGGTAAAAACCGTTTATATTTTTTTTCGTTCTCAAATATATACTTTCATAGCTATCTTCAACAATTTTATTTAAACAGGACACAGTGTGGGCGAGCTGGGTTGCGCATACGCCGATGGTTGCTTGACGGCGGAGGAAATGATCCTGTCGGCCTATTGTCGCGGGCTAGTCTCCATACAAACCCCATTTATACGAGGATCAATGGCGGCCGTCGGCGTCGGTTTTGCAGAAGTACGTTATACTACATTTTTTTCGAGTTTTATAAGTATCTATGCTTTAGCTTTTGCCCGCGACTTTGTATGTGCAGAGACACTAACATGTAGGTAAAATCCCGTTCTTTTCCATTCCCGTGGGAATTTCGGGAAATCCTCTCTTAGTGCTCCCCTACACTCCCCAAGGACCCTACCTTCGAAATCTCAGCTTCCTACGACTCTATAGCTTCGGCTGTAGGTACGTTGTCATCAGTCATTCAATCAGTCAGTTAGTTGGTCAGTCAGTCAGTACCGGAAGAGTTGAATATACTTACACATATTGCTGGTTTGTTTAATAACTAATTTATTTAGCGTCCGTGTACAATACCGTAGTACTCTTATTTATTCTGTGACAATACGTACAGATCTCCAAGATGTGCCCGCCCGAGATCGAAGTGGCCTGCCACAACGGGCCCGACTCAAGCACCATCTCGGGACCCGCCGACGTGATGACCGAGTTCGTTGCGCAGCTGACAGCCAAGGGAATCTTCGCTAAAGAGGTCCCATGTTCTAACATAGCATATCATTCACGATACATCGCCAGCGCAGGTAAAAATAACGTGCTATTAAAATAAAAGTGAAACGTCAAGATCAGAGTAAAAAGAATGTTCTTTGTAGGACCCGATCTCTTGAAGTATTTACAAGAAATCATCAAAAACCCTAAACCACGCAGTGAGCGTTGGGTTTCCACTTCGGTACCACAAGAGAAATGGACAGAGGAGTCAGCGAAATACTCGTCAGCCGAGTACCACACAAACAACCTTCTGGTGCGTACTGTGACGTATTGAACTCTGCCGGTGGAGAGGGTTGTGTTCCGGCATAGGTACTCAGTGGTCGGTGGTTCCAGAGCCCGGTGCTGTTCGAGGAGACGTCGCGGCTGGTGCCGGGCAGCGCCGTGCTGGTGGAGGTGGCGCCGCACGGGCTGCTGCAGGCCATCCTCAAGCGCTCGCTGCCGCCCTCGTGCGCGCACGTGCCGCTCACGCGCCGCGGGCACCACGACAACGCGCGCTTCCTGCTCGAAGCCATTGGAAAGTAAGAACGAATGAAATGCAACATAATCACAGATAAAAGATCGTTTATTGAAA
The DNA here is from genome assembly GCA_963971205.1 of Aethes cnicana. Taxonomy (NCBI): domain Eukaryota; kingdom Metazoa; phylum Arthropoda; class Insecta; order Lepidoptera; family Tortricidae; genus Aethes; species Aethes cnicana. The sequence continues at coordinate 3,529,091 of OZ020292.1, forward strand.
TAGAATTTTACAATCACCTTCAGAGTCATTATGAACGTAAATTTCTTGACCCATGTAAGGCCCGGTGTCTAGTAAAACCCACGCTTTAAATAACCGAAACCACTGTCGAACGGATTCAGCTGTTATTGGCAGGTGTCTTACCTTAACAGCCACCGTTGTCATTGCAACCGACGCGCTAAGGCGAGACTGTAGGAATTTGCAGTGCATGTCACGTCATTTTACTCGGAGACTATGGGTCCTGTAAGGTTGAAATATGGGAGGTAGCTGGGTTCTATAAACCGCTATAAAATGACACATACGATTTTGAGAACAAAAATATTAAGGGTGGCACTTCATACTTGTAATTGTAAATGAGGCATAAAAATATAACTTAAGATATATGTATACGCGTATGAGTTTTTTTACGTATGCCAATATTTTGTGAGATATTCGTTTCTAAAGTGGTAAAAAGAGTGTCCCCCTCCTGAAATTTACTTGAAAAACAATGGAGTGAATATAAATTAAATTTAAAAAGTTCCGGTAGAAAGTTCACAGGTTAAATTGGTCGCTTGTTGTGATACAGTAACAGTACCTATATTAAATTTAAAAAGTTCCGGTAGGAAGTTCACAGGTTAAATTGGTCGCTTGTTGTGATTTAGTAACAGTACCTATATTAAATTTAAAAAGTTCCGGTAGGAAGTTCACAGGTTAAATTGGTCGCTTGTTGTGATACAGTAACAGTACCTATATTAAATTTAAAAAGTTCCGGTAGGAAGTTCACAGGTTAAATTGGTCGCTTGTTGTGATACAGTAACAGTACCTATATTAAATTTAAAAAGTTCCGGTAGGAAGTTCACAGGTTAAATTGGTCGCTTGTTGTGATTCAGTAACAGTACCTATATTAAATTTAACAAGTTCCGGTAGGAAGTTCACAGGTTAAATTGGTCGCTTGTTGTGATACAGTAACAGTACCTATATTAAATTTAACAAGTTCCGGTAGGAAGTTCACAGGTTAAATTGGTCGCTTGTTGTGATACAGTAACAGTACCTATATATTGATTGCCCAATAAATGGAATCTACTATCAAAAATAAATTCTTACAAATTATTACACGTTTTCAGGTTATACATGGAAGGATACTTTCCTGATATTCGCGTGTTATATCCAAAAGTTCAATTTCCCGTCTCAACTGGCACACCACATTTATCGCATTTGGTGGAATGGGCTCATAATGAAACATGGTATGGTATAATATCATAGAGGAATAAAATAAAAAGAGGTGCAGTTCCCATAAACGTGCGTTCTCCGGAATGCGGGTTACCACTAGATCGACATTTAGCGTCCTGCAGTGGCTGAACTATCACTACCGCTACTTGAAGCTAGATGGCGAACCGAACGCAAAGCATAGTTTGTCGCTTAACAGTTTACAATTACTTACAACCCTTAGAAGGTATCTTTGTAATAAGAGGATTTGAAAAAAGAGTTCTAGTTATAATATTAGTTGTAAATTGTATAGAAATACACTTCGCGTTCGGCCCGCCATCTAGCGTTAGTGATAATTCAGCCACTGGACGCTAGATGTCGATCTAGTGTTAACCCACGTTCCGGAGAACGCACTTCAGTATGGGAGCTGTTTATTTCAACTGTTTAAAGGGGTTTATACAAAAAATCATATTCAATTTCAAGGTTTTTGCCACTGCACGTGTCGGCTGACAGGAAAAGAGCTGCAGCGTGCAAATTCGTGATTTCTATCCATGATATCGAGCACAAGTATCTCCAAGGTCACGTAATATATGGTGAGTAGGTATGATAAAATGAATTAAGTCCCTACTAGTTACTACCCCTACTAAAATTAAGTCTTTCATATGTCGAAGGATATAGTGATGGAAATTCAGTTGCGACCTGAATTGGTATTTTAAGCCTAAATTCAGCTACTTAAGTATGTTAAAAGAAAAGTTTCCAACCAGTAGGTAGAAAAAGTTACGAATCAGATTTGAGAATGCAAATTAAAGTGGCAGGTTATCTTAGGCAAACCAGCACAAAAACATGACGCCGAATCATAATTCTATGACGATATGATGGGTAGGTATACTAAAATTCAAATAGGGGTTGCGATTTGCTACCAGCGAGAGAGCAGTTGTCAACGCCAGACGCTGATATATTTTCATGACAATATGGACATTGCATAGCATAAAAAAAAAAAACCACGCTTTGCGATTTTTATCAAAGTTTCTATTAGCGTTTTTATTATCGTTAGGTAAAACGGTGTACCCGTTCGCGGGCGCGCTGGTGGCAGCGTGGGACACGCTGGCCATGTCGCTGGGCGCGGCGCGGCGGCACCTGTCAGCGCAGTTCCGCGACGTGCAGCTGTTCGCGCAGCCCGCGCTGCACGACTCGCGCCAGCTGCGGCTCACCGTCTCGCTGCACCGCGGGACTGGCCTCTTCGAGGTAGGAAGGAACAGACTGAAGTACCCGTTCGCGGGCACGCTGGTGGCGGCGTGGTACACGCTGGCCATGTCGCTGGGCGCGGCGCGGCGGCAGCTGTCGGCGCAGCCCGCGCTGCACGACTCGGAAGAATAAATTTTATCTAACGATTGCAAAATCAGCCCCTAGTCATGTATCAATAAATGGCGCGTGTATATGTACCTCAGTAATACTGGAAGGTTATCCATTGTTATGTTGTCATAGAAGTGACGCTCAACGTAGGCGTTCTAGACATCAAAGGACATCGTCAGTAATTCAGACTATGGGAACACACTTTTCAGATCATGGACGGCGACTCTAAAGTAGCCAATGGATACATAAATGCACTATCTACAAACCTTTCCAGAGGTTTTATCAACGATGATGATACCAATGAAATACTAGATGTTACAGCAGATGATGTTTATAAAATGCTCGAGGAAAGGCACTACAGCTACACGTGAGTTGATCTGAAAATTTAGGGTTATATTAAGGGCCTACGTTGAAAAATAGTTGAAGCTATGGAGGCGTGGCTTAGTCGCGCGCGTCCCGCGCGGGGCGTGCTCCCCCCGAGTGTTCCCGCGAAATTCAAAACACCTACACTAATTCTGATTTTGCGCTAGTTTGGTAAATAAAGTAGATTTAAATATCGAAGTCATTACTTTCGGATTCAATACAAAGTACGAAACAAATAACAAATTTATATATACCTACACAAACATTAGAAGCGAATATTTTATTTTTTTCATTTTAGTGGGATATAAAATTAATTCATTAATTTAAATTTCATATCTGTGATTAACAGGGATCGGAAATTCGGATACACATTTACCCAGAGTTTGACCGCGTGAACGGTATGGGGCCGGACTCAATTTAATGTTCCTATAAAAAAGTCCCGGGAATCCCGGAATTTCGAAATTTAGTGTATGCCTTGGTAGGTATACAGTCATAGTTATGAACTAAACATGTTTAAGTATTTTAAGTGTAGGACCCAATTATGAAAAAGTCTTCAAATAACTAATTCCGTGTGACCTATCTCTCTAGGCCATACGTACAACCGGTACTGCCTAAATCGGCATGGCCAGTACCTATACTACTACTACTACTACTACTGCCTATTTGATCACGAGAGGGTTTAGGCTATAGTCCCCACGCGGGCCCAGTGCGGATTGGGGACTTCACACACCTATACTAACATAGTCACAAAATAAAGTTGATGTGAGCATCTCAATTACCTTCGTGATTATAAAGATACACGTAGGTACAATGTTTTGTACATTTGCTTGATAGCCCAAATACATACCTATTATTTTATTACCTATTCATATGTGAAAATATTGCAGTTCCAATATTATTACAAAGGTACATATGCGTATTGAGTATATACCCTCCTTTTTTGAAGTCATTTAATTATTCTCATTACAAAATCTTATTCATTTAAAAAATCAGGTAGATATTGAATATATTCTGTAATTAACAGGAATCAGAAATTCGGATACACATTTACCCAAAGTTTAACCGCGTGAACGGTATGGGGCCGGACTCAGTTTTTATTTGCCTATTAATATTCTCGGCATTTCCGGGATTCGTAAATTTAGTAACCAGGCCTCGAAATAGCTTATTTAGGTATGTATATACATTTATTTATTATAATTACTAGCCGATGCCCGCGAACTTCGTCCCGCGTAGACTTAGAATTTGCGTACCCGATGACACACACAGACTACACATACAGACAATTATAGTTATAGAAGTATTGAAAAATTGGTTTGCCCCGTGGAAAACCCATTCCCGTGGAAATATCGGAATAAAAAGTATCTTATGTTATTGCGGGGCCTCAAACTATCTCCATACCAAATTTCATCCAAATCGGTCCACTCGTTGCGACGTGAAGGAAGAGCAAACAAACAAACACATTTATAATATTAGTATGGATTTTTAGTGTAGGAATTATGAAAATCTTCAAATAACGAATTCCGTGGGACGGTCTACCTCGGCCATACGTACAACCGATATGGCCTAAATGGGCATGTTCTCTAGAATACAAAAAAAAAGTAGTTGTCACCCCCCAAGAGTAAGAGGGGGAGCTACGACGTAACAAAGATGGCGGCTGGGCTTTTTCTACTAGCATTATTTCTTGGTAACTACTGGACCGATTTATCAAATAAGGTGTCATATGAAAGGTAATATAATGTAGATTGTTTGTTGTCTATATTTAGTCACGCAAAGTTAATATAAAATGAAATATTTATGAAAAATAACATTTTTATGAAAATTGCTTGTTTTCTTGCAGAAATAACTCGATAACTACCAGAATTATCAAATTTTAGTTTAATATAAAAGTTATAGCAAACATTTTTAGATTTTTAATGAATTTCAAATGATTACAATCGACCGGTAAATAACGAAGCAATCCAAGAACAGGACCAAAAATGAGAAATAATCCGGAAGAGCTTATTAGCAGTCAGTGAGTTCAAATAATTATATAATTTTACATTCGGTTCTAGATGAATGAAATGAATTGAGTTTTGTTTTGGATTGGCTTCAAATGGGTTTCCTTAAAGTCATAATTGATAATAATCAATTTACATATATATAATCTGTGTATATAATAGGCAAAGGTGATTGACTGACGTATCAACGCACAGGCCAAACCCTTAAGGATAGAAACTTGAAATTTCGTACACGTATTCCTCTTATTCTTTATTATTCTTCATATATATATTATTTACAAGGGCTATTCGGGACGGAGACAAATCTAAAAAATCAAAGATCATCGAAATCGGTTCAGCCGTTCTGCAGTTATAAATGGTGTAACTAACACTATACATATTATAAAACAAAGTCCCCCGCCGCGTCTGTCTGTCAGTCTGGATGTTCACGATAAAGTCAAAAACCTTAAATAGTATAATTTAAATAGTAAATAAAGAGACATGTGAGAATTCAATTTAATTCATTCAATTCAATTAATTGTCAAATAATTTAAATAGTAAATAAAGAGACATGTGAGACTATTAGGAAAATAATTATATCATGAATGTTAAATTGTCATTGCATGATTTATTCTAATGTAAATTTAATATTAAACTTAGTTTTAAGATCAAACCTTGCTGCACCCAAATAGGGTCCATGTTTGTACTGACTACTTATTTTCTAAGAGCTATGTAATACCATGGTTGTCAAGGAATAAATGATTACTGATTACTGATTACCACTGAACGGATTTTAATGCAGTTTTCACTAATAGATAGAGTGGTTTCTAATCCAGCATAACTTGGTCTCTGCTACAAAACAATCCATGAGAATCCAGAGTTCTAAGTAAATTGGAAGGTTAAAAACTCGAAACCCTAGCTAGCTCATTTTGTGCTCTTGACACACACTTGACCGTTTCTTTGAAATCATTAAAATCGTATAAACCTGTTTATTCGGTAATTTAGGTCGGTCGGTTGTAATAATTTGAAATTCATTAAAAATCTAGGAATTTTTCTACAACTTTTATAATAGGTAAAATTCGGTAATCCTATTATCTTTGAAAGAAAACAATAAATTTTCATAAAAATGTTAATTTTCATAAATATTTATTTATTTAAACTTTATTGCACACAGAAAACTTAGTGTACAAAAGGCGGACTTAATGCTTCAAGGCATTCTTTACCAGTCAATCTTTAGGCGAATCAGATTATATTTCATTGTCTATTAACTTGATGTGAACAAATATAAGACAAAAAATAATTTATATTATATTACCTTTCATATTTTCATTTTCTGACACTTTGTTTGATAAAATCAATCGATCCAGTAGTTACCGAGAAATAACGCTAGTAGAAAAATCCTGGCCGCCATCTGTGTTACGTCGTAGCTTCCCCCTTCATATACACTTAGGAGGTGACAACCACACTTGTATTCTGAAGAACGTGCCGATTTAGGCCATACCGGTCATACGTATCGCCGAGGTAGGTCATGTCCCACGGAATTCGTTATTTGAAGACTTTTTCATAATTGGGTCCTACACTAAAAATACTTATCTATCTATACTATAATAAAAGAGCAGAACCCGGCGTGTCTGTAGATAGAAAGAAAAGTTCAAAAAAAGGAACAGGGGGTCTAAAGATGTATGGTAGACCACAAAACAGCGATTTTTAGAAATCTTTTCTGTCTGTCCTTTTGTGTCCGAAACTACTGAACCGATTTGAATGCAGTTTTCAAGGGTAGATAGAGCATGAGCAATATATAAGCTATGTTTGATTAAAATCGGATGTCGGAAAGAAAACTTATCCTCAATTTTACATTCCACGCAGACGAAGTCGCGGGCAGGAGCTAGTCATAAATAAATGTATAGAAATACTAAAATAAGCTTTTTTGAGGCCTGGTTACTAAATTTAGAAATCCTGGAAATCCCGGGAATTTTAATAGGCAAATAAAAACTGAGTCCGTCCCCTTACCGTTCACGCGGCCAAACTTTAGGTAAATATCTATCTGAATATCTGTTTTATTTTAATTAATACGATTTTGAAATGAGAATAGTTAACCGACTTCAAAAAAGGAGGCTATCTACTCAATAGGCATATGTACCTATGTAATAATATTGGAACCGCAATATTTTTACACATGGATAGGTAATAAATAATAGGTATTTGGGCTATCAAGCAAATGTACAACAGATTGTACCTACACGTATCTTTATACTCAGGAAGGTAAAAGATGCTCACATCGACTTTATTTTGTGAATAGGTAAGTATAGGTACTGACTTTTCACTACTGTTTAGAGTAATGCAGGGGAAAGAAGGCAGATCTAAGTCGAGATAAACAGGCGAGTCCCAAAGATACCAGCTTGTCAATTGCTGGCTTCCTTCTAAATACATAAATTTCATACCTACTTGATTAGGAAATTACATGGCTACCGAGGCCGCGCACAAAGTCAACCATAAATGATAGGTAAGTATTTTTAACTAAAACGACTAGTTCTCCAGTTCATAATCCATTAGCAATATTGAATGCGGTTACACGAATAAATCGTATAAATAAATAAGAAACTTAATTTTGCTTTCTCTCATACTACCGGCACTTTGCCGTCTTCTTTTTAAACTTTCCCATGCTTACTTCTCTTTATAATCACGAAATATTGATTACATACGAGCGCGATACGGAGCTGGGATTGTCGAGCACAGGTCCTACTGCAGCGAAGGTTTCTGGCCGACTGGCGTAGAGTGATGCGTATATAGGGACCTTGCACGAAAGAAAGAGATGGCAGCGCGCACGTCGGACGAAATAAAACAACGTAAGCGCCAAAGCCGAATTAAATTAATTGTAATTGATATATATATAAATATTGACATCTAGTATGATCAGTCTTTAGTTAATATAGATGTCTAGTTTTTAAGAAAGTCTCGAAGTCCTTTTCTTTGTCGTTAAGAAGCTTCAAGCACATTAAGATAATAGCTGCGACTTCGTGATTTTTTTCTATCGAACAAAATTATCTCAGTCATGTTTTGGCCTTGATCAATCCTTCAAGTATATAATCAATATACACATATCCGAAAATCAGACTCCTAACGTGAGTACTTTACGAGTTCTACGCACCTAAAAATGGGTTTTTTATTTATGTATCCTCTTAATATGTTAGCCCCACTTCCACCAAGCCGCTTACCTCGGTTTAACCACTTAACTCAGATGTATTTGTATGAATTTGACGTGGGTTAAGAGGCTAACCCGAGGTTAGCGGCTTGGTGCAAGAGGGGCTAAGTAGATCAACATCAAGTTAAGTAACTCGATTCGTGGGTAACCCACGGTGGGTTCAATTCGTGAGAAACTTTTTTATATGTAATGTTCACCGAAAATATATAGTAAACGTTTAGATCCTATATTAATTTAGTTCAGTTCTGATGATAGAATCCTTGAGAAAATGAGGGAGCTCCTCAATATTTGTTAGCGCGTAAATGATTTTGATGACAATTTCGAAGACTACCAACTTAGAGTTAGTTACTCGTGTCCTATAATAGGTATGGTTTGAAAACTGTATCCGAAAAAAAAAACAAATGAAAAATATAATCTGCCTTCCATCCGCCTTCAAACTTCGGCAGACTGCGACGTCGGTGTCAAGTGCACCGGCCCGAAGTACAATCTTATATAGTGATTTATTTATAGGGAAATATTGTACTATATCCATCATCTTGACTAAGCTCATAGAGTGTAAAAGTTTCAAGATCATAATTTTGGGCCCTGTTACAGGGGTGAGTTTCGAAGCATATACAAAACAAACACCTCGTTTACCGAGGGATTTCTTTTGTGGGAAGGCAATTGGATCACACTCTTGGATGGCATGCTGCAGCTAAATATATTGCGACAGCATCACGACGCCGTTTCCCAACCAGTATACATACGGAAGATTTCCATCGACATCAAAAGACACCTGAACAACAAGTTGAATAAGATAAATAAATCAATTGTTATGAGAACAAGATTTTGCACCGTTCAAGACAATACTAGGTAAGTCATTATATTATTATAATTGGGTTATCCAACAAATTTAAAACTGAAAAATATACATAAATGAATTATTGCAATTGTTTCTTTTAGCTGTGGAGGGATTCTAATAGAAAATGTGAAATTTCGGGAAGTCGTCGCTCCAAAAGGAAATGTTCTGGCATTGAAAGTTTTGAAATTTTTTCCTCGATTTCAGAAAGCCGATCATAAATTAGACGTAAGTATGATTACTTCGATGGAACTGCAATAGTATGAGTTAGATTGTGATTCATCTTACTTTGCATTACAGGTGAATAATGTTCTACAAGTATTCGTACAAATAGTAAACGAAAATATTAGCAAGGATTTCATTAATATAGTAGAAATATTGGAGAGAAGAGAAGAATCTATTTACCAAAAAGTAAAATCAATTGTCAGTCAAGTTCCCGGAGTAAATATCAGATTTCAAACTACCTATAAAAGTAATGTATCAGACACTTTAGTAAAGGAAGCAGATGTGGTTTTGGTAACAAATATGTCGAAAGATGATAACGTAAGTATCATTCTACTATCAAGACTTATTGAAACAATGGAATGGAATATAATAGGTACCTTAACCTTTTCAACGCTAACGCGACTTATATATGCATCATGGCGTAAAGCGGATAAGGATTTACATACGGAAATATTTGTAAGATCCATGAATACCTTCTAGCCTTGAATAGCTAACTACCCTCGGCGTTTGTGTTTGACATGCCGTTGAAAAGGTTAAAAATATAATCAAAATGTAGATGGATTTTATAAGATTTTCGTTTCGTCTTTTATTTTTTAGATGTGTCAAATATTATATCGCCTGCTAAACCGAAATTCCTTCGTCGTCAATGCTGAAGACGATATTAATCGCACAAGTTCGGCGTTGTATAGAGTAGTTTCTTCGTACATTACTACGAAATGTTGTCTAGAACTTATAAGATGGAGACCGAAATCAACAGCAGCGGGGACCAATACCTTTTTCCTTCGTTCGTGCGCAGATCTTGCTCTGTTACATACGGCGAGGGCAAATCTTCCACCACGCAACGGAATGATCATCTTTACTGTTTATCCAACGTTATCGGGACTAACAGATCTTATCGAACAATGGAGAAGGGAATCAGAGAGGAACCAAATATACCTGCTTACATTTAAAGATAAAATATCTGAAAAGATCAACATCGATCACTTGCCTGATCTAGATTTAGCATTTAACATCGTTAATAATGTAAGTAATAAAAATGAGATCTGAAAATAATCACAATTACTACCCTATGTAATGTAACATATTGACGTCTATTTTGTAACTTCAATTGATTTAGTTCTTACCCAGCCTAGCCCGCACCCAGCTTCTAAATGGAATATAGTTTGTAGATCTTTATTCTCATAGTCGGTACTTTGTAGCATCATATTTTATGTACATAATATAACCTACTGTATATAACTCTAATATAAGGACTTACTAAATTTGAAATCTTAATTTTATAATCCTAAGCAGGGAGAGTGGGGTGGAGAGTATTATGAGCCGTTTCAAGAAAAGTTAAGCCTTAAAAACGGGATCGTTTTAAAGAGTGCTAGAATTGGAGATTTATCATCAGTCCAGTGGGTGGAAACTTCAAGATCAGACTTTAGTATGCCGGTCGAGGTAACGTATTTTAAGGACAATGGGCAATTTTGAATGCAGTCTAGTCTAAAAACCTTCATTTCGTCTCTTAATTTCTTTCTATAGGCATCAAGTCGAATTCCAGTGTCAAACAGAGATATTCATATTTTAGTAATCATTGACCTATAATTACATGGACGAACAGTGCCTAACAGAATATGTCAAAATATATGGAGCAAACTGACATTAGAAAATACGTTCCAATATGCTAATAACGTCTCTTTAGAATGTGTGTCAAGATAAATATTTTAAACAAAAGTAAACTTCACACTATAAGACTTAAGTATCTAATTTACTGAGCGCCAAACGGGTGCCGGGCACCCGTTTTGACGGGCCATTTTTCTCAGTGTGATTGTGAATCCTTACTTATAAATAGATCAATGTTAGTAATGCTAAAAATATATGAAAAAAGTCTCGCTAGCCTAGTGGTCTGATTTACTGACTCTCATGCAGGGTTTTCAAATCCGTTACTGGTAATTTCAAATTTAATTCGTAAATAAGTGAACTCAGATGTACGAGCCGGATTCTAACACCCGACAGACCCTCTGCACGAGAGGCGGTAGGTTAAATAAACCACTAGGCTATCACGGTTTTTTTCATACATTTTCAGCATCACAAAAAATACGAAGATCTCAGTTTTGCAATGGACTTTGAGTTGGTGCTCCATAGAACTAAATTAAGTTTTAAAGACCTATATTTAACTAGCTTTTCCCCGCAACTTCGTATGCGCAGAAATATTAAATGTAAAATCCCGTTTCTTTCCCGTTCCCGTGGGAATTTCGCAAAATCCTTTCTTAGCGTATGCCTAAGTCAAAACATCTACCTGCATGCCAAATGTCAGCCCGATCCGTGCAGTGGTTTGGGCTGGGCGTTGATAGATCACATGTCAGTCAGTCAGTCACCTTTGAGTTTTATATATTTAGATTACCTACTTAACTACTATTTTGATTTTGACGCGTGGTCCTTTGTGGCGATTAATTTTATTTGTAGTAGCCACTTAGTCGAATTTACATTTTTTTGTTTCATTCATTAATTCTTCAGGTACACTTTGCGGGTGTAAATACCCATGATATCAAACGAGCGTATGGAGATATACCATTTGAAAATGGACACGAGATTAACGAGAGTTCATATGGGATGGACTTTAGCGGTAAAACTGAAAGGTATAGTTAACCAAGTAAATTTACCAAAGCACGACTTAAAAGTAGATTAGGTAAGGTATTTTAAGTTTAACACTCGTACAGTGAAATTACAGGTTGTATTTCTACTGTAATACGGTATCAATTGAATAAGTGCACAAATCTATTATCGATTGAAATAATTAAACAACTACCGGTATACCCAGCGGGCTCCGCGTGATGGGCGTGGTACGCGGCGGCGCAATGAGCGACCGCGTGCCGGCGCAGCCGGAGCTGCTGTGGCCGGTGCCGGAGCACTGGAGCCTCGAGGACGCCGCCACCGTGCCGCTGCCCTACGCGCAGGCCTACTACTGCCTCGTGAGTGTATTACAATGTATGACTGTCAGCGGGCAGCGCGTGATGGGCGTGGTGCCGAGCGACCGCGTGCCGGCGCAGCCGGAGCTGCTGTGGCCGGTGCCGGAGCACTGGAGCCTCGAGGACGCCGCCACCGTGCCGCTGCCCTACGCGCAGGCCTACTACTGCCTCGTGAGTGTATTACAATGTATGACTGTCAGCGGGCAGCGCGTGATGGGCGTGGTGCCGAGCGACCGCGTGCCGGCGCAGCCGGAGCTGCTGTGGCCGGTGCCGGAGCACTGGAGCCTCGAGGACGCCGCCACCGTGCCGCTGCCCTACGCGCAGGCCTACTACTGCCTCGTGAGTGTATTACAATGTATGACTGTCAGCGGGCAGCGCGTGATGGGCGTGGTGCCGAGCGACCGCGTGCCGGCGCAGCCGGAGCTGCTGTGGCCGGTGCCGGAGCACTGGAGCCTCGAGGACGCCGCCACCGTGCCGCTGCCCTACGCGCAGGCCTACTACTGCCTCGTGAGTGTATTACAATGTATGACTGTCAGCGGGCAGCGCGTGATGGGCGTGGTGCCGAGCGACCGCGTGCCGGCGCAGCCGGAGCTGCTGTGGCCGGTGCCGGAGCACTGGAGCCTCGAGGACGCCGCCACCGTGCCGCTGCCCTACGCGCAGGCCTACTACTGCCTCGTGAGTGTATTACAATGTATGACTGTCAGCGGGCAGCGCGTGATGGGCGTGGTGCTGAACGACCGCGTGCAGGCGCAGCCGGAGCGACGAACGACTAGATCATTTTCCCTGTACCTGCCCTTCATATGTTCTTAATAGTGGATGTCGATAGTAGACGAGAATTCATCTGTAAATTAGCATCGACCGGTGTGGCATTGCCAAGTATAGGGAATTGTAGAAAATTTTATAACTGTAACGGTATGTTCCCAGGTAATCAAAGTTACACTCAGTCATGGAATGAGTATCCTAGTTCACGGTGGCGCTGGTGCTTTCGGTCAAGCCGTAATATCCATCGCACTTCATCTTAATTGTCAAGTTTATGTCGCAGTGAGTGATATACAGAAAAAACGATTCTTGTTGAAATTATTTCCTAAGTTAAAAGGTAATTAAGAAAATCTCAAGTAATATATATTAACTTATTAACCACTTTAAAGTACGATCTATCTTTTATCTGCAGACAGCATATAGCTTACTTTTTTGCTTGCAGAAAATCACATAGTCAGTTCACGAGACAGACAATTCCAAGATGTCATACTGACTAACACAAAAGGACGAGGGTGTGACATCGTTATCACATGTGGAAAAAGAGAGATCAAAACGGTAAATAGTATTTAATTATTTTTGTTTCAGTGTCCCACGGTAACACGTGCTATGGCTATACAAAACTACACGTTATTCCGGGATTTAAAAGTAGCCTATCTACATGCTGACTGTCTAACTTACCCTTATCCTCATCCCAATTTTTGCACCAATCTGACCAGTAGCTTCGTTTTAAAGCCATACCCATAGCATACAAATAGAATACATAGGTATACAGACAAAATTACTAAAATTGTATTTTTTTTTCGGTTTCAGTGTCGTTTATTGTCCGCTCGACGTAATCGATAGTTTTAATTTTCTACAGACTTATTATTAGTGCTTGGATCTATTGTTTTATTATTTTAAAATTATTTTTTAACTAATAATGTGAATAGTCAGAATAGTCAGAAAGGAAATTTCCTAATAAGCATCATAAAACTGAGTTAAAGAAGCATGGCCACCAATGAGGGAATATGGAAAGTCGGCCCAGATTACATACATTATTAGTCAAAATGAAAACATTGTAAAAGAAGCGAAAATTATTTATTTATTTCTTTCTAGGCATTTCTTGACTGTTGCGCTCCAAAGGGGATAACCTTGGATACAAGCCCTCTAAAAAGCCAGGACAACTTTTGCTTCGGAATGGCATACCTGAACAGGGAACGAATGTATGCCAGCGTAGACTTTTCATCCATTTTTGGCAGTGTCAACATAATGAAGGTATTTACTATGTACATATATAACCACGGTGGAATAAAAATTGTTGAAATCATGAAAAAATATGAAATACATAATTTTGTT
>OZ020292.1:3543474-3564823 GCA_963971205.1 Aethes cnicana
CGGGGCTGCGCGTCGTGGGGCTCGCGCGCCGGCCGCAGCTCGCGAGGTGAGGCCTGCGACAGATACAGGTTTACACAACTTAGAAGGCGCGTGGACTAAGCCAATAAATAGACTGCGCCCAAAGGCTTAAGTGCTTCACCGCACGCCTTCTTAGTTGTGACGTGCTGTACAGACGGTGACAGCCACGCGGTGACAGACAGGGCACCGGTACGGCGACTGCCTGCGCAGGGGCTCCGCTTCTTTTGATATATCACGACGATGATATATCACGACGAAAACTGTCACAGAATTACTATACGAGATTTACGTTTGCCTATATCGAATTTTGATGTAAGTATGAAATGTTTCTTAACCCAATCATATTTTTCATGAAGTATACCTATTTACTGACAGCTTAAATCATTCAATCGTTGTTCAGGAGCTGAAGAGTCAGGTGCGCGGCGCGGGCATAATCGCCGCGCGGCGCTGCGACGTGTCGTCGCCGGCGGAGGTGGAGGCGGCCTTTGCCTGGGTGGACGAGAAATTCGGCGGCACCGATGTGCTCGTCAACAACGCGGGAGTCTTCTGTCCAGGGACTATCACCGGTATTGTTAGATCTCTGCTGGGGAAATCTAGTGACCGCCAGCTAAGGTGGAGGCGGCGTTCGCCTGGGTGGACGCGACCATTGGGGATAATGCAGAAATCTTCAGTACGTGACAACACCGGCGTTGTCAGAACTCAGCTGTATGCTTAAAGTGGCAGTGCCAGTTAAGGTGGAGGGTGCGTTCGTCCTGGTGTGGACGCGTGTCCTGCAGTATTCTTCTGTCCGGGGATTATCCTACTGCATTTTTGGGTGTAAATGTGCGATGCGTTATTTCTCTCAAAAACTCAGCTTGCCCAATATTTACACGGCGTAGATTCTCATTATTCTCATTTCTCATTCTCATTATTAGGTATATAGGGTACATTAAGATGCCAGCTTATTTTATAGCTTCAATATTTGTCCCTGTCCCACTGAGTCTCCCAGTAATGATGTCATGCTTTGTCATTTGTGACAGACGTGGCGCCCTCGCAGACGTCGGAGGAGGACCTGATGAGGATGGTGGACATCAACGTGAAGGGCGTGGTGCTGTGCTCGCGCCGCGGCGTCGCCTCCATGCGCCGGCGCGGCGTCGACGGCCACGTCGTCAACATCAGCAGGTGAACTCTTGTCTCGCTCGAGTCAAGATCCTTCTCTTTTTAGGGCGTAGTGTGACAAACGAGCTGAAGTGCAGACGGTTTATACTCGTACTATACTCGCCGCAAGGCAAAAGTGACGACCGCCACAACGAGTATGCATAGCGCCCGTCGTCACTTTGTATTGTGGCGAGTATACCTAGTAATTGTTTATCTATACGGGAGCGGATACAAGAAAGTATACATCTAAGCCCAGAATATACGTATGTTTCGTCTTGTAACTACTCGTAAAACTAGGTACTTTATTGTGCATCATTTAAGACTGCATGCCGTCAGTTGTCCTCATTCAGGTTAATCGCCGTAATCATTACAAGCGTTCGCCGGCTTTAAGTACGCGGTGCATCGTTAATTGGCTATGAGGTACTTATTTACTTAAATGATTGATTGCTCCTCCATCATTCAAAGCGGGAGTTCAATTGGATTCCATTGTTCGAGATTAAAGCAGATAAGTAAGAAGGTACTTTCCGTTTATTGTCTTTATGGAAAACCGTGTTTAGACGTAAGTAATTTTAAAATTATTTGTTAAATAGTGTGCAGGTAGGTAATTGTGTTTAAAAAGTAGGTAGATACGATTATTGGCTGTGATTCCCGTTTGTGAACATTTATCGAAACAACTAACACAAGTTTTATTATTAAAATATTATTACAAAAAGGCATGACTTACGGTCTACATTGTATAGCTACTTACTTGACTACTTACTATATTTACTTACCTCATCGTCATCATATCAGCCGAAAGAATTCTGCTATTGTATATAAGTAGGCTTCCTTAAGGGCTTAAGGGGCGCCACTCAGACAGGACAGCTCCAGTGCCATGCCTTCACGTGATTCCCGCGAAATTTAAGCTCATTATTTCAGCCGAAACACCCACTGATTTCCCAAATCTGAGCTCATCATCATCATCATCATTTCAGCCGAAAGACGTCCACTGCTGGACATAGGCCTCTCCTAAGGCGCGCCACTCAGACCGGTTCTGTGCCACTCGCATCCACCGTGTTCCCGCGACCTTTACATGGTCGTCACTCCATCTTGTTGGAGGCCTACCGACAGCTCGTCTACCGGTTCGCGGACGCCGCTCCAGAACTTTCTGGCCCCATCGGCCATCAGTCAAGTCCAGTCTGAGCTCGCTTCTTAAGTATTTATTCCTATTCCTGGCTTTTTCCCTGCCACTCCGAACGGGCAATGACCAGCATCGCGGGCCACTACATCCCGTTCGCGCCGATCTTCAATGTGTACCCCGGCACCAAGCACGCCGTGAGCGCCGTCTCCGCCGCTCTGGACAACGAGCTCCAGGACTTCGGCAGCAGGATCAAAGTCACGGTATACTTAGCACGACACAACTTTAATAGAATCTGGGCCAATGGCTGAAGTGCTTCGCCGCGCGCCTTCTATGTTTTGTCGTGTTTTAACTACTTAAGGCCCTCGCTCACGACGACTTTTTGTAGCGATTCTACCGCGCTACTCATATTGCTATCCTTTTTACTCTTTAATGTAAAAAAAGGATAGCGATATGAGTAGCGCGGCAGTATCGCTACAAAAAGTCGTCGTGAGCGAGGGCCCTTATATCTTATTGTATTATTGCAATTTACCCTGTGGCGTGCGTCCCTTTGGGCCTATGGGTCCACCCATACGGATCATAAGTTCAATTATTACAATTAATGTCTTCAATAAAACAATCATCCAGGGTGTTTATTTGCACTAATTTGTAGTCTTCATTACACTCCATTACATTATTTTAAATTAAATGATGTAGGGTACGTCCGCTTTCTTACCCACTAACTGCTGCAAAACAGCAGCTTAGTGCTTCGCACTGTTGTGCTCCAGTAAAGGGGTAAGAGAGCCGGTAAAAGATGAAATTTGGCATGCAGGTGGAGGTCTCAAGGAGAGTAGTAATAGGGGAGAGGATTTCCTGAAATTCCTACATGTTTATGTTTATTCGAAGTCGCGGGTAGAAACTAGTTTTATATTTCAGAGCATATCCCCTGGGTTGGTGAAGACGGATATGGTGATTAGCATAGTCGATGCGAACGACACTGATGCAGCGCGCGGCTTGCGGCCTTCTGACGTGGCTGATGCCGTGCACTACGTGCTGTCCACGCCGCCCGCCGTCAACGTGAGTGTTGACTAATGTAGAGCGTTGTCGTGGGTTAGAGCGGCACGCGGCGCGAACGCTGCGCACTTCTAACGTGGCTGATGCCGTGCACTACGTGCTGTCCACGCCGCCCGCCGTCAACGTGAGTGTCGACTAATGTAGAGCATTGTCGTGGATGCGAGCGGCACGCGGCGGGAGCGCTGCGCACTACTGACGTGGCTGATGCCGTGCACTGCGTGCTGTCAACGCCACCAGTCGTCAAGGTGAGTGTCGACTAATGTAGAGCATTAATTGTATTGGATGAGAGCGGCACGCGGCGGGAACGCTGCGTACTTCTGACGTGGCTGATGCCGATTGATGCCGACTATATGTACCTAGATGTGTTGCCAGCGTCGTGCACCTAGCTTAGTTGGTAATAACAATTACTTAACTGGTAATCAATTCACATGTCGATAAATACATATATGTCCAAAAAATTCCAACTTTTTTTTTCAGATTAACGAGCTGACCATAACGCCAGTGGGAGTCAAAAGGCTTTAGGGAGAATTCACCCAGTCACTTTTGGAATTTCACTATCATTGTCAATCAGTCCGAATATTCAGTTCAGACTACGGTCCAATATCACACTCTTTGTTGGGCTCTATTCGAAACGTACGTTATACATAGGGAAAGGGAAATCCCCTATCCCTATCGTCAAAGCGTCACGGCGTTGTACCGAACCTTAAGCAGCCAGATTTAAAGTTGAATTTGAGCGCCGTGACGTGACGTTTAGACGGTAAGGATAATGAATTTCCCTTTCCCTATGTAACGTTTAAAATAAAGCCCCCGAGCTATCGAGCGTTAAGAAAAAAAGATTGTAATTGTACAGAATTAATTATAGTGATGATAAATTATAACTTTGCATGATATTATGTATATCTAGATCAAACCAAACTTATTTGTTAGTAAGCTAAGGTTAAAGATTAAATTTAGACTAACAGGAACGATATGAAAATGTGATAGAACGTGACAGTTACAGGTAATTTTCTACGTATTTAATTTCAAATATAAGATTTCTTATATTGTAAATAAGTTTTTTTTTAAAACAAAAAACCGGCCATTTGCGTGTCGGGCCACGCGCAAAGAATAGGGTTCCGAAGTTGACGATGCCCACAGTACCTTATTAGCATCTAGCTCGCTAGCCTGTGGTATGACGTGCCCGCCCGACGCCCCTGCCGCTCGAGAAAAATCATTTCATAAGTTGGTTGACTATTACTCGTAAGTTTGTACAGCCTACTTAGCTGTGATAGTTTTCCTTTCAACTACGTTATATATGCCACAACCGTGATTTTTTTCAGCCATCCAAATACCACCATTTAGCTCGCAGAGGGGGGGGGGGGCACGTGACTCTAACAAAAAATAGCACTTTAAAGCTTAATATTTCACAAACGCATCATTAATCAAAAAATGGTTTTAACAAACCCACAATATTTTTTAAGACCTATTTAACGATATACCGCACCATGGTGTACACAAGAAAAAAAAAATACATCCCCACTTTACGAGTAGGGGAGGTACCCTATATAAAAATATATTTCAAAATTTTATTGTACCACTTTGTCAGCGTAACTAATATGTATATTCATGGCAAATTACAGCTATAAATAATATCTTGCTATTGCGGCATATCGTTGAAATAGGTCTTAAAAAAATATTGTTTGATCAAGTGATGCGTTTGTGAAATATTAAGCTTTAAAGTGCCATTTTTTGTTAAAGTCACGTGCCCCCCCCCCCTGCCAGCTAAATGGTGGTATTTGGATGGCTGAAAAAAATCACGGTTGTGGCATATATAACGTAGTTGAAAGGAAAACTATCACAGCTAAGTAGGCTGTACAAACTTGATAGTCATGGTCGACCAACTTATGAAATGGTTAAAAAAGCAACGATTCGTCGGGCGGACGTCATACCACAGGCTAGCTATAGATGCTAATAAAATAAGTCTTAGAAAGGTACTGTGGGCATCGTCAACTTCGGAACCCTATACTTTGCGCGTGGCCGGTTTATTTAAAATCCCTGTTACATGTATGGAATGCCACCTTAATATTCTTTGTTCTCCAAATCGTACTGCATTATTTTGTAGCGGTTCATTTGCAAACAACTACCTCCCAAATTTCAGCCGTACATACCTACTTATAATCTAAAAGAAAAATGGCTGTGTGTGGCATACTGACCGACACACAGACGGACTTATACATGACGAAATTATAAGGGTTCTGTTCGAGTTAATAATACTTTTCATTTGGTTTTTGTTTTAAATTTGCATGTTATCTTGGTATTCAAACGAATTAGTTCACATTCCCGCCACTAGATGGCGCTCGCAGTCTCGAATGTAAAAGTTTCTTTAAAATTAATAAAATATGTCGTCTTGTATCTGTCAGTGAACGAAAAAGTTTGGTTTTATTGCTTTCTCCCACATTACTAATCAAACGGTACATTATTTGGTCCTAACGAACGGATTTAAGTAAACAACTTCGAAATTAAACTAAAATCAAGAACAGTAATCATCCAGTGCAGATAGTTTTTAACATTACAATATTTCGAATAACGTGTCATAATGAGGTTATGTTTCAAGTGAAAATACATCGAAATAAACATTAATTAGTGGTGAAAAGACAATAGTGACGTGCTAAAGTGACTTTATAAGTGTATAAACTTTAGTGTGGACAATATTTCAACATGGAAGAGTATATTCAAGAACAAGACAACACGTATTCGTTGTTGACAAAAACTATTACAAATTTCAAGAAAGCGCCGAAACAAAGATTAACAATGGGCTATATACAATTACAAATGGAAACGATATCTGAATATTGGAAGATTTTTCACAGCAACCACTTAGAAATGTTAAAATTAGTACCTCGAAAGGATCGCGCTCAATATGAATATTTCACTAAAGATTATTTCTCAGAACTGGAGGAACAATATATACAAATGAGGTCCGATATGATGGATATGTTATTAGCTTTGCAAAACAGAGTAACCGGTCCAATATCAACACCAGTAGCTGAAAAGGAAGAAGTAAAGTTACCGAAAATCAACATTCCACAGTTCACTGGAAACTATCATGAGTGGACTCCTTTCCAAGACTTGTATATTTCCTTAATACACAACAAGACCACACTGAGTAAAGTACAGAAAATGCATTATTTAAAGAGTTGCTTAGCGGGTGAGGCCGAGTCATTGTTGAAACATGTACCCGTGACCAATGATAACTATGATATGGCATGGCAAATATTGAACCAAAGGTATAACAATAAACGAATTATAGTAAACACTATTTTAAATCGATTAGTTAATCAGAGAAAAGTAACAACAGGAACGGCAAAGGGTATAAGAGAATTACTCGACACAACAAATGAATGTTTAAATAAATTGAAAAACCAAAACATTAACATTGAATCATGGGACATTTTGGTGATATATTTAATTACAAATAAATTGGATCAAGAGTCACTCAAAGAGTGGGAGCATGAAGTAGGCTCGCTCGCTATAACAGAATTACCAAAATTAGAAAGATTGACAACATTTTTAGAAAAAAGGTTTAGAATACTCGAAATGATTCAGCCATCGCCGTCCAACCGAGAACCTGTTAAACAAAGAACATTCCATGTCAGCTCAATGGAAAACAAATGCATTTTTTGCAACCAAGACCATTTATTATACACTTGTAAAGATTTTGCCAAACTAGAAGTAGATAAGAGGGTGGAATATGTACAAGGCTGGCGGCTTTGTTTCAACTGCCTAGTACCGGGGCATTCTGTCAAGTTTTGTAGAAGTAAATCAACATGCCGCCGCTGTGGGAGAAAACACCATTCTCTTTTACATAGCACATGGAGTCCAGAGAACACTGCAAAGGCGTTGCCGTCTTCAGCACCGCATCTGAAACAAAAAGAAGATATCCAGAAACAAAAAGAAGATACACAGGAAGAAAAAGAAGATAAAAATAAAAAGCATATTTTAACTCACCTGACCACAGGAACTCATGCGGTGCTGATGCCGACTGCTTTAGTGCAGGTAAAAGCTGAAAATGGAGAAAATCACTTGATGAGAGCGTTGTTGGATCCATGTTCTCAAGAATCCTTTATCACTGAGTCTGCGGCACAAAGGCTTCGTTTAGAACGTACGTCAATAAGTGGACACGTCACTGGAGTTGGACAAATGAAGACCTTACTGAAGTATTCCGCTGATTTAGAATTCTCATCAAGAATAGAACCTACGATGAACATGAAGATTACTGCTTATGTTGTCCGTCACATCACCGACATGATGCCGGCAAAAGGAGTGAATGTTGCAGAATGGACACACTTTGACAACCTCTGTCTCGCTGATCCAACTTGTCACACACCAGGTCACATCGACTTACTGTTAGGAGTCGAAGTTTACAGCGAAGTTATCAAACCTGGCGTGATAAAAGCCTCCTCAGGAACACCTATAGCTCAAGAGACATCTCTGGGGTGGATCGTATCGGGAAATGCGAAGACTATACACACTGCCACACCTAACAACATCGTCAGCATGCACCTCAACGTCGATCTCAACAACATGCTGAGGAAGTTCTGGGAGTTAGAAACTATAGAAGAAGATAACAATACACTAACTTCAGAAGAGAAGAAGGCAGAAGAACTTTATGAACAAACACACAAACGAAGAGAAGATGGACGTTATGTGGTGAGATTACCATTTAAAGAAGAAAATCAAGTCTTGCCACATGACTCACGAGAAATCGCAGTTAAGAGATGGAACACTCTAGAAAAAAGATTAGAGAAAACACCACAATTGAAGGAAGAATACAACAAGGTCTTAGAAGAGTATATAACATTAAATCACATGCAGAAGGTAACCAGTGAAGAAATACCAGCGAAGAGCACCTACTTACCACACCACGCTGTTGTAAGAGAGGATAAAGAGACTACCAAAGTACGAGTTGTATTCAACGCGTCGTGTGCTGGTACTAACGGAGTCACACTAAATGACGGTTTACTCGTTGGACCTACTCTGCAAGAAGATCTTAGAGACATTCTGTTGAGATGGCGAACACATAAAATTGCCTATGTTGCAGACATAATAAAAATGTATCGACAGATTGCGATAGATGAACAAGACGCAGATTATCAACGAATCGTCTGGAGAACCGATCCGCATAAACCATTAGAAGATTTTCGTCTTTTAACAGTCACATTTGGAACCGCTTGTGCCCCATACTTGGCTATAAAAACATTACGTCAAGTAGCTATCGACGAAGGGAGAAATTGTTCTGAGGCCCAACGTATAATATTTGAAGATTTTTATATGGATGACGTCTTGTCAGGCCACGATGACGCAGAACATGCTATAAGAAACCTAAAAGAAGTAACCGAGATCTTACGGAAAGGCGGCTTTGAGCTTCAGAAGTGGAGTTCCAACTGTGAAGAAGTGATGCGGGCAATCGAACCTGAAAAAAGAGAAGAGAATAAAACATTACACGTTGATAGTCGAGACAATGTGAAGACTTTGGGTATAGTATGGAAGACAAAAGAAGATAAGCTCACAGTAACAAACAACATAAAACACTTACCTGAACTACCCATCACGAAGAGAAAGGTGCTGGCCGATATAGCGTCGCTGTTTGATCCGATGGGATGGCTGGCCCCGTCTATAGTTATTGCTAAATCATTTATGCAAAAGCTATGGTCACTGGGCATGGAATGGGACGACGAGCTTATGGATGATGTCAAAGCGGAATGGTTGACGTATAGAGAAGAGATACCTGTGTTGACAGAGATAGAGATAGACCGCTGGATACACACCACAGAGAACACCGATTCGATTGAAGTTCATGGATTTGCAGATGCGTCTATGAGTGCGTATGCTGCTGTCGTTTATGTGAGAGCTAAAGGCACCGATGGACAAATAAAAGTATCGCTACTCACCGCCAAAACGAAAACGGCGCCTCTAAAGCAGGTATCTATCCCAAGATTAGAACTGTGCGCATCAGTTTTATTGAGCAAGTTATTGAAGCACGTCGCCCGATTATTAAAGTTACGAAGAGATCAAGTTTATGCGTGGTCCGACTCTCAGGTAGCTCTCGCCTGGATAAAGAGCGATCCAGTCAGGTGGACTCCCTTTGTGAAGAATCGAGTTACAGAAATACAAAATACAACAGAAATTCAGAGTTGGCACTACGTTAATACAAAACATAACCCAGCTGATCCCGCCTCGCGTGGAGTGATGCCCAAGAAACTTTTGTCACATACCCTCTGGTGGCATGGCCCAGAGTTTCTTGCAGATCCTGACGTTTTATTACCAAGTGATGATCTACCTGAAACTGATCTGGAGAGTAGAAAAACGATTAAATCAATGACAACTGAAACTAACATTCAGGAAGATCTGATACTTACCTTGATGAAGAAGTGCTCGTCGCTCGCGAAGTTAGTGAGAATCGTAGCGTACTGTAGACGGTGGAGATTACACCTGCAAAGGAAAAAAGAATGTAAAAAACACTTACCTGCTTACTTGACAGCACAAGAGAGAGGAGAAGGACTTACCATTTGCTTGAGGCGATCCCAGGAGCACGAGTTCCCTGAGGAAAGCGAGGATTTAAAGATGGGGAGACCTGTTAAGAAGAGAAGTCGATTGTTGCCACTCAGCCCCTTTTTAGATCCAAAGGGTGTGTTAAGATTGGGAGGTCGGCTTAGACATGCTGACCTAAGAGAAGATCAAAAACATCCTATCATCATATCAAAAGACAATGCTCTGTTACCTCTTCTTTTGGCAGAAGCACACAGCAGCACTCTTCACGGCGGTCCACAGCTAATGGTGATGTACCTGCGATCAAAATACTGGTTAATCAAAACGTATAACAGTATAAAAAGATACGTGCGAAACTGCGTCATTTGCGCAAGACAGAGAGCAGAAATTAGTAGCCAACTGATGGGAGACTTACCTTCAGTTCGAGTAAAACCAGCCCGACCATTCTTCTTCACTGGAGTAGACTTTGCGGGACCAATTGACACACGCATGAGCAAAGGACGTGGAGCAAAAAGTAAAAAATCATATATATGCTTATTTGTATGCATGGTCACCCGCGCCTTCCACATAGAGTTGGTGAGCAGCCTAACATCTCAGGCATTTATTGCTGCACTGAAAAGATTTGTCGCCAGACGAGGGAGATGCGCAGAGATGTGGAGCGACCATGGAACAAACTTTGTGGGTGCACAGAAAGAATTGATAACAATGTGGCGTCAAGGAAAAGCTAACATACCTACAGAGTTCGCAGCTCAACTGGAAGAGCTACACATTAAATGGAAGCATATTAGTCCTGGAGCCCCGAATCAAGGCGGTCTGTGGGAGGCAGGAATCAAATCTATAAAGTACCATCTTAAGAGAGTAGTGGGTAATTCTACATTAACCTTCGAAGAAATGAGCACCTTGCTTACCCAGATCGAAGCTTGCCTTAACTCGAGGCCACTGTATCCTCTGAACGACGACCCAAGTAATTTACAACCCCTGACACCCGGGCATTTTTTGATCGGAGAACAGCTTGTAGGCATACCAGAAGACGATTACACAGAATGGAAAATGCACAACTTGTCCAGGTGGCAACACATACAAAAAATGCTACAAGATTTTTGGCGCAAGTGGCAAACTGAATACTTGACACGTCTTCAGCAACGCCCAAAATGGAACCGTGTCAATAAGGAGTTGAACATAGATGACCTAGTGTTGGTAAAAGACCAAAGACTACCTCCTGGTCACTGGCCTATGGGCCGAATCATTGCCAAGCACCCAGGTGCCGATGGTCTAACAAGAACTTATGATATTCGTACCGCATCTGGCGTGTTACAGAGAACCATCACTAAGTTATGTGTTTTACCAGTGTCAAAGGACTGCGCCCTTTCGGGGGGAGTATGTTCGAGTTAATAATACTTTTCATTTGGTTTTTGTTTTAAATTTGCATGTTATCTTGGTATTCAAACGAATTAGTTCACATTCCCGCCACTAGATGGCGCTCGCAGTCTCGAATGTAAAAGTTTCTTTAAAATTAATAAAATATGTCGTCTTGTATCTGTCAGTGAACGAAAAAGTTTGGTTTTATTGCTTTCTCCCACATTACTAATCAAACGGTACAGGTTCCGTTTTTTGTCATTTGGCTACGGAACCGTAAAAAGAGCACGTTTGGACGGATAGCCTAGTTTATGACGACTTTGATCTGGTGAAGTAAAAATCGCGATATTTTTGGTATTTATCACCATTCATGGTTCATTGTCCTGTTTAGTCCCTATCTATAATTACTTACTTGCACAATACCAGTCTGCGATTACCCAAGTACTTGTCTGTAATGATACAGCTGTCACAGAATAAGTAATACTACTGTACTAAGTAAGTACCGTGTTCAGGAATCGCGAAATATATTCAAATATTTCTGACATGACCTAAATTGACTTTATTTAAACAGTATTTAAACGAAAACTATTTGATTTTAATATTCATTATATGCTTAAAAACTTACTATTTCGTAAAAAGGATTTTATAAATCGGTACGATGAAAAAAAAAATTGTGAAGTTACATCTAATCCTATTTAAACGGTTCTATAAGTTTTTTTTAACGCAGATTTCTATAATTAAATACACTATTCCGTCATACTCATACCAAAAAATTTGCTCATTTATATTGTTTATGAAATGTGTTTTTTTTTTTAAATCTTTATTTTTCTGATTTTTTTTCTTCTTATATCGCCCACATGCCGCGGTCGTGCTTCGCGCTCCCTCCAATGCAAACAGATATTGTCCGCTGAGACAGTTGCCTGCCTCGATTGCTCAAGGTCATTAGCTATTGTCAGCGTCTTAATAAGTATTAACTAAAATAAGTATTAACCAACCGCTATCCGAAAAATTTATCTATGGATTAATTTAATCACGATCGACGAGTAGATATACTTGCAATCTTCCATATTAGTCTGGACAAAACTCTAAAACTGCTAGACCGATTTGTATCATTATTTTTTGTTTCATTCTCTTTATTGGTTGACGGAAGGTTTAGACGAAAAAATCAAGAGGAATCCGAAGGAGCTGCTACAAAAATAATAAAACCGGCCAAGTGCGTGTCGGGCCACGCGCAAAGTATAGGGTTCCGAAGTTGAGGATGCCCAGAGTACCTTTCTAAGACTTATTAGCATCTTGCTAGCCTGTGGTATGACGTGCCCGCCTGACGCCCCTGCCGCTCTAGAAAAATCATTGGTTTTTTAATCATTTCATAAGTTGGTCGACTATGACTCGTAAGTTTGTACAGCCTACTGTGATAGTTTTCCTTTCAACTACGCTATATATGCCACAACCATGAGTTTTTTCAGCAATCCAAATACCACCATTTAGCTGGCAGGGGTGGGGGGGGGGGGGGGGGGGAGACGTGACTCTAACAAAAAATTGCACTTTAAGGCTTAATATTTCACAAACGCATCACTTAATCAAAAAATAGTTTTAACAAATCCACAATATTTTTTTAAGACCTATTCAATGATGTGCCGCACCATGGAGTACGCAAGAAAAAAAATACACTTTACGAGTGGTCCTACAATATATTTTTTTTATATGGTATCTATATATAAAAAAAATATATATATTGTACCACTTTGTCAGCATAACTAAATAAGTACATTCATGCCAAATTACAGCTTTCTAGATCCAAGCATCTCCGAGCAATAGTGGGGACAGACGGACGGACATGGCGAAACTTTAAGGGTTCCTTGTGGACTTCGGAACCCTAAAAATGACGTTTTATGGGAATCCGTGGTGATGCAAAATTTACCAGAGTCAAATAAGTAGGTGATTTTTTTTTCTAACTGAATTACTTCTGCTGCTCACTGTACCATGATGTAAATGTTAGGGACCTAAGTATATACTCGGTCGTGGACACAGAAATCGCAGTCGACAGCCTGCCTCCGCCGAGTTTTGGCCGAGTGGCTTACTAGCTTTTTTTTGCAGAAAATTAGGTAAAACAATATTCTTAATTTAGAAAGTTTGCCGACACGAAGTAAGTATTTTTAATATTATCTCCTGCTTCAAAAAACAGGCATTGTATTACTTTATACTTAGATACATATTTAAAAGCTATGTTTCCATTATTAAAAACAATAAAAGGACATTTTGGATACGAGATCATTGTAGTCAATGGCCTAACACAAAATTAGCTCACGGATAGTTTGGTTTTCGTTAGTTCGTGTAGTGTTACTAACATATTATGGCATTTGCCTTGTGTGGCAGTGGTCGGTCGGGGCCTGGGGGCACATTGCAGGGCCGATTGGACCAGAAAGTTCTCGTGTGGCGATCGCAAACAAGGAAGACGAGCTGTCGGTAGGCCTCCAACAAGATGACGAGCTGACGACCTTGTAGAGGTCGCGGTAACGCGATGGATGCGAGTGGCACAAGACCGGTCTGAGTGGGGGTGCTTCTATGTCCAGCAGTGGACGTCTTTCGGCTGAAATGATGATGATGAGGTTTTAGGGAATAAACCAATAAAAGTACCACGGTCAGTTTTGCGGTTTTATTCATGATGTACAAGGAATGACTAATTAATAAATTTACGTCGTAGATCGTCTAATGGGGACTATAGCCCAAACCCACTCGTGATGAGAGGAGGCCTGTGCACAGCAGTGGGACGCAGATAGGCTGTAGTAGTAGTAGTAGTAGATCGTCTAAATCGTCTTTATTTCCACCCGTCCGTCACCTCTTCCCGTCTTCCCGGCTATGTCAGTGTCTCGTCAGCCAGTCAGTCATGTCAGTAAAGAGGCGGGACGCCGCGTCAGATATATATTGTTTGGTTTTGATCAGTGATTCGCGATGGAGCGGTGGATGGGTAAGACGGCCGTGGTGACGGGCGCGAGCGTCGGCATCGGCGCAGAGACCTGCGTGCAGCTCGCCGCCGCGGGGCTGCGCGTCGTGGGGCTCGCGCGGAGGCCGGAGCTGGTTGAGGTGAGGCCTGCGAGATGGTTGTGGGACCGACAGGGCATGGCGGTACGAGCTGGGCGTCTATTCGAGGTCACAGTGATTCTATAGGGAACCGAATAAGAATCTCCCTGAATAGGAAACCTCTTATTCGTGACGTCAAAAGTGACTGCTAAGTGAGATAACTGATCCCGCACTGTACAGTCGCCAGCTGTACTGATGGATAAAGTGTGCTTGTTGTGTTCTTGGAATTGTATTGTATGTACGTGTAATTTGCTCTTTCGCAAACATTTTGAGAATTATTTGGGATATGGGAAATCCTATATCCTTGTGCATGGAGCCTACTGGATGGCTGCTATTCATACAAGCGAGTACCACAGAACAGATATAATGTCGGCGCAGTGATCTGCCACCTGACGGTCTCTATGGTTGTACAAATTAATTAATGAAATCGGATCTACCCTAAGCCCAGGTTCACAAGAGCTTTTTCAATGGGCGTTAAAAAAAACGTTTAAAATGACACAAATGGATACCATGTATTCGTTCACTAGATGCCGTTTTTAAAGCGCGGCGCTTTTTAAAATATATCATTGGTATACGAGCGCACAGCTCACCTGATGGTAAGTGTGACCCCTGCGGCCCATGGACACCGAAATCCTATGATCCCCCATTAAGAAACCATAAGATCTCGAATGCGTTGCCTACCCTGAGGCCTGAGATGGAATGCCTCTGTGCCAGAAATTTTACCGGCTGCCTTAAACCCCTGCCGGAACACAACGTGCAAGCACTGCTATTTGGCGGCAGGTTAGCGGGGAAAGACGCTGGTACCCCCCGGACAGACCAAGCACCAGGCCCTACCATTAGCACGGCTTGTTTACCGAGCCCAGGATTTCGCGGTCCAGGACGATGAGTGTTGGACGTCAAATCGAATTGAGCCTACGGAACGGTTTCAACGCGACGCTTTATTCTCGCGCGTGCCGTGTCAGTCCATATTTCTGTACAGAAACTGTCGGTCTCGGGTGGCGGCGAGATCGTTGGTCGGAAGTGCGACGTGTCCAACCCTCAGGAGGTGGCGGAGGCCTTCGCCTGGGTGGAGCAGCAGTTCGGGGGCACCGACGTGCTCGTGAACAACGCAGCCGTGCTGGTCAACGGACAAATCACTGGTGAGGGGCAGAGGCACAAACGCCAGAGATGATATAATTGAAATCCAAAGTTATCCAAGACCTATGGAGTCCGTAAATAACTTAAATTGAGATGAGAGATCCATTTCCTCGAATAGCTTATAAATTAAGTATATACCTTACCTACCTAAGTCATTATTGGTAAGTAGGAGATATTGTAATCGGAATCTATGGAAATGAAAAATCCCAATACTTCCGATCCACAATACTAGATCGATTTATCGCCCCCGTAAACCGCTATAGAATCAGAATATATTCCAAATTTTGTCCAAATCGTTAGTGCTCTTTCCTAGACCGCTTGTATAAATAAATAGAGAAATATGTATACAATATTAGCGCGTTTAAAGTACAAGGTGAGGCCCCAAGTCAAATAAGGCCTAATACTAAGTACTTAGGCCGGTACAGCACGTCACAACTTAGAAGGCGCGCGGCGAAGCACTTAAGCCGTTGACGCAGAGTCCATTTTTGCTTAATCCACGCGCCTTCTAAGTTGTGTAAACCTGTACGTCCGTTACCCTTGGTGCAAACTTTACAAACCTAATGTGAGACTGATGCTCGTATCCTGTAGTTACAGGGGCTCTATTCGAAACGTTACATAGGGAAAGGGAAATTCCCTATCCCTACCGTCAAGCGTCACGGCCACGGCCCTCAAGCTTTTGACGATTCGAAACGTTACATAGGGAAAGGGAAATTCCCTATCCCTACCGTCAAGCGTCACGGCCACGGCGCTCAAGCTTTTGACGGTAGGGATAGGTAGGGAATTTCCCTTTCCCTATGTAACGTTTCGAAAGAGCCCCAGGGAATATAATTTCCGTGCTGTATTATTTTGCACGATCTATAATGTCAGCCTTCGCATGCGTGACAAGTCGAAAATAGGTGTATTATCGTTGAGTCAATCATCAAGACATTTGAGCAATAATTAAGTGTAGAAAACGCCTATTAAAGTAAAGTAGCAACCAAATTGAATAACAACCTTAACAACAAAGCTGCTGTGTAATTTGTATTAAATGTCTCTAATCAAAGTTTTATGGTTTGCATACATAGGTAGCTAATTATTTACTTAAATAGTCGATCGAACATAATATTATCTTGTAAGTGCTTGCCAATTTCGAATAAAGTGAATATTGGGGTATTACTTACCACGTTATTACTATATGCGCCGCCGGGTACTTTGTTTGTACCCTTTTTTAGGGTTCCGAAGTCCACAAGGAACCATTATAGTTTTGCCATGTCCGTCCGTCCGTCCGTCCGTCCGTCTGCCCGCACTATTGCTCGGAGATGCTTAGTTCTAGAAAGCTGTAATTTGGCATGAATATACATATTAGTTACGTTGACAAAGTGGTACAATAAAATTTTGATTTTTTTTTTTTTAATAGGGTACCTCGCCTACTCGTAAAGTGGGGATGTATTTTTTTTTCTTGCGTACCCCATGGTGCGGCATATTGTTGAATAGGTCTTAAAAAAATATTGTGGGTTTATTAAAACCATTTTTTGATTAAGTGATGCATTTGTGAAATATTAAGCTTTAAAGTGCTATTTTTTGTTGGAGTCACGTGTCCCCCCCCCTGCCAGCTAAATATTGGTATTTGGATGGCTGAAAAAAATCACGTTTGTGGCATATATATAACGTAGTTGAAAGGAAAACTATCACAGCTAAGTAGGCTGTACAAACTTACGAGTCGTAGTCGACCAACTTATGAAATGATTAAAAAGCCAATGATTTTTCTTCGGCAGGGGCGTCGGGGCGGGCACGTCATA
This sequence comes from Aethes cnicana, assembly GCA_963971205.1. NCBI lineage: Eukaryota > Metazoa > Arthropoda > Insecta > Lepidoptera > Tortricidae > Aethes > Aethes cnicana. Next base: position 3,560,680 of record OZ020292.1, read on the forward strand.
CCACAGGCTAGCTAGATCCTAATAAGTCTTAGAAAGGTACTAAGGGCATCGTCAACTTCGGAACCCTATACATTGCGCGTGGCCCGACACGCACTTGGCCGGTTTTTTTATTTATTTACATGGAAACACAGCTAATTAACAGAAACATCATTAAACCATGACATGGTGTGTCTCGATAGTCAGTATCGAGACACCCGCTAAAATTACATATGGACAACAAAGTATTGAGAAATATAAAAATTAATATAATTACTTCCGTAATCGTGAACACTTATCATTTTATCGTTACGCTGTACCCGTTTATTATACTGCTTAGGTACATGTATATTTATAGATATCTCACCGCCGACAATGAGCTAGAAGCTATGAAGTGTAGGTATTACTTATTTACTCGCGCAAGAAAGGACTAAAACGAAAATCCCTCCTAGATGGAAGCGTTCAATCCAAATACAACTACGACTACTACAGCCTATTCGCGTCCCACTGCTGGGAACAGGCCTCCTGTCATCACGAGAGGGTTTGGGCTATAGTCCCCACGCGGGCCCAGTGCGGATTGGGGACTTCACACACATCTTTGAATTACTTCGCAGATGTGTGCAGGTTTCCTCAGGATGTTTTCCTTCACCGAAAAGCTCAGCGGTAAATTCAAATTGAATTTCACACATAAGTAAACTTAGGGTGAGTTGATTCAAACCGTCCGTTAAAGTTAACGTTTTAGTACATTACTGCAGAGACCAGTAAGTAAGCCATACTGGCCAAGTATGATATTGACGGACCGAGGCGCCAGCCGAGGTCCGGCTACATACGCGGCCAGTATGGCTCTTACGGTCGAAGCAAGTATAGTGCTTTTCTCAAAAATGAAACACGAATAAAAGACAAAAATATATTTAAGAAATATTGAAGGTTACATTCATATTTGGGCACTATACAACGAAGCATGGAATATACTGCCCATAAGCTTGACGGCTGCATTATTTGGCGCAGATGGTTAAAATAAGGCAGGAACACATTCTCTGACCAATTATAAGCTTTATTGTCTTCCTTCCACTTAATGAACTTTTCGTAATTTTTTAAATATCTCTCCTTTGACTTAGGTGGAAGTAAATTATTTTTGGCTAACTGCGCCTCTGCTTTTAAGTGAGGAGGAGTGCCGTCCATATTGGAATCTGACTCACTTGAACTCATTTTATTCAAAAATGTATTCAATAACACGAACAAAATATGTTTTACTTAAAATCCCGCCTTAGCTCTAGCGCCTAGCCGACTGTCATTACGTTTTTTTTTTTATAAAGACTGCGTTTAGTTATTTGCACTGAGTTACTTGCACTGTTGCCAATCTCATTTTTTATTGGTAATATTTCATAATTTTTACATTGTAGAACTAATGTTCATGATTTTAACTTTAACTCTACCTTTAAGACCTCTTTTTTTATAATATAAAGCAGGTATTCCGAAGTCAACAATTATCTTAACTGTTTCCGCCTTTTTACACACTACAATTGTGAATTAAACGCAGCATGCAAACGTTCCGCGCACAAACCTTGTCGATAGGTTTTTTTTTTTTTTTAATATTGGATCATGTGTTTTTTATAAATACGTACTGCCTATTGCGCTGACCTATTTTAGTTTTTTATTGTTCTTAGTGAATATAATGAAACATTTTATCATGTGCAAAATAAAAAGTACGTATACTTTAATAAATATGTAAATTTAAAGTGAAATGTCGTTCAAGGTAATTAATTTTTATCCTTTATCTATTTTAAATTTATATACGACCTCAGCACCTAATCCTTTGTATTGGTTGGTGGCGATGTAAAAATGTGCTTCGAAATTCAAATAACATGATACGTAATGGAATTACATACGTACTTACTGGACAATTATTGATTCCAAATTCAAAATCTCGCTATTTACTGGACACTTCCAATAAGCCTTCGGTATGACCTACTTACTGGATCCTTTTTAGCGATGTTATGGCAACATTACATAGCATTTTTGAGAAAAATATTTTTCTATGGGATAAAATGACGTTTCTGTATGGAATGACAGCTCGGCGGCCATATTTAACGACCAGGAGTCCGTCAACTATGCATCAATCAACTCACCCTTAGAGGTGCGAGCCGGAATCGAACCCTCGACCCTCTGCATGAGAGGCGGTAGGTCGTTCGCCACTAGGCCACCACAAATCCAAATACTTACAAGACACCTTGCTCCTCATTCAGGAAGTAAAGGGATTCCAAAGCGATGCTAAGGGAGAGTCAAAACGTTACGACGCCCAAATTGAAATTTACATCTAGCAACTTAAATTTCAGTTTGAGTTGCGTGTTGTTTTGACGTTTCCTATCGAATCACTATGAAATCCCTTTGCTTCCCGAAGGATGCCCCTTGCCCGCCACGCTGCACGCACGCATGCTCAAGATTTTCCTGATTTGAAGTGAACTCTAAATAGGTATAACGACTTGCAGAGCTGGGCAGCAACCCGCTGAGCGACGCCGATGTGCAGTCGATGCTCGACGTCAATGTGACGGGGCTCATTCTCTGTTCGCGACGCGCCGTCGCCTCCATGAAACGGCGCGGCGTCGCCGGACACATAGTCAACATCAACAGGTGACTAAGTTAGACCTAGCGACGCCGACGTGCAGTCGATGCTCGACGTCAATGTGACGGGGCTCATTCTCTGTTCGCGACGCGCCGTCGCCTCCATGAAACGGCGCGGCGTCGCCGGACACATCGTCAACATCAACAGGTGACTAAGTTAGACCTAGCGACGCCGACGTGCAGTCGATGCTCGATGTCACCGTCACGTCACGGGGCTCATTCTCTGCTCGCGGCGCGCCGTCGCCTCCATGAAACGGCGCGGCGTTGCAGACACATCGTCAACATCAACAGGTGACTTAACATAGTTGCCAGGTGATTTTAGCAAACGTCCAATGGATGGATAAAAATTGTTTTTGCTGGCCCAACGGCCAGGGAGATCGGGATTTCGGCATTCTCGGACGGAGCATCATTTGTTTTAGCTTTAATCTCTACAAAATAATGAAATTTCTATTCACCTAATAACATGGGTAGCATGAATATCTGCTGCGGGTATTGACAGCTCCAAGTAGTCCCTCTATGGACCGTTAACACACAGAAAAAACACGCGGACGTAGAAATAAACCTAGACGTTACTAGGACTAAAATCACATCACCGGAATAGTAAAATCAGAGTCCTTGAAATCAGCTTCAATGTTTGTTTCCAGCATCGCCGGGCACTACGTGCCGGCGCAGCCCGTGGCGCACGTGTACGTGACCACCAAGCACGCCGTGACCGCCTTCACCACCGGGCTCGCCACTGAGCTCGCCTGCGTCGGCTCCAACATCAAAACCACCGTAAATAAAGCCACATTGCACTTACCGAAGAGAGTTCAAGTCACAACAATATGTCATGTAATGAAACCGGGGTTTGGAAATTTATCTTCTTTTTTCGTATCGATAGTCGTTCTTTATGTAGCTGTGACACCATTCACCTAATCTAAAGCAGCCAGCGTTGCCAGCAGATCTAAAGGCAGATCGTAACGGCATAGCTTTTTCGAAGCACGCGCGACCAGGAGTTCGGCTCTCTGTGTGAGAGGGGTGCGTGCACAGCGCGCGCACTTCTAAAGCTTGGAGATGCAAGCGAGCCCCAGACGTGTTTGGGGTGTACCGGCGGGCTTAAGTCGAGTGAACATGACGTGACCTGCGGGCTCATTGTGAATGCTACTTGGTTTGAGGGCCCTAAGTTAACCGGTACTAACCGGCGTAACACAATTCGAATGAAGTGTCAATGTTTGCGTGCGAGGATGTCTGTACACTTGTAAATGTGTGTGTACTAGTACGCGGGCAAATGATTCATTCTCCATCTCGGATGAAACAAATAACGGTAAGGGCGAGTTGGGCGCGAGTTGCGCGCCGGCTAGATTCAGGCGGGTGATTCCGTGGCCATTCTGTATGTAGTACTATTAAAGATTCTGTGGTAGTGGGAAGCCACTTGAAGCCAGTAGGTATCCGTATACAATCTATGGACGCATGGCATGGTTCTGTTGCAGAGCATCTCCCCGGGGCTGGTGGCCACGGCGATGGCGCGCGAGCTGGGCGCGGCGCTGGCGGAGGCGCCGGCGCTGCG
>OZ020292.1:3565023-3605968 GCA_963971205.1 Aethes cnicana
GGATATTAATAAATTCTTGATATTTACCTGTTGTTCTTTTTGAAACCAACTAGCGAATTATGAAAAGGACTAATAGCTATTCTGTTTGTTATACTGCGCTAGATGTGAATCGTCCCTAAGTTGAAAACTATTAACCATAAAATTATAAAAAAAACTAGACAAGAGCGAGTTAAACTTGGCTGGAGAGGGTTCCGTTCGTATAGATTATTTTCTATATCAAGTATTTCACATGCTTAGGTGCTAAACCGCTAGGCTTAAAAACATGAAACTTGGCAGGGAGTTTCCTTTTATAACGTAAGTGAGCGTTATTAAAGATTTTTTAAATTTCCCCCTTTAAAGGGGTAAAAAGTAGGTTGAAAGTTTGTATGAAACTTCTAAACCGCTAGGCTTAAAATCATGAAACTTGTCAAGGAGGTTCCTTTTAAAACGTAAGTGAGCATTAATAAAGGATTTTTGGAAATTACCCCTTGAAGGGGCAAAAAGGGGGTTGAAAGTTTGTATCTAACTTCTAACCCGCTGGGCCTAGAAACATGACATTTGGCAAAAAAAAACTTTTATGACATAAAAAGTGTCCCTTTATAGGGGTAAAAAGGGGGTTGAAAGTTTGTATGTAGCTTCTAAACCGCTACGCCTAGAAAAATGAACTTTGGCAGCAAAGTTTCTCTTATGGTGTAATGAGTAAGGAAGAAAGGATTTTTGGAAATTCCCCCTTAAGGGTTGAAGGGAGTTAAAAGTTTGTATGAAACTTTTAAACCGCTAGAATCATAAATATTGGCAGAAGGCTTTCTCTTATGTCGTAAATGGGCACTAAGAAAAAATTTTTGGAAATATTTTCCCTTAAGTAAAAATTTAAGGGGGTTGAATGCTTAGAAACATGAAATTTGACTGAAACGATTCTCTTAGACCGAAGTGGGCACTAAGAAAGGAGTTTTGGAATTTTGCCTCTTAAGTGGAGTAAAATGGGGGTTGAAAGTTTCTATGAAATTACAGCAGTTTTAGAGTTGGACGCGGAAAGTATTTTGCCAATTGATTACAACCAGTAATTTTTCAATACGAGTTAAAAATTAGTGGCGCACATAATCGAGTCCCGGGGAAGGAAACAGGCTACTTTATTAAGTTAGGTGTACACGGGGTCAGTGTTTATCCCGGAAGTACGCTTAGATCCCGCGGGACTATAACCGAATTGCACGCGGACTAAGTCGCGGGCAAAAGCTAGTAAAATTATAAAAAAGAGTATCTGAGATCCTCATTTAATAAGAAGTACCTAAGTAGGTACTTTCATTTTATATGTCACACGATATAATATACCTATCTGAAAACTTTTGAATTTTTCTGATTTACCCCCTAAAAATGGGGTCAATATTTATTGGAAATGGAGTCAATTATACGTACCAAATTGCAACTCTATCCAGTAGTTTCGGAGCAAAATGGTTATGACAGACTGACGGACAGACACGAGTGATCCTATAAAGGTTCGCTTTTTACCATTTGAGGTCCGGAACGATAAAAAAGGTTCAATAGGCGAGTCAAAATTTATAAAAGTTAAAACATCACCCCTTTTCATAGAGACGTCTAAATTATTTTCTACCCAAGGCCTTGAAAACTTAGGTTTTGAGGTCCTAAACTCTGCGGAATTGATTGCTATATTTAGACCGATGTCTTCGCTATCGTGTGAGGGGCTGAGGGCATACCTAAACATGGGGTACGCAAGAGAAAAAAATACATCCTCACTTTACGAGTGAGAGTCTTTGTGAGAGTGCCCTAAAAATAGATTATAAATTTTTATTGTCCCAGTTAGTTGGCGTAATTAATATGTATATTCATGTCAAATTACAGCTTTCTAGAACTAAACATCTCTCGAGACCCACATAAAAAACGTATAAAAAAATATTTTACGGAATTCACATACACCTACTGAAATATAATCGTTTCGTATCATAATCGCACGATATCGGTCAAAATAATTAAGTACCTACATATATTTTACTAGCTTCTGCCCGCGACTTCGTACGCGTGGAATATAAAATTGCCGATAACTTTTCTTTCCAACATCCGATTTTAATCAAACATAGCTTATATGTTGCTCCAAATGATGCTCTATATACCCTTGAAAGAAAACTGCATTCAAATCGGAGACTAACTCTAACAAACAGACAGACAGACAGACAAAAAAGATTTCTAAAATTCGCTATTTTGTGGTCTACCATCTTTGGACCCCCCATTCCTTTTTTTGAACTTTTCTTTCTATGTACAGACACGCCGGGTTCTGCTCTTTTATTATAGTATAGATTTACTTACCTTCCCAATTCCCATTTTTTGAGACGTGCAATTAAACTGAAGATGGCCGCGATAGTGCTCGATCAAGTAAAATACCTACCTTACATACCTACTCGTATGCAGCACGTTAGAAGTCATCATCATCATCATCATCATTTCAGCCGAAAGACGTCCACTGCTGGACATAGGCCTCCCCCAAGGCTCGCCACTCAGACCGGTCCTGTGCTACTTGCTTCCACCGGTTTCCCGCGACCTTCACGAGGTCGTCGCTCCATCTTGTTGGAGGCCTACCGACAGCTCGTCTCCCGGTTCGCGGGCGCCACTCGAGAACTTTCCGGCCCCATCGGCCATCAGTCCTGCGAGCAATGTGCCCCGCCCACTGCCACTTAAGGCTCGCAATTCTTCGGGCTATGTCGGTGACCCTACTTCTACTGCGGATATCCTCATTTCTGATTCTATCACGCAGAGAAACCCCGAGCATAGCCCTCTCCATTGCCCTCTGAGTGACTTTGAGCCTTCTTATGAGGCCCATCGTAAGCGCCCACGTCTCGGAACCATAAGTCATCACTGGCAACACACAAGAAGCTGGCGTTAGAAGTGGGAGATCCTTTGTCTGTCACTAGAAGACACTTACCTGGAACAATTATAGTCATGAATTAAATTAACTACTTTCGAACCCAAATTGACAAGATGTGGTGGCGTAGTGGTTCGACCAACGTACTGCCTCTCACTCATGCAGAGGGTCGGTCGGGAGATCGATTCCCGCTCGCAACTCTAAGTTTACTTATGTGCGAAATTCAATTTGACCTTTTCGGTGAAGGAAAACTTCGTGAGGAAACCTGCACGCATCTGCGAAGTAATTCAAAGTTGTGTGTGAAGTCCTCTATCCGCACTGGGCCCGCGTGGAGACTATAGCCCAAACCCTCTCGTGATGAGAGAAGGAGGCCTGTGCCCAGCAGTGGGACGCAAATAGGCTTTAGTAGTAGTAATAGTAGTAGAACCCAAATTATTGTGTAGGTAAGTAGGTATTCAATGAATTACACCCACTTACGCCAAATGATTAGCATTCAGATCTCATAATAAGTCCTAACTACGGCAGACTGGCTAACTGACGGCCGATAGGGCCAGAAAGTTCTCGAATGGCGTCCGCGTATTCGAAGACGAGCTGTCGGTGCCTCCAACAAGATGGAGCGATGACCTGGTGAAGGTCGCGGGAAGTCGGTGGATGCGAGCGGCACAGGACCGGTCGGAGTGGCGAACCTTGGGGGCGGCCTATATCCAGCAGTGGACGTCTATCGGCTGATATGATGATGACAATGATGATGATGATGAAGAAGTCAAAACCAGATCAGGTATTTGGGAAATTTTTATATTTCATAAATACCTAGTTAAATCAGACCTCAGCATCCTTGGGGCAAGTACGTGATGAAATCGGTTCAGGGGTAAAGCGAGAGTACGAAACGCACAAAAACCAAAAGCAGAAAAACAACGTCCACCTCAAAATACAAATTTTAATGGAGCCAACAGCAAAACTCGCTCTAAGTGCCCTGACCCACGGCGGCTTTTTGTAGCGATGATGCCGCGCTACTCATATCGCTATCCTTTTTTAGGGTTCCGAACCTCAGGAAGTTAAAACGGAACCCTTATAGGAACATTCGTGTGTCTGTCCGTCCGTCTGTCACAGTCGATTTTATCCAAAACCGATGGACCGATTAACTTGAAATTTGGTACGTATATGTAAGTTTGTGATCCAAAGACGGACGTGTAACGAAAATAAATGAATTTTAAACGTAGACCCTATTTTCGGGGGCTAAATTTGAAAAAATATTTTTCAAACTAAGTATATCGTATGACATATCAAATGAAAGTAGGTACTTCTTATGAGGGTCTCAAATATATTTTTTATATTTATTTTTTCTTTTTCAAGTTATTTAAGAAAATAGGCAAAAATAACCATCCCCCCCCCCCCTAATCTCCGAAACCACTGCCCCTAAAATTTTGGAAAAAATACGGAGAATAGTTATTGACCTATAGATTACAGGAAAATTATTAAGAAGTCCATGGTATTTGAAATCTGTCATATAAAAGAGCTCTCATCCAGTGAAATGGTTTGTAAATGACGTCATTGAAAATAATCAAGGGTTGGAACCCTCTCCACGCGAGTTTAACTCGCTTCTTGGCCGGTTTTTTTTACATTAAACAGTATAAAGTACCTATAGCGATATGGATAGCGCGGCAGCATCGCTACAAAAAGTCGCCGTGGGCGAGGGATCTACCATATACCTGCTTAAGTACAGCAAGCAGAAAACAACCAGCGACAAAAAACAGCAACTCACCTCGCACAAACGCCGTGTGAGGCAAAGCCGACGACGGTAGCAGGAACAACATCGCATCGGCGTTTTTGTAGCGTAGGGGTCCTGTCCTGTATCTAGAAGAAACAAGCGCACTTAAAATCCAATTATGAAAGCCCGCGCATAGATATACTACCTACTACAGCCTATTTGCGTCCCACTACTGGGCACAGGCCTCTCATCACGAGAGGCTTTAGGCTATTGTCCCCACGCGGGCCCAGTGCGGAATGGGGACTTCACACACATATTTGAACAATTCTTTGAATTACTTCGCAGATGCAGGTTTTCTCACGGTGTTTTCCTTCGCCGAAAAGCTCAGTGGTAAATTCAAATTGACCGATACCTTTACCGATACCGATAGCGTTTTATTATTCATTTTATATATTATTATTCATCTATCTATCTATATATTTAAAACAAGAAACTGACTTACTGACTGACTGATCGATCAACGCAGAGCCGAAACTGCTGGTCGTAGAGCTGACATTTGGCATGCAGTTTCCTTAGGGAACGTAGAGGAGCACTAAGAATTTCCGGAAATTCCCACGGGAACTGGCTGGGCTACTGCCTCTCATGCAGAGAGCATGAGAGGCAGTAGCCCGGTAGGTCGAACCACTAGGTAGGCCACCACGGCTTTTTTTATTATAAACTTATCTATGCTTATCTATCAATATTATACATACGTGAATTAAATTCTACACATAACATTAAGAACCTCGATTTTATCATAATGGTAAGTACAATAATTAGATACCTACTTTTTTTTATCAGATTTCAGGAAATTAGGAAATATTAATTTGTTGAGTATAGTTTTAGATTAGTGTTTTATCCTTTTAAGAATTCATCTATCGGTTTTTGACAAATGCATAAGGAGGAGATATTGAATGTATTACCTTCGAACTCCTTGATGAAGCCGGAGCCGGAATGCCACAATTTTTGCTTGAGTAACGAAAATAAATGATCTAGTAGTTTTTGGTTGGATATCTACAACAATAATCCTCGTATTTTGTAGTCGCTTGTATGGGGGGAAATAAGAATAAGTATGGCTGTAGTATAAACAACTAAATTAAAACCATGATTAAAACATATTTTACAAAAAAAAGGAACAACGAAAAAAACAAACAAACGATGATAAACAAAAGAAGATCAAAAATAATATTCTAGAAGAGTTAAAAGTTCAAAGACAAAAAGTAGCCAGCATCTGCATTAACAGAACAGAACATTATTTATTCATTTTCATTCATGGCAATTTACCTGAAAGTGATTAAAGAAAAGAAAGGAAAATCCATCATTATTTTAAAGTTACCTACTCAATAAGTATAATAATTAAGAGGATAATATGTGAGTTGAGCCCCTTTTCAGATATGAAAATTTTTAATCAATGTTGTCTCGCAGGGGCGGGCGGAGCGGAAAAAGGCGCGATAAGGACAATTGCAGCTCCGTCAAAAGATCCGACACAAAAAACTCAGAAATCCAGGTTTAGTTCTCGACATTTTCTTCCTCAAAAATTATACTAATCGTAATGAAATTTTGGGAACTGGATGTTCACAGCCATAAATGTAAACATAGCTTTACTAAATATTTAATGTGTCTATGCCTTTTTTAATGTAATGTTGGCAACACCGTTTCTTTTTCTGTCTACCGTCAACCATGCGTCAACCTGATTGTACTGATCCTTGGTACTGATTTTGTAATAACGTAGACCACGCGCGCTATGTAGAGCGGTCCGATGAAACGAATGGGGAATACGCTCAGGCTCTCCAAAGCTCTTCAAAAGGAATTCTGTTTAACCGACTTCAAAAAAGGCGGTTACAGATGCAATACGTCACTTACGTATGTAATATTATTGTAACTGTAATATTTTCACATATGATGAATTGATGATCCATTTGATTTTCCAAGCAATTGTACAGATCACTGGTGTTTTTCCCAGATCGCAGGTGTTCGGGCCACAAACACCTGCGATCTGGGACATCAACGAATTCACCGCCCTAGGATTGTAATCTATCTATCTATATCTATATATATATATAACAAAAAACTGACTGACTGACTGATCGATCAAAGCAGGAGCCGAAACTACCTACTGGTCGTAGAGAGCTGAAATTTGGCATGTCTAGGTTCCTTGTGGTGCGTAGGAGATCTCTTAGTAGAGAGGATTTCCCGAAATTCTCATAGGAACGGAAAAAAACGGGATTTTACATTTTAAGCTTTTCCCCGCAACTTCGTATGCACAGAAATATTAAAATGAAAAATCCCGTTTTTTTCCCCGTTCCCGTGGGAATTTCGCAAAATCCTTTCTTAGCGTATGCCTACGTCATAACATCTACCTGCATGCCAAATTTCAGCCCGATCCGTCCAGTGGTTTGGGCTGTGCGTTGATAGATCACTATGTCAGTCAGTCACCTTTGAGTTTTATATATTTAGATTCGTCTCATGCATATAGTATTTGTACTTCTTGTCGCAGTTGATTTGAGATATTTATTTACACCGCGATGGTAACACTATTATTTGTCTTTTTTTTTTAAGATCCCGACTGAAGGTTTCTGTATCCATGGTCATGAATAAATAAAAAAAAAACATTTGGCATATGGGCTGCGTTCCGAAACGCGCTCAGAGCGCTCACAGCACCTTGCATCCCTTTTCCTCTTGAAAGTCGAGTCCTAAGAGGAAAAAGGGTGCAAGGTGCTGTGAGCGCTCTAAGCGCGATTCGGAACGCAGCCAATTTCATGCATGTGTCATGTCGTGTCGTGGGTGTATAGTTGAGTAGTGCAATGCGGCATATTGTACTCTTTTGCAGTTAAAATCCATTTTTATTTGATAATTTTCACCTAACCGGTATATCTCATATATAATTTTAATCATGTCTCAACTGGAGATCGAGAAATTATCCTTAAGTGAGCAGAAAGTAGTGAAAGATAACCTATGTGTAATACACGTATGCAAGTATATTTTAATTATATAAAATATTATTTCAGAGGAAATTTACACATCAGACAAAAGAGGGAACGATGAAACTGGTGATGGAACTGAAGAGAAGCCTTTTAAAACGGTGCTGCAGGCTATGCGTAAAGCAGGAAAAGAGCCTTTCCCACCCATATTTGTTGATGCCAAGGAAGAAGGGAAATTGTATGATGCAGTTGCAAAATCCCAGCTTAAGAAAGTGCACAAGATTTGGTCAAGGGAAAACCATAAAGCGGCTGATAAAGCCAAAGTGGAAGAAGAAAGCAATGAAAAACGCACACAGAATCTCGAAGAAGCTAAAAAAATTACCATCCAAGAGGACCCAGCCTTGCCAAAAGCTACCATTGTGAAAATTTATGAAAGTAAGTTTTTTGACTGAACATTCTATTTTACTAACCATTAGTTGGGCCGTTCAACTTCGTATCACTAAGGATTCCCATGCAGTTTTTTTTTTTACTCAATCAACATGCTTTTTGTTTATTTTTAATGCATGCTTTTCAATAGTACTATGGAATCGCGAGCAGCACATTTAATGATATTGGTCCACCAGGAAAATATTTATGTTTACATGCCAGAATGGTGGACAGATAGATAAGATAAAATCAATGTACTTTTGTAAGAGTGATGCAACATTGCATCATAATAGAATATAGTCCGTCAGTTATTATAATTATTAATTGGTCAGTGAAACTATCAAAAAATATTTGTCTCATATTTTTTCTTTCGTTACATAAACAAAAATTTATGAATATACAACACTTTTTTGTATCATTTGTACTCAGTTCTGACATCACAAGCTGCTACTAACAAGTTTTGATGCATTTTATCTTTGACAAAATTCATGGATTTACTACAACAAAATATATGTGTCCGTTGTTTTTCAACACTTTAACCGATTAACTAAATAGATTTTCTATTTATTAATGCTGTCATTATGCCTGCACACAATTCCTATGAAATTGCATATTTAGCTGCCATCTTGAGAACGTTATAGTTCTTAATTAATTTCAATTTGGGGCTTACTATTACAATTTACCTTTTGGAGAAGGGTAGCCCAAGATAGAAAACAATGGAAATTGTTGGAGGAGGCCTATGCCACAAGGCACACTGAGCTAAGAGATATTTTATAAGAAACTAAAAATACAGAACGGAACAAAAACATACTCAGGATATAAAGGCTAATGAAATGAAATAACAATTTACATTGCATATACATGGGACATGATAAGCCTCATATAAATATAGGTACTGTTTATTGCACACTCGTAGTGATTAGCCAATAGTCCTCTTCTCCTTTTTTTACCTCCTTTAAATATTTATTTAGGTAGTAATAATTTCATAAAGTTCATATTTCCTACCAGCTCCTGAATACAGAGGCAAGCGCATATGCATCCGTGGTTGGGTGCACCGCATCAGGCGGCAAGGGAAAGCTCTCACTTTCATCACGCTTCGTGATGGCACCGGTTATCTGCAGTGTGTTCTGCATGGAGTGCTCTGCCAGGCTTATGATGCCCTGGTCTTGTCAACGGAGTCATCTGTTATTTTATATGGAACACTGGAAGCTGTGCCTGAAGGGAAAACGGTAAATATATAATCTTCTCTCTCTCTTCTTCATCAGCATGTATTCGCCCACTGTTGGGCAAATATATAATAATAATGTTTTATTGTACTTTAATATATGTACTGCAGTTGCGGACTATAATTGATGACCCACTTGATGCCTTCCCACTTTTGTAGTATTATGCATTTGCGAAATGCTAAGGCTGAGATTTGAACACTCAATGGGCCTCATAAGAATGCTCTAAGTCACTCAGAAGGCAATGGTTTGATAGAACCATAAATTAGGATATCCACAGTAGAACCAGGGCTACCAATATAGCTAGAAGAGTTGCGAGCCCTAAGAGGCAGTGGGTGAGGCACATTTCTCGCACAAGACTGTAGGCCGACGGGACCGGAAAGTTCTCGAGTAGCGTATCCTGGCCACTCGAGGCCTTCAACGAGATGGAGTGACGACCTCGTGAAGGTCGCGGGAATCCGGCGGAACCGAGTAGCACATGACCGGTCTGAGTGACGAGCCTTGGGGGAGGCCCATTTGGCCCATGTCCAGCAGTGGACGTTTTTCATCAAAGATGATGACGTTTGACGATATCTGTCGCAGTTAAAGTCGTTACGTGAGTGATGTATTGTCGCCAGGCACCCGGGGGACACGAGCTGACGGCGGACTACTGGCGGCTGGTGGGGCTGGCCCCGCCCGGCGGCGCCGACGCCATCCTCAACGAGGAGGCGCTAGTTGACGTGCAGCTGGACAACAGGTATGGTATAGCTCATCTCTCCCGGTACAGGACATGCCCGGACTACTAACGACGAGCCTCGCACGGCTTTCACGGTAGGTTGTTGTCTCGGTGAGACCTTAAAGCCCGCTCTAAACTCTCGCCCGAGACACCACTAGAATTATGCTGGTATCTCTTTCTTACATGTGGCGAAGAAAGAGACACCGGGGCACACGGCGGCCACGGCCTATAAAAAACACGATCTCGAACACAACTCAAATGCAGCACACTGCAGTGTCAATGTGTGCGTGCGAGAACGTTTGTACACTTGTAAATGTGTATGTACCATTGTGCGGCCCAACTATTCACTCACAATCTCCGGATGGAGGTGAGGCGAGTTGCGCGCGGGCTAAATTCACCCGGGTGATTCCGGGGCCATTCTGTACGTAGTACTATTCAGTGTTCTTTGAAGTTTTGAACTAAAGCAATGTTTGTTGCAGGCACATAATGATCCGCGGTGAGAACACGTCGAAGGTGCTGCGCGCGCGCGCCGAGGTGACGCGCGCCTTCCGCGAGCACTTCCACGCCCGCCGCTACACCGAGGTGGCGCCGCCCACGCTCGTGCAGACCCAGTGCGAGGGCGGCAGCACGCTCTTCAAGTTCAGCTACTTCGGGTGAGTCTCTCTTGACCCGAGACACCGCTGGCTTCCCCATTTATTCTTAGACTGATCCGTTAAGGCGTCTTCATGTTTAGCCTTACTTCCTCGTGCTCTTTTCACATTACTTTAGGAGATAATCGCGTAAAAAACTATTTATATTTTACCTCGACGTTTCGGCCGCATTTCAATACACACACACCCAGACATCCTAACTTCAATAGGGAGGATGGTTTCAAGTTATCGACGTCGTGGAATCCAGTGATCAGCTAGTGTAAGCGACGAGATGCCCCTTCGGATAAATCTGCTGACATTGTTAGTGTTGTGTGCCGGCCTGTTGACATTCCGAGTGACATTAATAAAAATCAAGTGCGGGTAGTTCGAACCACCCGCGCGACAAGAAAAATATGCTGATACCGTCACTTCAGTCTTCTCGTGACCACGGCCGCTGCATCGCGGCCGAAACGTCGAGGTAAAATATGAATAGTTTTTACGCGATTAAGTCCCGGTGATAGTGTGTTTAATATGTGTGTGTATCGCGAAAGTTTGAGACAATGTACTTTAGGAGATACCTATAGTACTTTCAGATGACTAATAATTACGTTTCCTTCCAGCGAGGAGGCGTACCTGACGCAGAGCTCCCAGCTGTACCTGGAGACGTGCCTGCCGGCGCTGGGCGACGTGTACTGCATCGCGCAGTCCTACCGCGCCGAGCAGTCGCGCACGCGCCGCCACCTCGCCGAGTGAGTCTGTGCCCCTCGCCGCAGCAGGCTACCTGACCAGAGCTCCCAGCTGTACCTGGAGACGTGCCTGCCGGCGCTGGGCGACGTGTACTGCATCGCGCAGTCCTACCGCGCCGAGCAGTCGCGCACGCGCCGCCACCTCGCCGAGTGAGTCTGTGCCCCTCGCCGCAGCAGGCTACCTGACCAGAGCTCCCAGCTGTACCTGGAGACGTGCCTGCCGGCGCTGGGCGACGTGTACTGCATCGCGCAGTCCTACCGCGCCGAGCAGTCGCGCACGCGCCGCCACCTCGCCGAGTGAGTCTGTGCCCCTCGCCGCAGCAGGCTACCTGACCAGAGCTCCCAGCTGTACCTGGAGACGTGCCTGCCGGCGCTGGGCGACGTGTACTGCATCGCGCAGTCCTACCGCGCCGAGCAGTCGCGCACGCGCCGCCACCTCGCCGAGTGAGTCTGTGCCCCTCGCCGCAGCAGGCTACCTGACCAGAGCTCCCAGCTGTACCTGGAGACGTGCCTGCCGGCGCTGGGCGACGTGTACTGCATCGCGCAGTCCTACCGCGCCGAGCAGTCGCGCACGCGCCGCCACCTCGCCGAGTGAGTCTGTGCCCCTCGCCGCAGCAGGCTACCTGACCAGAGCTCCCAGCTGTACCTGGAGACGTGCCTGCCGGCGCTGGGCGACGTGTACTGCATCGCGCAGTCCTACCGCGCCGAGCAGTCGCGCACGCGCCGCCACCTCGCCGAGTGAGTCTGTGCCCCTCGCCGCAGCAGGCTACCTGACCAGAGCTCCCAGCTGTACCTGGAGACGTGCCTGCCGGCGCTGGGCGACGTGTACTGCATCGCGCAGTCCTACCGCGCCGAGCAGTCGCGCACGCGCCGCCACCTCGCCGAGTGAGTCTGTGCCCCTCGCCGCAGCAGGCTACCTGACCAGAGCTCCCAGCTGTACCTGGAGACGTGCCTGCCGGCGCTGGGCGACGTGTACTGCATCGCGCAGTCCTACCGCGCCGAGCAGTCGCGCACGCGCCGCCACCTCGCCGAGTGAGTCTGTGCCCCTCGCAGCAGCAGGTTACCCGACCAGAGCCGGAAGACTTCACTATCCTATCAGTACCAGAAGTCATCTCCCAGTAACAACCCTAAGCTCTCAAGGGAGACTCTCCCTCCAGTAGTCCTAGATTTTTTCATCTGGATCAAACGCCCTAAAATCAAATCCAGATATGAATGCGTCTTAAGTGTAAATAACCAAAGTCTTCCGCTGTACGCAGGTACGGCCACGTGGAAGCCGAGTGCCCGTTCATCACGTTCGAGGAGCTGCTGCAGCGGCTGGAGGACCTGGTGGTGGACGTGGTGGAGCGCGTGCTGGCCTCGCCCGCCGCCGCCCTCGTGCGCGACCTCAACCCCAACTTCCAGGTCAGTGCAGACCCCTGCGGGCGAGCGCCGGCGCCGGGCCTGCTGCTGGCCTGCTGGGGACGTGGTGGGGCCGCGCTGTGCTGGTGTCAACCCCAACTTCCAGGTCAGTGCAGACCCCTGCGGGCGAGCGCCGGCGCCGGGCCTGCTGCTGGCCTGCTGGGGACGTGGTGGGGCCGCGCTGTGCTGGTGTCAACCCCAACTTCCAGGTCAGTGCAGACCCCTGCGGGCGAGCGCCGGCGCCGGGCCTGCTGCTGGCCTGCTGGGGACGTGGTGGGGCCGCGCTGTGCTGGTGTCAACCCCAACTTCCAGGTCAGTGCAGACCCCTGCGGGCGAGCGCCGGCGCCGGGCCTGCTGCTGGCCTGCTGGGGACGTGGTGGGGCCGCGCTGTGCTGGTGTCAACCCCAACTTCCAGGTCAGTGCAGACCCCTGCGGGCGAGCGCCGGCGCCGGGCCTGCTGCTGGCCTGCTGGGGACGTGGTGGGGCCGCGCTGTGCTGGTGTCAACCCCAACTTCCAGGTCAGTGCAGACCCCTGCGGGCGAGCGCCGGCGCCGGGCCTGCTGCTGGCCTGCTGGGGACGTGGTGGGGCCGCGCTGTGCTGGTGTCAACCCCAACTTCCAGGTCAGTGCAGACCCCTGCAGGCGAGCGCCGGCGCCGGGCCTGCTGCTGGCCTGCTGGGGACGTGGTGGGGCCGCGCTGTGCTGGTGTCAACCCCAACTTCCAGGTGCTCCTTTACCTCTCAGATTGCAGGATACTGATCTAGGAGGGCGAGTACTACAGCTACAGTCATAGCAGAACCTGGTGGAGAACCTAGTTTATTTTCCTTAAATTGAGCTTCCATTATGTACTATTTCTAAGTCCACATTGTTCATACGTAACTGCTTCTACCAAGATCAAAATACTGATTGACGTTTCCAATTTACCAGGTCCCGAAGAGGCCGTTCAAGCGGATGGCGTACACGGAGGCTCTGGAGTATCTCCGCGAGCACAACATCACCAAGGAAGACGGCTCCTTCTACGAGTTTGGCGATGTACGTATTCCGTTCATATATCGAAAACTACGTAGCTGTTTTAGGTTGTTTTTGACAGCACTATCTACTGTGTTTTTGTTTATTTATCAATGTGAATTCTTTTTTTAATAAAAAAATTAAAACCGACTTCAAACTCCGACAGCCTACAAAGTCGGTGTGAAGTGAACCGACCTTATAGTGAACTTGATGTTATTTGTTTTCCGGCTACGTTTCCAAACATGGGTACGATGTTACGTAAGTCTCACTGTGATTTGCTAACACATTTTGAGGAATTCCCATCATTTTCTTATGGTTCCTATCATCAGGACTGAACCAAATTAAAATGGGACCTTTCGATTAAAAAAAGAGTCATCGAAATCGGTTCACAATTGACGGAGTAATCGGGGAACATACATAAAAAAACATACAGACGAATTGAGAACCTCCTCCTCCTTTTTTCGAAGTCGGGTAAATAACCAGGCTTTAACTACAGCGACTGATCCACAGGACATACCAGAACAGCCGGAGCGCAAGATGACGGACGCGATCGGCGTCCCGATCCTGCTGTGCAAGTTCCCGGCCGAGATCAAGTCGTTCTACATGCAGCGCTGCGCCGACGACGCGCGCCTCACCGAGTCCGTCGACGTGCTGATGCCGGGCGTGGGCGAGATCGTGGGCGGCTCCATGAGGATCTGGGACTACGAGCAGCTCATGGAAGGTACAGGCGGGCGTGGGCGAGATCGTGGGCGGCTCCATGAGGATCTGGGACTACGAGCAGCTCATGGAAGGTACAGGCGGGCGTGGGCGAGATCGTGGGCGGATCCATGAGGATCTGGGACTACGAGCAGCTCATGGAAGGTA
Source organism: Aethes cnicana (assembly GCA_963971205.1). NCBI lineage: Eukaryota > Metazoa > Arthropoda > Insecta > Lepidoptera > Tortricidae > Aethes > Aethes cnicana. The sequence goes on from OZ020292.1 coordinate 3,579,551, forward strand.
CAGGCGGGCGTGGGCGAGATCGTGGACGGATCCATGAGGATCTGGGACTACGAGCAGCTCATGGAAGGTACAGGCGGGCGTGGGCGAGATCGTGGGCGGATCCATGAGGATCTGGGACTACGAGCAGCTCATGGAAGGTACAGGCGGGCGTGGGCGAGATCGTGGACGGATCCATGAGGATCTGGGACTACGAGCAGCTCATGGAAGGTACAGGCGGGCGTGGGCGAGATCGTGGGCGGCTCCATGAGGACCTGGGACTACGAGCAGCTCATGGAAGGTACAGGCGGGCGTGGGCGAGATCGTGGGCGGATCCATGAGGATCTGGGACTAAGAGCAGCTCATGGAAGGTACAGGCGGGCGTGGGCGAGATCGTGGGCGGATCCATGAGGATCTGGGTCTACGAGCAGCTCATGGAAGGTACAGGCGGGCGTGAGCGAGATCGTGGGCGGATCCATGAGGATCTGGGACTACGAGCAGCTCATGGAAGGTACAGGCGGGCGTGGGCGAGATCGTGGGCGGCTCCATGAGGATCTGGGACTACGAGCAGCTCATGGAAGGTACAGGCGGGCGTGGGCGAGATCGTGGGCGGCTCCATGAGGATCTGGGACTACGAGCAGCTCATGGAAGGTACAGGCGGGCGTGGGCGAGATCGTGGGCGGATCCATGAGGATCTGGGACTACGAGCAGCTCATGGAAGGTACAGGCGGGCGTGGGCGAGATCGTGGGCGGATCCATGAGGATCTGGGACTAAGAGCAGCTCATGGAAGGTACAGGCGGGCGTGGGCGAGATCGTGGGCGGATCCATGAGGATCTGGGACTACGAGCAGCTCATGGAAGGTACAGGCGGGCGTGGGCGAGATCGTGGGCGGCTCCATGAGGATCTGGGACTACGAGCAGCTCATGGAAGGTACAGGCGGGCGTGGGCGAGATCGTGGGCGGCTCCATGAGGATCTGGGACTACGAGCAGCTCATGGAAGGTACAGGCGGGCGTGGGCGAGATCGTGGGCGGATCCATGAGGATCTGGGACTACGAGCAGCTCATGGAAGGTACAGGCGGGCGTGGGCGAGATCGTGGGCGGATCCATGAGGATCTGGGACTAAGAGCAGCTCATGGAAGGTACAGGCGGGCGTGGGCGAGATGGTGGGCGGCTCCATGAGGATCTGGGACTACGAGCAGCTCATGGAAGGTACAGGCGGGCGTGGGCGAGATGGTGGGCGGCTCCATGAGGATCTGGGACTACGAGCAGCTCATGGAAGGTACAGGCGGGCGTGGGCGAGATGGTGGGCGGCTCCATGAGGATCTGGGACTACGAGCAGCTCATGGAAGGTACAGGCGGGCGTGGGCGAGATGGTGGGCGGCTCCATGAGGATCTGGGACTACGAGCAGCTCATGGAAGGTACAGGCGGGCGTGGGCGAGATCGTGGGCGGATCCATGAGGATCTGGGACTAAGAGCAGCTCATGGAAGGTACAGGCGGTCATGGCATCATCATCCTTAACAGTTGTGAGCCTATTCTTTACATTTAGAAAGTTGACGGACTCATCATCATTAGAAATGGCCGTCGAGATTTCCACTACAAAGAAATGCGACGAATTCATTCGCGGTGACGTACATTGAAGATTCGTCCCTGAAACATTAATTCGTTTTATACACAGTTGCTCAAAAATTAAACATTTCGATAGCGTGCGAAAAGTTAGTCATTTCCAAACGAATGCTTTTTGATTTTTAACACCTATGCGCCTTTGTTAAGCGTGCGTAAAAGTTTTAGCGCACTATTGTTTTTCTATTGTTGACCGTGATCCTATTCATTTTATACTTTTTTCGTCGTTTCTACACGTGCTTAATTGTCATAATCACTCGTCCCAAATGTTGAATCTCGCTTTGGCTCGGATCAAAACTAGACACTCGTTGTAAAATTAAGAAGTTTCCGCCCTCGCATCAAAACGTATTATTGGTTGTTGCAGGCTACAAGCGCGAGGGCATCGACCCGTCGCCGTACTACTGGTACACGGACCAGCGGCGCTTCGGGTCCGTGCCGCACGGCGGCTACGGCCTGGGCCTGGAGCGCTTCCTGTGCTGGCTGCTGGACCGCTGGCACGTGCGCGACGTGTGCCTCTATCCGCGCTTCCTCGAGCGCTGCACGCCGTAGGCGCCGCCCTTCAACACTCACCTCACGCGTGCTTAACGCATTCACTGCCACCGACGCATATATGCGTTTTGCTGACTTTCCCGCAGTTCCTTGAACGCACATGTGCGTTGCAATGTTCCCTTAATGACAGATGTGGCACCTGGCGAAAGTTCGTAAAACAGAAGTGGCAGTGAATGCGTTAATAGGGCTTATTCCGAAAGTTGCCAACGTCAGAAACAGCTGTCAAATGACAGCTGTTTTCGTTAATTTACTGAATGAAAACATGAACGCATTGAATGAAACATTAAATATGGATTGCAACGATTATCATCGCAACAATCAACGTCGTTGAAATCTTTCCATAGGATTTTCCATGCATTTTGATGTAATTTTATCATTTTAATGTTTACCCAACAAATATAAAACAATACATGACATTCAATAACAGCAGTTATTTCTCTTTTCATACAGTAATATTGTGAACGAAATATTTGACATTTATGTGATGTCGCCTACTTTTGGAATAAACCCTCTTAACCTTTTCCACGCCGACGACGCATATATCGGTACCGCAGGTCCAACACCGACAACCTAATATAAGTCATGGGGTACAACGAATAATGAGGTTAAACGCGTATGCGTAAGATCCATATTCGCTTCAGACGTCAGCCACCCTTCGGATTGTGAGTGACGGCTTTTTTTATTTTTCATTGCGTTGAAAAGGTTAAGGAGTTCGTGAGCCCCTCAAATTCTTCTTTTTTCGTCTATTACATCTATTTTATCATCTAGTTAGAACGTTCTAAACATGTAAAACGACACGTTTTTCTCTTCTTCGGAAACATTAATTCACATACATAAAATATAATTAAAGAAACAGATAATTAAGGCCGTTCCTATTCCCAGCCCAGCCGTCACTGTCACTCGTGCAACGAGTGAAAGAGAAAGCGCTACGCACAGAACGCCCGATTTAATTAGTATTTAACACGTTTTCTTTTCTATAAAAATATCGTCTAAAAACATGGCATTTGTAAAGCTGTCAATGTATGCATATAGTTCCAGAGTTTAGAGGTTACTTTGGAATTAAATTGTATCGAGCGAAGTTTCGTAAAACGTGTAACGAAAGCTGTCAATGTAAGGATGATATAATCAAATATAACATATGATTTTTTCATATTTTTAACTTTTAACATCTCTTAGAAAAGTATGTATTACAAGACATGAGCAATTTGACGATGCTGGGTCAGGGAACGGCCTTAAAGGGTTACTGAGTCAAAAGTTACGTAGTGATCAGTTCTGCGTATAGAAATTCCAGCTCAACTCTTAAGCGGGACTTGTGACGTCACAGTGCCAGTTTACACAAAAAACCTAAAACGAAATTTTCTCCAAAAATAATGAGTCATGAGTTATATAGCTTACAATTTATTTTTGTTTAATATCAACATTTGAAATGCAAGTCGCATTTATAATATTCTATACGGAATATGAATATAACTTATATTAAAGCGTTTGTCTTATGTTAGGAAAAAGTGTAATTGAATTGTATTTCATGTGAAGAGCGTTAAATAACTTGTGTTGTATTTAATACAGCTTGTTTATTAAGCCATGTTGTTTTATTCCATAACTTGCGACCTTAAATCGTCAAGTACCCTTATAACATGATACAATAATATACTTCGCCAGGTATGACAGTACATGAACAGTCCGGTATTCTGTAGTAGTGTGGGTGTCACCCTAACGTCATTCGCAGTGCTGTGTGTTGCAAGTGGTGCATTAAAATAATCCCCGACTCCCATGTATGCTGTGAGTGTTTCATTAAATTATTACGTTCATTTGTTTTTGTCCCATTTTGTGCGCTTAAACAAGTAAATGGCAATAGGGATAACGACAGGGTGAAGAAATCGAAATTCGAATTAGTCCGTCAGTCAGGTAATAAAAAAATATTAGACACGTATTTTTTGTTTTACCAAATTACAAAGAGTGACTAAGTTAAAACGCATTAAAGTTGGAGAGTGGGGGCTAACTACGTCACCGTTAGGTATAAATCGTACCTAACCGTGACGTCACGCGACATTTCAACTCAATATATCTCCGTATAAGTTTGATTACGTGAAAAAAGAAAAAATACGTGTCCAATACTTTTCAATAATCTTCCTGATAGACTAAGGAAAAAAAGTTGTCGTCATCCCTAATAGGGCAAATAATTTATTTTGTATTATAACGGCAGAAAATATTTCCTTCATTTTTGTTTTGATGCAATGAGGTGGCAACTCGACTTTGACGTTACGGTGACACGTCACCCGGATCGGCAGACCTTGTTTTCTTAGACCATGTAATGTCTTATAACAGGCATTTATTATAACTATCTCATAGCCACGCCAATAGCAAACGTACCTATTTGAACTCTACGCAGACGACTTGAAGTAACGTTTGTCGGCTGTGACGTGACTGACTAGCGATCAAAGGGCGCGAAAAATCTTGATAACGCAGATTAGTCTACCTTATCTTGTATCTTGGTTGGATCGTTCTGTCATTTCTTACTTTTCCTGCGTACGAGAATCCTACATAGTATCCTAATTACTACATAGTATAAAACAAAGTACACATACCTTATTTATTTATTTATTTCTCACATTGATTATTGAACACAGATTACATCACCACTGACCTGTATTAAGTACTTTATGTATGTATTTATTTATTTTTTTATTATTTTGATTTTTTTTGTGAGCTAGACTGCAGCACCACCTCATTTTTGGCTTCGCTGAAAATCAGCGTCTCGAAATCTTCGTCAGCATTTCAGAGACAACAATGCTGAGTGAAGACCATTTTGGCAAACTAAAGTAAATGTACTTTTTTAACCTTATACTTTATTTTATTTTAAGAATTTAAATTATTTTAAGTTCGATGTAAGCATTATTTTCTGTTCTCTCTATATATGGTTTCCTTTCAATTTTGTAAAAATATCTCATTCTTTATGTTTGCCAAATAAACATTTTTCATTTCATTTCAAAGTCGCTTGCCTGTAACGTCTGTCTGTCCCTATGTATGCTTACATCTTTAAAACTACGTAACGGATTTTGATGCGGTTTTTTTTAATAGATAGAGTGTTTCAAGTGGAAAGTTTTAAGTAATTCATTATAGTTAAACGCTTAATTACCGCGGGAACGCTATAACCGAATGGGGACTATCGTTTCTTTGCTCACCAGTTGGCGCCACTGTTGACTAAGGTCCAGAGGTATAGCTGTCAAAGGCGATTTTATAAGATCGGCGCCGAAACAAAGTTTTCAATCTTGAATCTCATTAAGTTTATAAATTATAAACAACTATCATCATATCGAGCAGCTATGCCGCAATGTTGTGCAGTTCCGTTTTGTTTGGAGAAAAGAATTTTTTTTTCAAAGCGTTTACATTTATAGCCGAATAATTCATATTTGCGATAATTTCACGAAGGAGATCACTTTTCAACAGGTAAATTAAAGAAATTATGATTTATATCACGAAGCCCACCAAAACCAGTGAAAACTGAATGTTATTGGACCTCACGCGACACTAGCGCCTCTAGTGGCAAATTCACACGCGATAGCCCCCATTCCACGCGGACGAAGTCGCGGACAGGGCAGAAGCTAGTATTTAATATTATAAATGCGAAAATAACTCTGTATGTCTGTTACCTCTTCACGCGTCAACCGCTGGACGGATTGAGATGAAATGACAATATCAATAATAATAATATTTGACATAGACAGCCAGCACCTTACACGACAGGGGCGCCAACTGATGAGCAACCTCAAAAGTAAAATCCATCAAGCCGTTTAGAATACAGAGCGTGCCAAAGAAATATACCTACAAACACACCTTCGAAAAACATAAATCTTCCCAAGTAACATTTTGGCCCTATAACTTGGGTTATCATCACTAAAAGGTCGAGTAAACGTCGTATAAAGGTCTTAGCGGTGACTACCAGTTGTATAAAGGCGTTTGGGAACACATTCTTGCTCTATAAGCTAAAGAGCCAAATTATCCTATAAATTGTTGATGTAAAGGTTTATAGAACCATTTTATAGGGCTATTATAGTCAAGTGCTATAAAAACTTCAAATATAGCCACTAAAGAGCTATGTTACTGTATAAAAGTGATTGAAATCACCATTATGTATCTAATTTGCGCTATAAGGTTTCCCGGACAACCGCTATAAATCTTGCGTTTTAGCAGTGATGAACGTTCTACTATACAAGGTTTTTGCGATATTGTGGTTCCACAAATCACTCCTATAGTACATGGTCTTTAGTAGCCATAATGACGCCGTAATAGATCGGTTTTGTTTTATAATCGATTTTTAAGACATTTTTATAGTACTTAAAAGTGTTCTAATTGTTTTTGAATCCCTATTATAGGCTCGTACGATAGTTGTGACTATGACTCTTTTATATGGCCGAAACTTTCTATAATGGAGTTTGTAGATCGGTCATAGGATAAAAAAGCACATAAAGGAAGTGAACAGTTACTTTTATACTCAAACTTTGACATGACAGGAGTCGGTGGTACTATAGTGAGCCGATAAGACCCACGGATGTACTTAATGGCTCTAAAGTAGAAATGTCTGTGAATTTAATTTTATAATATCAATATATTTTATTCAAAACTCAATTAATCGAGGGCGCATTGAAAATACTAAGCAAATCAAATACTATTCTATCAGTAAAACTTTAGTCCCACGTGCTTTTTGCGGCATTGATCGAAATATTAAATGTCTAAATAAGATAACATAAACTTACCACGATAGAATATTACTCCTTTATATAATTGAATTATTTTTGTTGTCCGTCAATGAAATTCACAGCAAAAACACACAATACCAAACTTTGCCGAGAAAGCGCCTCAGTAGGAATCACGGATTCTACTATAGACTAAAATAGGACTATAAGGGAATCAACGAACGCTACTACAGTACAAAAAAGCACTACATTAGCGTTAGTGTGGCCCGTATGTCACTAAATTGTAATACGAGTCATCATTACATCACCTTTACAGACCTAAAACGTCACAACTAAAGCTGCTACGGTTCCACTATATCACTAAATGGAGATATAACTGCGCCAGATCGGCGTTACTCAACCTTCTATGGCCTTTTATAGGGCTAAGGTGGTGTTTTGAGAAATGTTCTATGGGCTACTATAGAACCAGAAATTGTTACTTGGGTTCTGACGCAGTCGGGTAAAATAGGTAAAAGGTAGCGAACAAGGGTGATCAATGATCATAAATATGTAAACACGCAATCTAACGTCTTGAAAATGAGATCGTGTTTATAGATATATATGATCACCTTGGGCTCTATTCGAAGTCTTAAATAGGGACAGGGAGATTCCCTATAGCATCGCTCACGCGTCACGGCGCTCAAGTTGAACTTTAAATCTAGCTGCTCAAAGTTCGGTCCAACGCCTATAGTCCCTTGTTCGATTCCATATACCTACCTTGATCTGATGGCGACTGTACAAGACTCGAGTACTCGTAGGTACTTTATTTATGAATTCAACATTATTTTTTATTTATAAGTAAGTATAGGTACGATAATTTATTCAACGAGGCACAATTTTATATTCCGGTCTTTAAGCCCTTGAGGTCAATCACCATAAATTTAAGTAATTTAAATCGTTCGGCTCTACGGTACCTATGTGAACGCACATCATTATTTAAAAATTTAAAGTAGCTATTGAAACCGATTTCTTGAAATAAAAGTCAAAACATGGTTTATGATTATTGTCGGTTCTTATAATTAACTGTACAAAAAATTGCATTATATATGTAACTACCTACTTAATAAAGCATCATTTACCTACTTTGCCTACTAGTCTGTTGGGCCGCCCGCATCCATCAGCCGCTACCTCGTCGGGTCATCGCTCCTCTTGTTCGTGGCCAACGATGAAATTTGGTATAGAGATAGGTAGTTCGCGTCCCGGCGAAAGACATAGGGTACTTTTTATTCCGAAAAATTGCATAGTTCCTGCGGGAAGGCCGAGCCGAAGTCGCTGGCAGAAGCTAGTAAGAAATACAAGACACAAGGTGAAATACATATAATTAAGAGACAATTTGCAATACAAAATTGAAATTCTCTTTATAGGATTCATCATTTATCATCATCATCATGTCAGTCGATTAACGATACTGCTTCATTCACATAGGTCACCCCCAAAGACTCGCCACTCCGCCCGGTCCTGTGCCGGCCGCATCCACCTAATGAGGGCTACCGTGTTTTTGCTCACCAGCGGGCCCCACTGGCGTTGGAGACTGCGTTCGAGGTGGTGATTGGGATGTTAGGCTGTCAATGTCAAACCGCGCATTGGCCAATGGCTGCCGTGGTCAACACTAGGCCCAGCGGGTTTTTCACACGCGATGACCCACCGTCCCGCGAAGTTTACTAGGGGATCTATTCGAAACGTTACATAGGTACTTAGCTACCGTCAAAACGTCACGGCGTTGGAACCGAAACATAAGTAAGCAAGATTCGAGCGAAAGTAGTCTATTCGAGCGCCGTGACGTTTTGACGTTCCTTACAGTGCAGGATCCCAATGAAATCCCTTTTGCGTCCGGAATGATTGCTACATCTTGTCGGCGGCTTACCGACCGACAGCTCGTCTTACGGTACACAGACGCCATTAGATAACTTAATTATGTGGCCGAGTGGACGTGCTGATATAGAATTGCAACCCTATCTCTTCCCGTGGTACCTATCATTTATCTACGCGACAAATATTTCTGCGCTTTGATGAAATTAAATTCATGAAATAGTAAATGTGGGGTGTGACTATTTCATAATACCTACTGATTCCTTAAACTTGACTTCGTTCAGTATATTACATATGTTTAATTAATTGTACATACTTACTACGTATGTAAGTAGTCGTAAGTAATATAATCATTTAGTAGGCAGGTACAATATTTACTTGGACTCTTATTACGTAAATTGTAGGCTCCGATATACAAATGATAATGTGCTCTCTCTGAATAATTTAAACAGCCAAATTGAATAGCGTAGCTTTGACCCGTCAAGGTTAACTACATGTGAACCCTCCGCTACGTGTTTATATAAAAAAAGCGGAATAAAATTCGGTTCAGTTCTAAAGGACCGTGGACGGGGTACCTCTGTCCATTTTAGCTATTAAATAGAGGTCCTTCTAAAGGAATAATTGCATTTGAGCATGGCACCGACCCCGGAGGAGGTGGTTCCGCAAGTGGTGGTGCAGCCGCGAGACGCCGCGGCGCGCGCGCAGCTCGCCGACAGCCAGCGCGTCGTCATCTCGGGCGTGTCCGGCCTCTTCCCCACGATGCGCCATGTCAAGGACCTCTCCGACTCCCTGTACAACAAGGTACGTGCGGCCGGACACGAAAACTACTACGTGCTACCTGACCTGGGACCGGATCTGGGAACCTGGGAGTTATTTTATTGAATCATGAAATTCATGACATTGAACCAGATAGGTAGTTGAAATAATCTTGCATAGATTAGGCCCGGTTCCTATATCCACGAAACGCCTCGTTTCGCCTACGGACGGTTGATTTTTGACATTTGTTCCATAGAGAATCTGTCAAATTTTAACCGTCCGTAGGCAAAACGAGGCGTTGTTTGGATATAGGAACCGGGCGAGACAGAATGGTGTCAGTTTCTCGGGTTTCTCGTCAGTTTGGAGTTTGAAGTGGTCACATTTGTCTAGTTAATTGAGTGTTTCCTTTCTACATCTCTCGGCTGAATTACACAGTTTTTTTTATATAAAATCAAAATATGTACCTATTAGGCAAACGAGCGCACAGCTCACCTGATGGTAAGTGGTCACTGCGGCCCATGGACACCGAAATCCCCATTAAGGAACCATAAGATCTCGAATGCGTTGCCTACCCTGAGGCTTAAGTAGAACGCCTCTGTGCCAGAAATTTTACCGGCTGCCTTAACCCCCTACCGGAACACAACAGTGCGAGCACTGCTATTATTGGCGGCAGGATAGCGGGGAAAGTCGGTGGTACCGCCGCGGACGGACCTAGCACCGGGCCCTACCACTAGCAACACTGTTTAGCAACGTTGTTAGTCACACTATTAGCAACAGTGTTTCTTCCTTGTTTCTTCTCATGCAATGCTACACGTTTTAGCAAATGGTTAAAAAAAATCACTAAACCAAAACTAAGTATTTTTCGTTTACTCATTGATTTAGGGAACTGCAAATGAATTCGATAATTAAGTGTATTGTATTGAATTCACTACATAGGTACGCACTTTGTCACTTTGTCTTTGTTTGTGGTGAACCTTGGCTCCAGCAGTGGACATCTTTCCCCTACCATCCGTGGTTCAACTGATATGTCCAACTGGTTGTACCTACCACGGGTACGTAACTCTACCCATGGTCCAACCAAAAAAACAGTTGGACCATGGGGATGTAAATTTATCAGTAGTCCAACTCTTGAAAGTACGTTTACCCGTGGTCCCACCGGTTATACCACGGAAACGTACGTTTATCCATGGACCAACCAACATGTAGAAAGGCAAAAGGTTAAGAAATCTATTATTGATTTGGCTTTTTCCTCGTGGCCATCTTGCTTCCCCGTCCCGTGGTACAACCAGTTCAAGATGGTTTATTGCAATTTCATGTTGTACCATGTTGGACCATGGATAGGGTTACGTTCTAATGGCTTGGTGGTCAAATGAGCCCACAGACACTCAGCCCGCGGGCTCAATTGCCCACTTTATTTTTTTTCGTAGATGACTCGACCCACACTTATCGCGGATAACTCGGCCCGCGGGTCCAGTTGACTACTATTTTACCGGTAAGGGTCTACTCAGCCCGTGGGTTTAGTCAACCACTATTTTACCGGTAAGGGTCTACTCAGTCCGTTAGGTCAAAGGTGTGAAGTAGGTTAGGTTCGTTAGTTATCTATATACGCCCGAAGGGCAAACTACCTAGAAATAGGGGCCCCGCGTAGCGGGGACCCGTCGACCCAGTTACATTCCTAAGTCTTTGCATATTCACGGACTGAGTGGACCCTTACCGGTAAACTAGTAGTCGACTGACCCCGCGGGCTGAATTGACTCTTAGGCGGTAAGTAATGGTAGACTGATCCCGCGGGCTGAATTGACTCTTAGGCGGTAAGTAATGGTAGACTGAGCTCATGGGCTGGGTTGACCCTTGGGTCGAGTCGCCCGTGAAGAAAAAAAAATGGTCAACTTAGCCCGTGGGCTCAGTGCTCTGCGGGCCCAGTTGACCACCAAGTGGTTCTAATGGTACAACCAGGGGTCTTGTTCGAGTCCATACATATGGATATAGGATTTCCCATCATATCCAAAATAGGGATAGGCAGACTCGCAAATTTTGCGAGAGCAATTACTTCGTGACTTCGAATAAATAAAACGCACATTTGGACGGAGCAGTTGGACCACGGGTCGGTAGCTCGTCTTTCAGCTGAAATGATGATCTTTCACTAGGGTACATAAATGTTATGTTGTTTCTTTTAGTACCATCTTATTTATTGTCTCCATACAGGTGAACCCATTAGCCGAGCCGAAGTCTCGCTGGAAGTATGACAGCCCCGAGGTGCCGCAGCACGTGGGCATCATCCCGGACCTGGCCTTCTTCGACGCGCAGTTCTTCAAGGTGCACTACCACCTCTGCTGTAGCATGGACACGATGGCGAGGAAGGTGCTGGAGCAGTCCTTCCAGGCTATTTATGATGCAGGTGAAATAATTAATCGAACAGTCAATAGCTCTATATACCTACAGGTGTCCCATAAGTATAGATAATCCTGAAGCGCTAAATAGCCAAGTGTATGACTGTACAAATGCCAGATAAGGTCAAGTAATAGTTGTCTGGTTTTTGGACATTTAAAATAATAATTAAGAATGAGTATACCCTGAAAAGTAAATTTTGCGTGCCACGCCGTTAATTGTAGGAGTTAAGAGATGCTGTTTATTGACATTGACAGTTTTTCTTAACTTTTAGACCGATATTTACAAGTTTCGAAATTTAACATTTTCTTCAAGTAAGTTCGATCGCGTGTGATGTACAAAAATGTATGGTGATATGCAGTCCACTTCCTCAAAAGTTGGCGCATTAAATGCAGATTTTTTAATGTTCACAGGGTAGGTATATCAATACTATCTACTTATTAAAGAATAAAGAAAATATTGTGAATATTAACCAACTACCAACCAACTACTTTGAATTTTCCTAATTGTCATGGCCGATTTAAATTGCCAATATCAAGGAAATTTAATTAAAATTGGATACAGTTAGCACATCTGAAGTCAAAATGTTTACTTATTAATTAGTCCTAAGGTTAAAGACTTATTGACCACTAAGTAATACATTTTTACAATAATTTTACCGTTATTAAACAATAATAATAATTTAATTAAAACAAATTTCCTTTGACTAGGCGTGAACCCGGAACATCTGTCTGGAAAGAAAATTGGTGTTTTCATCGGAAGCTGTCTATCTGAAACTGAAAAAGCTACGTTCTACGCCGCCACCAGTGGAAATGGTTTCGGAATTGCAGGGTACCTAATTAATACATGTATCTACTTAGGATGCTTTCGGTTATTCCCATGCTCCTCATATCCTCACGAAAGTGACGATTTTGAACTCGTCGTACGGGTACTTAGCGTAAACTTTTGCTTTGAAGATTCATCATATAACTACCTAAGCACCTAACTTAAAGTTATCCTTACCTCAGGTGCAACAAATCCATGTTCGCAAACCGCATCTCGTACTGGCTGAACGCGAAGGGGCCGTCACAGGCCATCGATGCGTCCTGCTGCAGCTCGACCGTAGCTCTGGAGCAGGCCTACCTGGCCATGAGTCGCGGGGACTGCGAGGCGGCCATTGTCGGGGGCGCCAACGTGTGTCTACACCCGCAGACTTCGGTTCACTACGGCAGGTAATCTATTGGATAGCAGTTAAGAGACTACGCCCACGGGTGGGTGGCTCTGGTCGCCGTGACAAAAAAGTTTCTGTCACCGCAGATATCACGTCTCCATAGCGAACTGAAGAAAAAGTCATGTGTGACAAAAGTCACCCGTGGGCGCATCTCCAATCTCCATACACCTTGGACTTGACCGAGAGACGAAACTGTCGCTGGCGACAAAAGTCACCCGTGGGCGCACCCTCTCAGTCTTCTATTTGAACCCATGTCAAAGGAAGATTGTCAATAGCAATTTCCATAAGGTTTTTCACGTTTTCATTAAACTTGCGCACGCGCTCTACCTCTCTCATTCATTGGTGTAGGTTCATAAAAAATGAATCTGAACTAGGTTTTATGCACTGCACGCATAATACGATACGCGGTTTTCAATTTCATCTCTATTCTATTTTTCAGAACCATATCATTGTGTAAAGATGGAAAGACCAAATCTTACGACAAAAACGCTGATGGCTACGTTAGAGCAGAAGCTATTAATGTATTGTTCTTGCAAAAAGCTTCGGATGCTTTGAGGTAAGTGTGTTGAGGCAGTTTGTATACCTACTAAAACGGAAATATTTAGTTAATTATACTTACCTTGTGACTTACCTACTATTTATTTTCGTTATAGAATTTACGCAGATATCGTCCATGTCAAGAACTCGTTTGTTCCCGTGGAAACTATTGAGACCGGCCAGAAATATGGATTCAGTCGCGAAGTAGATGTCATGGTAGATTTCCTGAAAGATTTTTATGAAGAAGCCAAGGTGTCACCTTCCCAGGTTGAATATGTTGAAGGCATTGGATCAGGTAAAGTATATAAAGTTACCTATCTATCTATACTAAGACGTTCTAGACTTTTATTAGTCTGCTCTTAACATCTGGATTTTTATATAATGAATGAACTGTAAAACGACTTTAAAATGACCGTCATGCTTGCAGCTGACAAGGAGGCGGACAAAGCTGAGCTCGAGGCGTATGACAAGGTGTTCTGCAAGGACAGAGAGGGCCCGCTGCCGTTGGGCACCGTGCTGTCCAACCTGGGCTACTGCGAGTCAGCTTCGGGGACCACCGCCATCACCAAGGCAAGTATTCTTGACATTGCTCGCTAGGATATGTGCTCACAGCACAGCATTTGTTATATATGTTAGTATAAATGGCGTAATTTTAACTAACTAACTAACTACGCTGGCTCAGCGACCCAAAATGGATCTTGGCCTCCGAAACGAGCTTTCGCCACTGTGCCCTGTCCTGCGCCACCTCCTGCCAGTTGCTGACTTGGAGGCTCCGCAGGTCCACTTCGACGACGTCCCTCCAGCGATATCTAGGTCGCCCCACTGGGCGACGACCAGTCGGACGACCCATATACGCTCTTTTCACTGCCCGATCCTCTCCCATTCTCTCAACGTGGCCGAGCCAGCGAAGTCGGTGAGCTTTGGTTTCCCCTACTATGTTGGGTTGGCACACTAAGTCTTCAATTTAGACGTTTTTCCGAATTCGCCAACTGCCGTCATCCCTTTTGGTGGGACCCAGGATCTTACGAAGGACTTTTCGTTCAGCGACTAACAGTTTTCTTCCTTTAGTGTTAGTGTCCAGGTCTCGCAGCCAGACGTTAGAATGGGTCGAATAATTGTGTTATAGATTCGGATTTTCGTACGGTTACTGAGTAGCCTGGACACTAACACCTTGTGAAGAGCTGCGCTGCACCGCAAGGTGTTCTGTACGCGGATTCTGATCTCGTCCTCTCGAGCATTGGTATCAGTCACGGTGCACCTTAAGTACTTGAATTTGTGCGTACCCTTAAACGTAGCATCTCCAACATGAAGGTCTTCACAATGGGTGCGCGTGTTCTTGTATCGTCTCATGTGGATATACTCCGTCTTGTCGTAACTGATCCTGAGCCCCACCTTCCTAGCTTCGGTATCCAGAGTTTCGGCGGCCAACATGACTTCTCCACGCGTTTCACCCAACAGGGCTAAGTCATATCCTATCACGTTATGCCTTCCCTCCAGCTCCACGCCCGTGTCCAACTGTAGGACCTTTCTTAAGGCGTACTCTAGCACGAGGTTGAAAAGCATAGGTGACAGGGCATCTCCCTGCTTTAGTCCGGTAACTACTGTGAAGTCGTCCGTTAGCTCACCTCCAACCTTAACGCGCAACCTGCACTCTGATGTCGCAACTTTTACCATGGTGGCTATTTTGCTTGGGATGTTAAAGTATCCTAAAATGGAATACAGGGCGTCCCGATCTATACTGTCGTAAGCTTTAGTGAAGTCCACAAACAAAGAGTGAACACCTTGAGCGTACTCCCACCTCTTTTCCATTGTCTGCTTTAGTAAGAAGATCTGGTCGATAGTGCTTCGATTCCGGCGGAACCCACACTGATAATCGCTGAGGATTTTTTCCGCGTAGGGTTCTAGCCTTTAAAATAGCACATACGACAAGATCTTGTAGGCAGTTGGAAGCAGAGTAATTCCTCGGTAGTTTGCGGTGTAATTTTAAATTGTACCTATTCTACAGGTGCTCCTAGGGTTCCATAACGGCGAGGTGCCCGGCAATCTGCACTACACCACCCCGCGGGATGACGTGAGCGCGCTGCGTGACGGCCGCATCCAAGTCATCACGGAGAACACGCCCATCCAGCGCACCTACATGGCAGTCAACGGACTGTCCATCACCGGCCTTAACTCGCACGTTCTCTTACACGGCCAGTACAAACCCAAGGTATATACATAGTCGCATATAGGTAGCCGTCGCATGTATTCCTACACAAATGCCTGGAACTTAGGTAGCTAGATTTCTGACTGGTTCTTTCTTGTATGCGCCAGTCATGCTCCTTTTAGACTCTTAGAGCTACAGGTATGTATCATCATCATCATCACAAGCCTGTGTATTCTCTGACTAATGAGGTACCTAATACAGTGCATACTTACAGCCTTTCGTAGACGATTAATTCTGTAATTTGTTTTTTAGGATTTAACGAAATACCAGTGCAATATCCCCCGTTTGGTCATGGTTACGGCCAGACAGGATTCGGTCGTCAAAAACGTCATTGAAAACCTTAAATCTCGACCCATCGATCCTGAGGAGTTGGCTCTGTTGCAAAACATACACTCGACCAAGATCAACGGCCACTTGGGGAGAGGCTATGTCATCTTGGGTAAACGTTTAACAATCCTAAATGTCACTTATCATGAATGATCATTTATATTGCATGAGTTAATTAAACTAAAGAAATTTAACTGCAGTCTTCAAATTTTAGATTTATAAAATAAGCAACAGTAAAATAAAAATGATCATACAAATGGGGGTTTTCAGACACTGATGCTGAAAACAAAACCGTGAGTGTGAGCGAGAAGGCGGACTACTTCGACGGCAGCGACCGCCCGCTGTGGTTCGTGTACAGCGGCATGGGCTCGCAGTGGGCCGGCATGGGCGCGCAACTCATGCGCATACCCATCTTCGCAGCCGCCATCGAACGGTATGCTAGCATTAATCAACCATGCAGTCGTAATTACATAACTGATTGACATTAAATTGATAAAAACATTATTTCAAACAGCTGCCGAAAAGTATTGGAACCGAAAGGCGTCGACATCGTCCACATCATTACTTCACCCGACAAGACCATCTACGACAACATTTTACATTCGTTCGTGGGAATAGCGGCTGTACAAATCGGGCTGACCGATATTCTGCACGCCCTAGGATTGGTTCCTGATAAAATAATTGGTAGGTAACTAAAATCTTTCAGTACCTACTTTCAAGTCCTTTATCAGACTCGGATAATATACTTATTTCTAAAAAATGCAATTTTGCAGGTCACAGCGTGGGCGAGCTGGGCTGCGCCTACGCCGACGGCTGCCTGACGGCGGAGGAGATGATCCTCTCAGCGTACAGTCGCGGCCTGGTCTCCATCCAGACTCCGTTCATACGGGGCTCAATGGCTGCCGTTGGCATTGGATTTACTGAGGTTCACAGGCACATTCAGACGTCTCACTTCGCGTAGTTCCACTAAAATGTTTTTGTATTCAGTACCTAACAAATGCACCTACTGATTATTGTATGTTCCTAATCAGGTTTCAAAGATGTGCCCGCCGGAGATCGAGGTGGCCTGCCACAACGGGCCCGACTCAAGCACCATCTCGGGACCCGCCGACGTGATGACCGAGTTCGTTGCGCAGCTGACAGCCAAGGGAATCTTCGCTAAAGAGGTCCCATGTTCCAACATCGCGTATCACTCTCGATACATTGCTGAAGCAGGTAATGCTAGGGTTCATTCAAATTTCTACAGGTAGTAGGTATTTTAATATTCTTGTCATCTCATCATGGATTGATTATTTTAGGACCCGGTCTACTGAAGTACTTGACAGAAGTTATTGTTACTCCGAAACTCCGCAGCGAGAAATGGGTGTCAACATCAGTACCACAGGAGAAATGGACAGAGGAATCAGCGAAATACTCGTCAGCCGAGTACCACACAAACAACCTTCTGGTGCGTACTGTGACGTATTGAACTCTGCCGGTGGAGAGGGTTGTGTTCCGGCATAGGTACTCAGTGGTCGGTGGTTCCAGAGCCCGGTGCTGTTCGAGGAGACGTCGCGCCTGGTGCCGGCCAGCGCCGTGCTGGTGGAGGTGGCGCCGCACGGGCTGCTGCAGGCCATCCTCAAGCGCTCGCTGCCGCCCTCGTGCGCGCACGTGCCGCTCACGCGCCGCGGACACCACGACAACGCGCGCTTCCTGCTCGAAGCTATCGGCAAGTCAGTACAGTACCGACTGAAACCTTAATACCAAATTCAACTTTAATGTTCTTCCTCTCATTTACTGATGCTTCAATTTCTTTCTAGCTTGTACATGGAAGGCTATTTCCCGGATGTTCGTCCGTTATATCCGAAAGTAGAATTCCCAGTTTCCACTGGCACACCACATCTATCGCATTTAGTGGAGTGGGCCCACAACGAAGTGTGGTAAGTTCATTACTTATGTTGTTAAGTAATTAAAATGTAGATACCTAACATATTATTATAGACTCTATATAGAGCGGAAAAGATTTAGATAATAAACTTAAACTAGATGTTCATACATTCATTTGAAATTGTAATTTTTCCTACTAAAGGTATTTGCCAATATACGCCGGAGCTCAAAGGAAGGCTGCTGCCTGTTGTACGTTTATACTCTCCATACACGATTCAGAGCACAGTTATTTACAAGGACACAGAATACAAGGTAAGAAATAAGAAACTGCGTAAAAAACAAAAAAAAAAAAAACAAGACTGCTTTGTTCAGTAGTAGCTAGGATGAATTGTTCCCAGTTCTACAGATTTCTTTTACAGAATACCATGTCTACAGATTTCTATTTCTACACATTCCCAAGTGTACAGATTCCCAATTCTACATAATTTAAATTTTACAGAATATTGATTCTGCATATTCACAATTCCACAGATTCCCAATTCTACATAATTGGTATTCTACAAAATAATACAAGGAATGTAACTGGGTCGACGGGTCCCCGCTACGCGGGGCCCCTATTTCTAGGTAGTTTGCCCTTCGGGCGTATATAGATAACTAACGAACCTAACCTACATTCACACCTAACGGACTGAGTGGACCCTTACCGGTAAAATAGTAGTCAGATAAGAAACTGTGGAATAAAGAATATGTAGAATTGGGAACCTGTGTAATTGGTTATCTGTTAAATTGGGAATCCGTAGATTAGAGAATCTGTAGGATTGGGAATCTGTAGTCATGAGCCCCAGTCGCTAGGATTATGTTAAGTAATATTTACCGTCGCCATCAGATATATGGTAGCGAACAATGTGATCATAAATATCTGGACACGATCTTACTGGCAAGACGTTAGACTACATGCTCAGATATTTCTGATCATTCTTGCTTGCTCATATTACGTCGAATGGCGATCGTACCTACTGAGAAATGACACCATGGAAATAATTTCATGTTCGACACTAACATAAATCAAATATTGATTGCTATTGAGGAATCTAAAGATGCCTACTATCGGGACCCATTATTTGTAACATTTTAACCTAGATTTTAAATGACTAAAGGGATTAAAATTCTTCAAGTCAACCGATAGATGGCGCTACTGGTACTACATTAGAGTATTAGGTAGCTATTTTATTTATTTACGAGCGCTGAGTACTGACTAGTGTAATTGGTACCTATAATCAATTAGGTTATATTTCACTGTATTGAGTAGGTAAATAACACTATTGACACTTTAAATATAATAACGGGACTAAAAGTCTTCAAGTCAACGGATAGATGACGCTACTGGCACATGCGTACGTACTTGATTGAAGTTTGAGATTTATGAAAAACATTATTATTATTTTATAGTCGTCGTGACCTGCTTGAAGACTCGTTGGTCTAGATTATGTCCTGTGTTGCTAATTCGAACGGATTTACTACTGGGTGGGTAGGTACCTACTTTACGTGGTTAGTAAAGGAACTTTGAATCGTTATAAATCATAAACGGTTCTTTTGTCTGAAAAATGGTCAAAGAAACCTAAATTTTAAAAATGATTTTTAAATAAGTACCTATTCAACGATACCTCACATGCCATAGTTGGTTGACTTTTATTTTTTTATTTTGTACAATATGGGGTCTGGTGGCCGCCATTTTGAATTTTGATTAATTTCATATCTTCAGCGACACTCGCGCAATTCAGACGAATCGATTGACGTATGATTCATTAAAATCGACCCACGGGTTTGATCTCTAGTGTGCCACAAAGGAACAAACACATACATACATACATACATACATACATAGACAGGTAAACACAATAACCCTCCTTTGCGGTGCGCAGTCGGGTAAAAAGGCCTTCTGCTTGAGTTTGTTGCGGCGCTTCTTCTCAAGCAATGGGTCTAGGAAGCGCTGGTATTTTTTTTTTCTGGTGTGTAAAAGTGCCCCTATGTGACCAATTTGCTAAATAAATGATTGAATTTGAATTTGAATCTGCTGAGGGGCTGTTATAGACTGCTGGGCTGATAATTCCTAAAAATGCACTGGACCTAATAGATATTTTTAGAGCTGAAAAGGGACACTGAACAATGGGGAAAACGTGATTAAGTAAATAAGGCTGAATGATTGGGCAGGCAATCTGAAGTACCCGTTCGCGGGCGCGCTGGTGGCGGCGTGGGACACGCTGGCCATGTCGCTGGGCGCGACGCGGCGGCAGCTGTCGGCGCAGTTCCGCGACGTGCAGCTGTTCGCGCAGCCCGCGCTGCACGACTCGCGCCAGCTGCGGCTCACCGTCTCGCTTCATCGCGGGACTGGCCTCTTCGAGGTGACCATTCTCACAGAAGTAGAAACTCTTCAATTTGAAACATTCGGCTTTTGATTTTTTTTATATCTCTTTTTCGATGGTCTACTAATGTACCTAGTCCCGGGATTTCAATTATGTCCATACCAAATTTATGATATTGTAAAAGTTTGATCTGTACTAACGTAATAAACTGAACACTTTTCTTAACAGATCACTGATAACGATTCAAAAGTAGCAACAGGGTATATCACTGCCCAGAAAATCGAAATCACTGAAGTGAAAATCGAAGAAGCCGAAAACACAAATAGCGATATAATATTAAACACGAAGGATGTATATGACACGTTTTATGAAAGAAGCTATGCATATGGGTAAGTGTATATTTGTTTTTAGGCACTGTTTCACGCCAGCCCCCCTTTGGGCCACATGTGAACGTTCCAAGAATCGCCGAGACCTATTATGACGGGAAGGTTGAGCGAGTTTGTGATATTTCCAGAGGCGAGTTCCAAAGCATCTACGACACGAACGGGTCGCTGACGGAGGGGCGGCTGCGCTGGACGGGCAACTGGGTGACGGTCGTGGACGGCGCGCTGCAGCTCAACGCGCTGCGCCAGCCGCACGACGGGGTCTCGCAGCCCGTCTACATCCGCAAGATGGTTATAAATACAGACATCGAATTGAGCTTCGAGGAGGTTGACGAGCAAAAACTTTTGAAAATTGAAATCTGTCCTTCCAAAGAGTACACCAGGTACAAACAAGTTTTGGCTCAAAATATTTTGTACCAACCAAACGTAAACACTTAAAGGTTGCCTCACATTGCCACTCGGCACCCACCGGCGGCAGTGAATAACTTGATGACCTTACCATATTAAGTAAGTACTTGGAAGTTAAAAAAATTGTGATGTTTGCAGATGCGGCGGTATAGTCATGGAAAACATAAGATTCCGAAACATCGTGCGATCTGATGAAGAGAAGATGAACCTCAAAGCATTGCAGTTTGTTCCGCGATTTTCTGACAAAAATGACTCAAATGTAAGTACCTACTGCAAATTATATAAAATAGTGATACTCGAATTAATTCAATTTGGGTACTAAGTAACTAACTAAAATTATTTACCGATTTTCAGATACCGTACATCTTACAAGTGTTTACGCAAATCGTAGAAGAAAATATGGACAAGAATGAAATGAACATTCTTGAAATTTATAATGACCAAGGAGACAATTCTATTTTCGGTAATATTGAAGAAGCTATCAGAGCAGAATCCAGTATCCCTGTGCATTTCAATAAAATCCATAGGACACAATTGAACTCAAACGTTGTAAAAGAAGCTGACTTGGTCCTCATCAGAGATTTGTCTAATGATGAAAAGGTACAGTCACATGCGACTTGAAATAATTGAGATCAGATAATAATTGGGTAAGTAATCAACTTATCATTGTATTGTTTCAGTTATGTCAAAGCCTGTATGAACTTCTGAAACAAAACATTTACATAATATCTGCTGAGGATTTAAATGAGGACCTGAAGCGCGTTCGTCCCAAGGCGCTGTACAATATAGTAGCATCGCATGTGGCTGGCGGCAGGCGCTTCGAGCTGGCCCAATGGAGGCCGCGAGCCGCCGCAGCCGTCAGTGCGTTCTCCGCGCGCACCGACTCAGACCTCGCCCTGTTGACGACTGCGAGAGCCAATCTTCCGCCTCGGCACAAGATAATGGTGCTCGCCAGTTACCCGCCAGTACCCGGACTCAAAGAACTGGTGAAACAGTGGAGACGAGATTCGGAGCGCAACCAAGTCCATGTTTTGATGTTCAAAGATAAAAAATCTGAAGAACTGTACATGGATCAACTTCCTCACCTAGATCTAGCATTTAATGTGGTCAGCCATGTAAGTAAATATCATATATGAAAACTACAACTCAATCACCGAAGATAATTGTTATTTTTAAACTTGCGCGTTTACTACACATTATACACATTAAATGACGCCGAAGATAATGTTTTTTTAATTGTTTTAATTCTCTTCTTTTCTAGGGTGAATTGGGAGGTGAGTATTTCATACCACTGTCTGGAAAACCACAAGCCAGAAATACTTTGTCTTTAAAGATTTCTCGCCCCGGAGACCTTGACTCCTTGCAATGGGTGGAATGCATTAAAACCTCTTCTTCAGGGGTTCCGGTCAAGGTAAGTTTCATTTCGTTTGGTCCGTTTTCGTAGTTGCGGTTTCGTAATTGGCTACGAAAGAGGAATTATTTTTCGCTATTTCGTAATTAATTATCAAACAGGAATTTATTTGCTGTTTTCATAATCAAGTTTCGTAATTAACTACGAAATAAGATTTTTTTTCACTGTTCGTAGTGAATTGGCTACGAAAGAGGAATTATTTTTCTCTGCTTCGTAATTAATAATCAAACTAGATATGGATTGCTGTTTTAGTAACCGATTTTCGTAATTAACTCCGATATGAGATTTTTTTTCCATGTTCGAAGTGGATTGGCTGCTGCGAGAGAGGAATTATTTGTAAATTTTCGGTGTTCATAACATACTTTTTAGGGTTCCGTAGCCAAATGGCAAAAAAAACGGAACCCTTATAATTTTGCCATGTCCGTCTGTCCGTCTATCTGTCCGTCCGTCCGTATATCACAGCTATTTTTCTCGCAGACTAGTTTGGTTAAAATTTGGGATGGGATTTCCTTTTTTTTTTTGTTAGTATGTTTCGCGATAATTGCGTCAATTGTGAACTGATTTCGATGTTGTTTTTTTTTAATCGAATGGGTTTGATCTCATTTTAATTTGGTTCAGTTCTGATGATGGGATCCATGAGAAAATGAGAGAACTCGAAATTTTTTTAGCATGTGTATGATTTTGGCATCAATTTCAAAGACTACGTTAGACTTAGGTCCCATTGTACCCATGTTTTTTTTATAAAAAGATAAAAATCAAGTGTCATCAATCAAGGTGTCAAGTGCACCTACCCAAAGCTGATGACGATCTTAGAGCGGTTTCACGTTATCCTATACGATATCAGTATCGGACGGAAAATGTATGAAATAAATTATCCGATAAAGTGAAAAAGACTTTGTAGGGTGTCGGAGTTTGAAGTAGGTTTTTATCCTTTTATTATTTTTTTAACCATGCAGTTAAAATTGTTAAAAATTTGGGAATATAGAATTCAATAAATCTTTATAGGGAAACATATGCACAGCAGTAGCCGTCTACCGGTTGAGATAAAGTTGATCATATGTCATCTAAATTGGTCCAGCGGGTTAAGCGTGAAGAGGTAACAGACAGTCAGACGGATTTTGTACGAGTGTTTGTTGCCCTCCTACACAGCTAAACCAATTTTGATGAAATTTCGTGAGCATATTTGAGTGGTTCCACTTCCATGGATGATAAGAAATCATTAACCGGCCAAGTACGTATCGAGCCACTCGCAATGTAGCTGGGTTCACTCGCTAGGCAACTTTTCTTTTTTTTTTACTTCACCGAGTAATTTTGTTTAAATTGGTCAGTTATTTATTACTCGTTAATTTGGGCTTTATTCGAAACGTTACATAGGGAAAGCGAGTTTCCATATCCCTGCGCTCACGCGTCACGGCGCTCAAATTATTGAGCTTTAAATGTAACTATTGAAAGTTCATTTTCAACGCCGCCGCGCGAGCGCAGGGATAGGAAATCTCCCTTTGACGTAACGTGTCGAATGGAGCCCCTTGTACAGCCTAATTTTAATTCCGTTATATATACTACTATCATGGATCTTTGCAGCTCTCCAAAAACAATGATTTAGCCGGCTGGGGGTGGAGAAACTTGTTTTTAACAAAAATTAGCACTTTAAAGCTTTCTAATATTTCACAAACCGATCCCTATATCGAAAAACGGTGCAGGCCAACCCACAATATTTTAAGACCTATTTAATGGCACTCTACATTATGGTGTACGCGAGAATATATATATATATATATATATGTATAACATCCCAATTTTAGGTGGGAGATACTAATTTTTCTTTCAAAATTTTATTTTACTACTTTGTCGGTCTGAGTAAGTCGACATATTCATATACCAAATCACTATCACTAAGCATCTCCGAGATATGCTGAGGGCGGACGGACAGACATATTGACGAAACTGTAAGGGTTCCTTAATGACTACGGAATCCTAAAAATTGACCCCGAAAGTAAGTGCTGGTTTTTCGGGCAGGATGAAGTCTGTCAGGCTCACTAGTAAAGCAATAAATTCTTGTTTAATAATTAATTACGAAAACAGAAAAACGAATGTGTTTAGTAATTAACTACGAACGAAGAAAAAATACTCGATTACGGAAACGGAAAAAGAATTCTTTTTTATAACTAATTACGAAACAGCGAAAAATAATTCCTCTTTCGTAGCCAATTACGAAACCGCAGCTACGAAAACGGACCAAACGTTTCATTTATCTACGCCATTCAAGTACTTACCTACTTAAACTAGATTAGTGGTTGGAGACTGAAAAACAGCGTAATCACTGAGTCTACCATCCTTTTCGCCACCAACTTTTTGTATTTTGAACTGCTTGTTTCTTTGTTTGTTTTTTTGGTGCATAAAATCTCTTATTGTTATTATTATTATTAAAAGTACAGCCTAAGGTTCAAAACAGTAATTTCTTACTTGTGTCTAATAAATTCAAACAAAACTTCAACAGGTTCATTTCGCTGGCCTCAATGCTTGCGATGTCATGAAAGCAAACGGAGAAGTAGCATTTGATAGAGGAACCGATAATAAGGAAGATTACTACGGTATGGATTTCAGTGGCATGACCAAGAGGTACGTATTACTTACGTAATATTCATAGTAATATTTGTTAAAACTGCAGACGTGATCGAACCATCCGGGATCAGAAAATTCTCGAACGTATCCATGTCCCGAAGGGCAATACAAGCTGGTCCGTTGAAGGATGCGGACTGTGCTAAATCTTTATAAATGACGATCGATCTCAAAACATTCTAATGAAGTCCTTTGCAAAACTAACACTACCATCCTTCTACTTAATTTTCGTACTTCATTTTTGGACGTTCAATGTTCAGATGTATGAATTATGCTTTCCAGCGGGCAACGCGTAATGGGCGTGGTGCGCGGCGGCGCAATGAGCGACCGCGTGCAGGCGCAGCCGGAGCTGCTGTGGCCGGTGCCGGAGCACTGGAGCCTCGAGGACGCCGCCACCGTGCCGCTGCCCTACGCGCAGGCCTACTACTGCCTCGTGAGTGTATTACAATGTATGACTGTCAGCGGGCAGCGCGTGATGGGCGTGGTGCCGAGCGACCGCGTGCCGGCGCAGCCGGAGCTGCTGTGGCCGGTGCCGGAGCACTGGAGCCTCGAGGACGCCGCCACCGTGCCGCTGCCCTACGCGCAGGCCTACTACTGCCTCGTGAGTGTATTACAATGTATGACTGTCAGCGGGCAGCGCGTGATGGGCGTGGGGCGCTGAGTGTCCGCGTGGCGTGGACGCATCTGGCTGATCTAATGCTGCCAGCTCATGACGTATAATATTTTTATTGCAGGCCGTTAAATACCAGTTGATGCCCGGAATGAGCATCTTGGTCAGCGGCGGTGCAGGTGCTCTCGGACAAGCCATCATCTCTATAGCGCTCCACCTCGAGTGCCGTGTCTTTGTGGTCGTCAGCGATGTGCTCAAAAACGATTTTTGCTAAAATTATTCCCAAAATTGAAAGGTAAGCACTTATAGGTAGGTTAGCTAAGGTAACTGAATAAAAATGTGAATTCAATATCCAAGCTTGTTGGTCACTCAGAGGGCAATGGGGAGGTTTCTGATGTTGGCCGACTTGGCTGTTTTTTTTAGTAGATTTCAAAAGATATCTGCTATGCTTATTATTGCTTACGTAGGTACCTATACTTATATTAAACAAACAGTAACATTTGCCTTTTCAGCGGACTATGTGTTTACCACTAGAGATCACGGTTTTGTAGACAAAGTGTTGACTATAACCAGTGGCCATGGATGCGATGTTGTTATTTGCGGAAAAGGCGAATCCAAAAACGTAAGCACTGGTTTATGGATA
>OZ020292.1:3606168-3658725 GCA_963971205.1 Aethes cnicana
CTCGACGACGACATATTAAAGGAGTTCGAGAATAAGAACTTATGCGACACATATCTGCTTAACCCTGACGATTTTGTAACTAACAGCGTTGCTCAGGCCACAAAGGGTGAATAATGAATTAAAATGTTTTTGAAATGATACTTTTGCGTTTACCTTTCATAATTTAGCTCCTACTTGATCGGTTGTTTGAGTGTGGCATTAGATCTCAATATATTTCTTTACCGTTGGTGATGGATTTCGTTCGCATGAATTATTTTATTTGTCAATAAATAGTTCTTGACTGTAACAGTCTGCATTTATATTAGGTCCTTACATATGAAATTGGCGTTTGGCGAACTGGCAACTTTGATTCAAAATATGTGGCGTTCGGCTAGGAATTCCAAATTCAAATTTATTTCAAATTTAAGACCATGTATTTCTGTGTTCGAATTACGAAATTTATTTGTTATCGCGTCATTTGTTTTTCTTTCACATCGTTCTGTTCACAATATGGAGAACTTAAAATATCGCTATATTTACGAATATGAGTTTCACCTCGGCACTAGTGCTGCAGAAACGGCTCGTAGGATTAACAATGCGTATGGGGAAGCTACTGCAAAAGAAAATACGGTACGTTATTGGTTCCAACGTTTCCGTTCTGGAAATTTTGACCTACAGAACAAGCCTCGTGGACGGCCGGAGACACAAGTTGATAACGAAGAATTAAAAGCAATTGTGGAAGCAGATCCATCGCAAACCACGTCAGAGTTAGCGGCAGGCTTCGGTGTGAGTGATAAAACCATTTTGATTCACTTGAAACAAATTGGAAAAGTGAAAAAACTTGAAAAATGGGTACCGCATGAATTGAGCGACGCAAACAAAGAAACACGCGTCGAGTGTTGCGTTTCACTTCTCAACCGGCACAATAATGAAGGTATTTTGAATCGTATCGTTACTTGTGATGAAAAATGGATCTTGTACGACAACCGGAAACGTTCTTCACAATGGTTGAACCCAGGTGAACCAGCCAAATTCTGCCCGAAACGAAAGTTGACTCAGAAAAAGGTACTGGTAAGTGTCTGGTGGACTAGTGCCGGTGTCATCCATTACAGTTTCTTAAGATCTGGGCAAACAATCACGGCTGATGTGTATTGTCAACAATTGCAAACGATGATGGAAAAGCTAGCCATTAAACAACCCAGACTGGTCAATCGATCTAGCCCACTGCTGCTTCAGGACAACGCTCGACCACATACGGCACGTTTGACGGCCGCAAAACTACGGGAGCTGCGACTGGAATGTCTTCGACACCCACCATACTCCCCGGACCTTGCTCCAACTGATTACCATTTTTTTCGGAATTTGGACAACTTCATGCAAGGAAAAAAATTCAATTCTCACGAGGCTGTCCAAACGGCCTTCAAAGATTTTATTGATTCTCGCTCACACACTTTTTTTAGTAAAGGAATCAATGAACTACCTTCGAGATGGCAAAAGTGCATAGATAGCCATGGTACATACTTTGACTAAATAAAAAAATAGTTTCATAAAAAAAAATCGTTTTCATTTCTGCCATATGAAACGCCAATTTCATATGTAAGGACCTAATATTATCTGTACATTTACCCGGGTATATACAGGGGCTCTATTCGAAGTCTTCAATAGAGACAGGGAGATTCCCTATCGCTGTGCTCATGCGTCGCGACATTCAAATGAACTTTAAGCAGCTAGATTTAAAGTTCAAGTTTAGCGCCGTGACGCGTGAGTGCAGCGATAGAGAATCTCCCTGTCCCTATTTAAGACTTCGAATAGAGCTCCAGTTGCACCTAGTATTGTTATTTGTAATGAGAAAATATCACGTTTATAGGCTGTAAACAACCTACTTACTCATTTAGAATTCAAGTCGGACTTCTATCCATCCAAAGTAGAGATCTTCTATAATCTAAAGTCCCGCCCCTCCAAAATTCAAAACACTTCAATGTATTTAAAAAGCACCACCAACACTCAACACATGTGTGCGTGCCCAGACAGCCATCAACTATGCGTTGAGAGTGTTGGTGGTGCTTTTTAAATAATAATAAAAAATTGAAGCGTTTTGAAACGTGAAGGCGCGGGACTTTACATAGTAGAAGATCTCTACCAGTAGAAGAGGTAGGTGCGCGTGTGTACGTTACGTTTACGTACCTCCGTAACGCTTGGCTGCTCGTGCAAAACGTCATATGTGGTGGTTTACTCCCAATTTATGAAAGGGCCTGATATTGAGTATAGAGACCTAACAATTATAATCTGAAAGAGGTACATATTTAGTTTAAAAATATTTACATATTTCGTCTCGCTCTACTGTAGTGAATACAGACAGAGAATATATCTATTTGTAACATACGAAAAAAAAATCGTTAAGTATTCTTATCTTATTTATTTATTTGTCGGATTTACTTTATTCTACATTTTAACATGCCACTTCTTTGGTGTCCACATTAAATATTCGTACCTACACACAGACAATTCAATTTTATATAGCGGACGGCCCATTGAAATTGAATTCATATCTATATATGCAAACACATTAAAATAAGATCAAGTTGAGATTTTGCTTTCCAACAGTAGGTATACATTGCGTAGGTACGAAATGCATATAAATCCTATTTCAATTATTTTCCTGGCATACTTAATGAGTATTTTATTGGTCACACTCTAATAACATTTAACTTAGACATAACTTGAGATTTACACTTTTACATAAATTGAACTGGACTGGCTAAAGTGATGTTTGAAGTTGAACTTGTTGTTAGGTATTGACCTATAATAAGTAATAACATATGGACGAACAGTGCCTAACAGAATATGTCAAAATATATGGAGCAAACTGACATTAGAAAATACGTTCCAATATGCTAATAACGCCTCTGTATAACGAAGGCCAAACGGGTGCCCGAGCTGTTCGGGCACCCGTTTTGACGGGGCCATTTTTCTCCGGCTGATTGTGAATCCTATGTTGTTATGTATTTCCTATGGACTGGTGGGTGAATATCAGATTTCGTTTGAAAATTTCTCATTTCTGTGGCGCATTTTTTTTTCAACATTTCGAGTATTTCGGACAACATACCCTGTAAAAGACTTAAATTCAATAAAATATATCTTATTGTGCCAAAAATAGCTCCAATACTTTTTAAGCTTTAGCAGTTTAAAAATTTGATTGCCAAAGAAATTAGGGTATGTCCAAAGAAATTAGAAAATATGCCAATAAAATTAGAAAATGAACAAAATTTTGACAAATATGTTAGAGAAATGCGCCAAAAAAAATAAGTGGAGTATAAAAGATGATCAGAAAATTAAAATTAAAAGCATTTAAATTGCAAGCATCGAATTTTGTCAAAGTAGCTACCTACATGTTAAGTTAAGTTAAGTTAAGTTGCATGTTAAGTTAGTCTCTAAATTTGAGATCATATTTTTACCTGTATTAAAAATTTCACAAAAATATACGTAATGTCGGTCTTTTTAACCGACTTCAAAAAAAGGAGGAGGTTCTCAATTCGTCGGAATCTTTTTTTTTTTTTTTTTTTTTTTTTTTATGTATGTTCGCCAAAAATAAATAGTAAACGTGAACCGATTTCGATGATTCTTTTTTTGTTCGAAAGGTGGTACTTCCAAGTTGGTCCCATATTAATTTGGTTCAGTTTTGATGATGGGATCCATGAGAAAATGAGGGAACTCCTCCAAATTTGCTAGCACGTAGATGATTTTGGTGTCAATTTCGAGGACTTCAGAGTTACTTATGTACTTCTATAGTAATGTTTGGAAACTGTAGCCGAAAAAAAAAATTTAAATAAAAAAATAAAAACCGCCTTCAAACTCCGACAGACTGCGAAGTCGGTGTCAAGTGAACCGACCCAAAGAAATGATAATCATATAGTGAACTTGACATTGACATCGCAGTCTGTCGGAGTTTGAAGGCGGTTTTTATTTTTTTATTTAATTTTTTTTTTATAATACCACAGATTTAACAGTGTTATTCAAATATCTTTTCCATCAGCACATTTTACAAATGTAATACGCGATCAACAAAAAATCAAGTTTTTTTTTACAACCACCGTGTAGTAATGAAATAAAAGTATCTTGTAAGGCTCAATTTTTTTTTATACTTTTGGTTATCATTTAAACCGAGTAAATATGTACATTAGCTTATTCTTATTTGCACATCATTTGTGCTACAGATCGATCTAAGACTTTCTTAAATCTAAATTCCTTTAAAAAGTTACCCACAACTTTTTTTCAATTCTTCCCCATAACCCATAAAAAACATTTTTTCAATTCTTCTTTCGTGGTACCTTTCTCTTGTTTGAATTCTTCTTTATTTTTGATAAACCTAAAGGATTTAATATCTTCTAAACACTTCTTTGCTCTTTTTCAACTTTTCATCTTTGTTTGCCTTTTTTTAGTTATTTTAATTTTTGGTTTCTTTACCTAGTAACAGGAACTTTCATTGTTTAGTTTTTGTATGATTTTAATTGCCGTTTTCTTCTTCTTTCGCGCCATTTAGATATTGAATCTGTTCGACTTTGTACAATATAGTTGTATCCATTTTTATGTAATTCTGTACGACAAAATGTTACTTACTTAAAATGTTGAAACATTTTTTTTTTGCATTTTTTATATTAAATAGGTATTAAAACACAACAAATTGCTAGATTTGCTATATTTTATATGAATCTCCGAATGTAACACTTATTTTAACTGAACAGAGAAAAACGGTCGTTTTATTTATGGTTGTTTAGCGTAAGAATTTTTTTTTTAGTATTATTGATAGATTTAGGAATGATCATTAATAAAACAATATACAAAAACAATTAAATCTAATAAAAGTGATATTTGTGATATATCTTTGGGAAAATTTACAACGAACTTCTAATTTCTATGGCTAAATCTAATTTCTTTGACAATGTCAAATGACAAAGAAATCCAAAGAAATTAGCGCCAAAGAAATGAGATTAGGGTATAAATATTTTTTTACATCCATAAGTATTTAAAGTATACTTTCAAATTAAAACTATAGATGTAGATAATCGCAGCATACACTCACTAAAAAAGTATTAAAAAATTCAAGTAGAAATTGACTGTGAATTCGGTCGCCGAAGAAATTAGGCGCTTAGCGGAAAAAAATCCGCAAATGGTGATGTATAAAATATTTTTCCGAAACACGTCAAACTATGCTCAGGTTTGCACGAGTCGGATGTTAGATGGCAATTGAAGGAAGCGGGGACGCGAGGTGGGATTAGCCTAGGTAAAATGATAACAAAATGCGAGACTGTTCAAGTACGCCAAAGAAATGAGGTGTTTTTGGGTAGGACAAAATTGATTTTACAATAACTTTTGACCAGACAATTACAAAAAATATTCTAGTTGAGTTTTGTATAATTAAACATTTCTAAATACAGGAAACACAATTGGAGACGTCAAATTCGGAGTAAAAAATAAAATTATAATTGTTTAAAAAAAATAACACTGTGGTGGACGCGCCAAAGAGCTTAGATTTTTAAAGTTCAAAATTTTTTTTTGATAACTTCTGAATTATTATTCATTGCCTTTTTTGATGGCAATGTTGCTTCCTTGTAAGATCTTTACCCACAAAAAACCCTGACTCTTATAGTTTAATTTTCATGAAGTTAACATGGGTGGACAAGTGCAAAACATGAAATCTGATATTCACCCTGGTACGTGAATTTAAAGGAGTCGTTTTTATTATTTTAGTTGGTACGTATAAAGCTAGTCTACCAAGTTTTAACTTAACTAAAGCTGATATCTAAAATATACTATGCCAATAAAGAGAAATTCATTATGATCATTCTATTGTGGTACAGTCGACGTCAAAGAGATATTTACACCTTTGGACCTTTAATTTGACGGAATAAGATGCAAAAGTGTAATCATTATTTGACGTACAGCACGGTATAACTTAGAAGGCGAGCGGATTAAGAGGGTTTATTCCGAAAGTTGGCAACGTCGCAAATAGCTGTCAAATATTTCGCTGTTTTCATTAATTTCTGAATATTACTGAATGAAAACATGAATATCGCTCTATGGTTGCATAAAACATTAAGTATGAATTGCAACCATTATCATAGGAACACGATTTTGTATTATGGGAGTTATATCTTTTGAAAACTTTCCATCGCAATTTCCATGCATTTTAATGTAATCTTATTGGTTGAATGCCTAACCAACAAGAAAGAAATATGCGTCATTCAACCATAGAATGATAACTTATTTTTTAATTGTGTAATATTGAGAAATTAATAGAGTAGCGAAACATTTGACAGCTATATGCAACGTTGCCAACTTTCGGGATAAACCCTGTTAAGCAATAATAGACTGTGTGAACGGCTCAAATGCTTTAACGCGCGGCTTCTAAGTTATGTCGTGCTATAACATACATGGTGCACTAGCTTTACGTAGTCTAGGTCATAGGCCCATTGTTCGAAACACGAGGAGCGTCTCAGGGCAGCCACTCGGCGTCGGCTTCGAGGTTGCTGCGGCCGCCCGCGGGCGCCTCCGTCAGGTCCTCCTTGCTGCTGGCCACCTTCTTGTACACCTTCTTGCCAGCCTCCACCACGTACTCCACGCCATCAGCTGCGAACACGTTCCCATCAATGGAATGTTTCTCACACACGAATGAAAATGTTGCCATGAAAAAAAAACATAACAAAAGAAGCTAGCCGAAGCTCGAATGTTCTGCGGCGTTATTACCTTTGGCCAATAGCCATCCGCGTTTACGATGCGAAAGACGATCAGTTGTTTTTCGATAAGAGTTCAATAAGCGTTTGCATAAGCGTTTCGCATCGCAAAAGGCATGGCCAAACGCAATACCGTTGCTGATTAGCCACCAAAGAACTTTCATCAATCAATCCAAATAGATAGAGTGTAGATGAGGAAAGTTTTAGTGTGTACGAGTAATTTGTTGAACTACACGAGTGATCAGCCATACCGATGACTCCGCCGGTCTTGCGCACGGCCTCGCCAATGTTGTGCGACGAGAAAGTGTCGGGCTCGATGTTGATATTGACGCCCTCGGTCGTCCCATTCACGTGCTTCGGGCACTCCCTCTGCGAGATGATGGACAAGTCGAACGGGCTGATGCCGTACGACGACAGCTTGGAGCGCATCTGTGGTCAGATCATATTTACAGTCAGCAAGTTCTTGACTATAGGAACAGTTAAGTACTTTCGGGGACCAATGATATAATTAAGCGTAACTTGTGAAAGGTCTCCTTATGTTGATATAGGTACCTATTTATCTAAGTTGGTGAAATATTTTTTTATAAATATGTAGATACCTACTCTACACGATGTTTATAAATCCGTGTTGAGCTGAATTCTTAACTAATGTAATTATTATGTGACTATGTTAATCATCGTCACATTTCTAAGGCGTAGCCGTACCTACATATTGACACCTCGACCGTGTAGTCTTTTGTAGTAGGTATATTAAAAAGCAATTAGCAAACTAAAACGGTAACGTTATTATATCAGCCGACAAATATCTACAGTTTAACGCGTTCCTTCGCTCAGGATTATAACCAAGTGCTCTCTTTACTAAGTAAAGCATCCAACGCTTATCATAAACGAACCGAGGGTTACAGAACCCTACTTAGGTAACTCAAAGACAACAAAGACCCCGAGATTTGGACCCGGATCGTATCCTCGATACGGCCTGGTTTCTAAGTTCACAAACCGCTTCGTTTTGGCTACGGTTAGTAAAAATTTGACAGATTCTCTATGGAACAAATGTCATCCGTAGGCAAACAGAGGCGTTTTGTGAATTTAGGAGCCAGGCCGTAACGAGTTCGAGTCTGTCCGCCGCTAAACATAGTTAGGGTTTACATTTAAACCACACGCCGGACACGGCTTATAAAAGCACGATTTCGATCACAATTCGAATGAAGTGTCAGTGTTTGCGTGCGAGGACGTCAGTGTGCGTGCGACGACGTCTGTATACTTATAAATGTGTGTGTACTACTACGCGGGCCTATCTCCGGATGAAACAAATGACGGTAAGGGCAAGCTGGGCGCGAAATACGCGCGGCCTAGATTCAGGCGGGTGATTCCGTACGTAATACTATTAAATATTCTGTGATTTAAACAAACCTTGTCGATGTACATCTTGTCGAGCTCCTTGGTGCGCGAGAGGATGGTGGCGGAGCGACGGTGGCCGAACAGGATGTTTTGGCACGTGAACACGGCGGCGTAGTTGGTGTAGTCCGTGGCCAGCACTATGTAGCTCGCCGAGCCCGCCACACCTGAAATAGGCCAAACAAATTGTCTGAAGAACTTTCGTTCAGGTCGCCGACAAGCATTTCTGGTACTACCTACCTACGTGTAAGTACACAAAGTAAGTAAGGTCAGATGAACTTGGTGTAGAGACAAGTCTCAAAGGCTCTGTAAGTATGTTTTGATAAAGTGCAGCATGAACTTACTAAGAGGGAATCGGACTTTCATGCGCGCAGGCACAGCCGGGTCCGGTACAGTCAGGACGCCCGTGTATCTGGAAATTCAAATTGTGTTTTAATCTTTGACCTTATAATAACATATGGACGAACAGTGATTAACAGAATATGTCAAAATATATGGAGCAAACTGACATTAGAAAACATGTGCCAATATGCTAATAACGCCTCTTTATAATATGTGTCAAGCTAAATATTTTATAAAAACTAAACCTAACACTATCAGACTTAAGTGTCAAATTTACTGAGCGTTTTGAGGGGCCATTTTTCTTTGGCTGATTGTGAATCCTTACTTATACTTAATAGATCATTGGTTTTAATTGACACAATAAAACTTACAGATAACCCTCCTTTGCGGTGCGCAGTCGGGTAATTATGACCCTTCATTGATTTCTTTGGATACAATCCAATCGTGACAGTGAATGAGTGAGACGGACGAACTTATTACTGGGTCAAGCAAAAGGTAACGATATTTTATCTAAAAAAAGGTATCTCAGACTCAGTATGGTGTGAATATACCTACCCTGAAGCCCATACTTTTTTAAGAACTCGAAAAAAATTAAAAACCTAATAAGCGTGCTTAGAATCGATATCTGATATAGTGGGTAATAATTCGTTACAACAACGTTTTGCACCTTAAATATTGGGATGAAGTTTCTTTGCTCAGCGGTGGAATGAACAGACGTAGAATCAAGAAATAGTTGCGGAAGGTTTTTGGGGGTACCTGTAGTCGTGCTTGAGCGGCGTGAGGCCCAGAATGAGGTGCTGCGAGACCTGTTCCAGCTCGTACACGCCGGGCTCGTCGGTACGCGAGAAGTTGTACGTGAGACAGCTCGAGCCGGTCGACGTCTTCTGCATCACGTACCACACGCCCAGCAGCTGACAGGAACAGGATTTTTATGTAATTGGTAAGCAAACGAGCACACAGGCCATAATGTTACTAAAGCGGTCACTGCGGCTCATGGACACCGAAATATTTTAATTCCTTATTGAGGTTCATTATGAAACGGGTAATCATCCCTCTACCCGGTGTACTTAATTTCATGTACGTCCAGCAGTTGAAGCGTACGATGAGGTAACAGACAGACAATTTACATTTAGTGACTATAAGAACCCATATCAAATAAAAATAAATAAGAGCACGGTATTTTTACAAGTACTCAGGTCTTAGGTAAGTAGTGCAAATATTTCGGTCACCGCCGCATTCAGTCAGCAGATTGACAATAATATACCTACCTAAATAAAATGTAAGTAGGTACCTAGATATGCAAATCTATAAAGTTGACAAACGATGGTCAGCGACCGAGAAGTGGAAGGTCATTGGACAAAGAAACTCTACATTCACTCGGTAATAATGATAAGATAGCTATTTATAAATGTAAATAGGTACCGAGTTCATTTCTTTCTGGATTATACATACATATT
The DNA here is from genome assembly GCA_963971205.1 of Aethes cnicana. Lineage (NCBI taxonomy): Eukaryota > Metazoa > Arthropoda > Insecta > Lepidoptera > Tortricidae > Aethes > Aethes cnicana. Next base: position 3,616,073 of record OZ020292.1, read on the forward strand.
ATTTATATATTAATTAATAATAATCATTATGTATCACTTCCTTTACGTGGCCAGTGGTTATCCGCGCTCTTGTAGGTGTAACGAGTAGGTGGAGTCATCGCTATATTTCTCTCTCTCCCTTCTGCCTTTTTTGAGGTCTTTAATGCGCGTTTGAACGCTTATTAGCCAGAGACTCTATATACGAAGTTTTAAATAGGGAAAGAGACATTCACAATGCCTGCGCTCACGCGTCGCGATATCAAGCTTTATTGATATCAGCAGCGTCGATCAATATGAACTAACGCTCGGTTCCTATATCCAAACAACGCCTCGTTTTGCCTACGGACGGTTAAAATTTGACAGATTCTCTATGGAACAAATGTCAAAAATCAACCGTCCGTAGGCAAAACGAGGCGTTTCGTGGATATAGGAACCGGGCCTAAATCATCATCATCATTTCACCCAAAAGACGTGCCACTGGGCACATAGGAACATAGGCCTCCCCCAAGGCTCGCCATTCAGACCGGCCGATGGTCCGCGAACCGGGAGACCTCCGACAAGATGGAGCGAAGGAGCGAACCCCGTGAAGGCCGCGGGAAACCGGTGGATGATCTACTAAATAACTTATTTTAAACTGTTGATAACGGTACACAGAGAGGCACAAAACTTGACCTAACGTCCCCTCTAGATAAGCACATGAGTCATGTGAGACGCACTCACTGGTTATAATGTTAAAAACTTCGGTCGATTTCGTTACTCTCTCTATATGATGATGATGACTAAGGTTACATTTGCCATCCATTGTGTAAAAGTAAGTAAGTACTTAGCTTGGTAGTTTGTCCTAAACTCATGTTAAATAAAAATAAACATGTATTTAATAACCCAATGAAAGAGTGTATTGTCACAACCAAAACAAATGAGTTTTTTTTTTCGACTAGATTAGGTAATACAACCAATTCTTTGCCATATTTAATCTTTTTATCTGATCTCTACGTCACATTCCGGCAGGCTATCGGCCTAATTTCGAAGAAAAAGAAGAACTCTATCATTCCGGTGTCTCATTCTCTTGAAAACTTTTACAAATACTCATTTTCCACTCCATTATCGTACCCATCTACATTCTAGATAGACTCCTAACGATCGTAGAATCTTTGAATTTTAAAACCATATACATAATTAAAAAAAAACAATTATGTCCAACTATTCGCAAATACTTAACTGAAAAGAGAAATAAAATATTTAACTATGGAGAGTACTAGTTCGAGTCCATACAGTGTTGCTAAATACTATAGTTGTATTAAGGGTCAAATGTTTTAATGACCTCCGCTGTACATTGCTCTTATCAAAATCTACTCGTGAGATGGATCCCACTACGAATGTGTTCATCTATAGATCATTAGTGTTTGTTGCTGCTCGTAGAGCTAGTCGTAAACCACTTTATCGGCGCCGCATACGCACTGCTGTCGCGAGTAATATTTACTTGCTGTTGTTTATTTCAGATATGGTGATTAAATTCCATGTAGTTAAGAATTAATACCTGGCCGAGCTTTGCTCGGGTGAAAACAACTAAAATGAGTTTTCCCAGATATACCCTATTAATATGAGACATTTTCTTGATCGTTCTTTCACTCTTCTTGCAAATTTCGTCAAAGATATTTGAATGAAACAACTAAAATTGGATGCTCTTTCACCCTTTCACGCGAAAACCGCTGAACCGAGCATCGCATTTCAACTAAACACTTGAAATGTGATATTGTATAGTATCTCTTGGAAATATAAATGAGGTATGCATGCAGATATAGTTTAAATACTAAAGTTATTTATTGAACACCAAACCAACCTTGTTCATTTCAAATCCGGGCATAGGCTCCACTGTGGGACAAGAGCCCAGGTGCATGGTATGGGACCAGGCGCCTCCCACCACCGCCAGCAGTAGAACTGGCCAGTACATCTCCATTGTACCCAAACAAACCAGAATAAAGAGCGAAGTGACCACGGAGCGGCGGTCGCGGGCAAGAGCGGCACACTGACTGGCGCGGTGCCACTCTCCGTCATTTTAAACGAGCCGGCAGGCGCGCTAAAAACCACGAATGTGACTAGAACTAGTTTAATTATGACCACTGTGTTTATTTTTGATCGGGGACTTTATTGTTCCTTTTAAGTACACAGATTTCTTATAAATGTGCTCTGATGTTCCAAGAACCGGTTGCTCAGTTTAATGACTTAGTTCTACTTTTGGTAGAGCTGTTTATGTAAGAAAATATTTATGTACTTAAACATAACTTTATCACATTCAAAGGGGTCAATATTTATCAAAATTACTTTATCCCGCCGGTTCATACTTATCGGCTAAAACGATAACCAAGTACCTAAATGATAGTTTGTTATTTTGTACCTTAGTAATTTGCTGTTTACTTTAAGATAGCATAATGCAATGCAAAGTTAGATAATACTAGCTGCTGCCCGCGACTTCGTCGGCGTGGAATTCGGTTATCGCGTACCCGCGGTAACTAGGTATGCATTTTTCCGGGACAAAAAGTAGCCATTGACCAGTGTTATTAACTACCCCCATACCAAATTTTGTTACAATCCGTCCAGTAGTTTTCGAGTTAATTCCGGACTTACATATATACATACAAACATAAATACTTATGTATGTTTATACTTACACTAGCTTTTCCCCGCAACTTCGTATGCGCAGAAATATTAAAAAGTAAAATCCCGATTTTTCCCGTTCCCGTGGGAATTTTGCAAAATCCTTTCTTAGCGGATGCCTACGTCATAACATCTACCTGCATGCCAAATTTCAGCCCGATCCGTCCAGTGGTTTGGGCTGTCCGTTGATAGATCACTATGTCAGTCAGTCAGTCAGTTTTATATATTTAGATACAGATATTTTTCTAAGATTGATAAACAGGCAGACAGCCCACCTGGTGGTAAGTGGTCACCGCCACCTATAGACATTTGTAACACCAGCACAGAATAAGTAATAGTACTAACGTACAGAAGGCCGACTGCTAACAAAAAACCGGTTTTGTTGCACCGTACGCTCCCAAATTCGCCATCTCTTTCTATCACATGCAGCGCGCTCTTTCAGAGGCCACGCCCTAGCGCTAGGGCTGGCGCACTCGAGAACATAATTAAATGATGCGTCTAGTATTAGTACATAGGTTAGGTAGAATAGTGTTATTAACAAAATATATATTTAGGTTAAGTTAGTATTTTTTTATTATTAAAAACACGTCTACACAGATGATACAACGTTATTTACTATTAAGTTATCACATACTTTATCTGTCAATTTATGAATCTGCTAAATTCAAAATTAAGACACACAGTCACACAAGTGCATTATCATAATATAAGTACTTGCCGTTGCCCGCGACTTCGTCCCTCAGTACATAGAATTTGCGTACCCAATGATACTATACTGTAAATGCATAGTTATTGTTATGATTCTATTATATAAATTTGGGTCGTCTTGAACTCCTACCAAATTTCATTATTTAACTCTTTAGCAAATAATTACTTTTTACCAAATCATTTTACTGTTGTTGTTAATACAACCCTCTGCAATACAATATTTTTTGACATCATTCAAATTTCATAGCACATTTTGTCTCTTGCGTCGCGACGTACATTAGGAGTTTACGCGCGCGCGTGCATTCGCTAGCAGTGCGCGGCAACCACTAATCATCACGCCACGGTGCGAAGCCGGCGGGTACTTGTATCGAGCGCGAAGATATCAAAGAGTGCGCCGCGCCTGACACCAGAGGCGTCATCAATGCGTTGCCGATCCCGAAAGGGGAGGAGGATTAGGCGTATAGGATAAGGGAGGACAGGGACGTGGGATAAGGAAAAATGGGATAGAAGGATAGGGAAGAGGACAGGCCTTGGGAGCATTCATTAGGATCAGGGTAACTGCGTATACTCTGCGGAATCATCTTTAAATTTTAGTGCTGCTAGGTACTGCAGGCCACACCCGTTATTAGGTACCGGACTAAAGTAGACCGGTTTACTACTTCAGCCTATTTGCATCCCACTGCTGGGCACACCCCTCCTCTCATTACGAGAGGGTTGGGCTATAGTCCCCACGCGGGTCCAGTGCGGATTGGGGACTTCACACACATCTTTGAATTACCTTCGCAGATGAGTGCAGGTTTCCTCACGATGTTTTCCTTCACCGAAAAGCTCAGTGGTAAATTCAAATTGAATTTCGCACATGAGTAAACTTAGAGGTGCGAGCCGGAATCGAACCCCCGACCCTCTGCATGAGAAGCGGTAGGTCGAACCACTAGGCCACCACGGTTTACTTCGTAAGTTGTCATATAAAAATAAGTAGGTACCTACATATCAATAAGTATACGATACATATTTCACAAGCAAAACGTTATAATAATATTTTACTTTGTTAGTAAAATAAAAGTATTGGAAGTATGCGTATACTTATTGTGACAAGCAAAATGTTGTGATAATATTATACTTTGTTAGTAAAATAAAAGTATTTGATTCATGTACCTACTTATCATTAACACCTTCAGTCCCATACCCATACTTTTTTTTAAGTACCAACACGCAAAAAATTTTAAAAAACATGCTTAAGGGAATACGTGAGCTGAGCCCCTTTTCAGATTGGAGAAATTTCTGCAGTTCCGTTGAAAAATCCGACGTAAAAAACTCAGAAATCGAGGTTCGTACTCGACATTTTCCTCCTCCAAAATTAAACCAATCGTAATGAAATTTTGGGAACTAGATGCGAAGGAAATTATCTGTGTCGGACCGTTTTGATATTTGCGTTTATTATTGTGGTTTTTGTATACCAGGCATTTCTTTGCGGCCTATTCAATCGGGCCGTTTTCATCACTGTTTGGAGTCACCTAATTCTATTAAGAACAAAAATATCACTAAAAGCAAAACGTATTGACACAAATACTGACGAAATTGATCTTATTTCAAAAAATCATTATCTACGATCAAAATCCAGGGAGCAATATGTCGAGAACGTTTGTATGGGAAAATGACCACTAGCGTGTCCTCTTAGTAAAATCGATAGCTGAACCTGTGGGTGAAATTATCATTACAACGTTTTGCTTGACCCAGTATAATAAACGCATACTTACCTACCTGATTACAAATACTGCGTTGCATGGGCCGTAATGTCATTGTCAGGTCATTTAGAAAGCCCTTTTGTTACTTTTAACTGACATGTCACCCGGTTGCCCTACGACCTGTGGCATGGCATGTTGTACAAATAATGCAATAGTTTATACCTAACTAAGTATAGGAGTTTCCCGTGACTGCGTCCCGCGTGGACGTAGAATTTGCATACCCGATGATACTATACATACATATAGTTGGTTATAGTTATAGAAGTATTGAAAAAACTAGTTTGACCCATAGAAAGCTCGTTCACGTGGAAATATCGGGGTGAAAAGTATCGTATGTTATTCCCAGGGCATCTCCATACCAAATTTTATGCAAACCGATCCAGTCGTTGCGACGTAAAGGAAGGACAAACAAACAAACAAACAAACATACATTCACATTTATAATATTAATTAATTAATAATAATCCATATTAATTAATATTATAAGTGCGAAAGTAACTCTGTCTGTCTGTTACCTCTTCACGCTTCAACCACTGGACCGATTGAGTTGAAATTTGGCATGGAAATAGTTGGGGTCCCTAGAAAGGATATACTACTACTACTACTACTACTACAACAGCCTATTTACGGCCCACTGCTGGGCACAGGCCTCCTCTCATCACGAGAGGGTTTGGGCTATACTTAGTCCCCACGCGGGCCCAGTGCGGATTGGGGACTTCACACACATCTTTGAATTACTTCGCAGGTGCGTGCAGGTTTCCTCACGATGTTTTCCTTCACCGAAAAGCTCAAGGAAAGGATATAGGTTACTTTTTATCCCGGAAAAACGCATACCTAGTTCCCGAGGGAACGCAATAACCGAATTCCACGCGGGCGAAGTCGCGGGCAGAAGCTAGTTAATAATAATGGTATAAATATATAAAAACAAGGTAAATGGCGCTAGTATACAGGCGAAGTATGAAAGTATGAAGCGCCCGGCATTGATCTATTATAAGTACCTAAGGATTCACAATCAGCCGAAGAAAAATGGCCTGTCAAAACGAACAACTCGGGCACCCGTTTGGCGCTCAGTAAATTTGACACTTAAGTCTTATAGTGTTAGGTTTACTTTTGTATAAAATATTTATCTCGACCTGTGTCTTGACACATATTATAAAGAGGCATATTGAAACATATTAACTAATGTCAGTTTGCTCCGTATATTTTGACATATTCTGTTAGGCACTGTTGGTCATATGTTATTATCATAGATCAATGGCGCCCGGGCTATTTCCGATGTACCTACGTCGTAATGTAAGGAGATTGACATCTAAATAATATTTACCTTGTCTCTGATAATAATAGTATGTATTTTAGCTTATAACTTACTGTGTCGAGTAGAGTTGGTTCCGACTTCCGACCACGTCTCCCGAATAGGGTTGCCATCTGTTTGTATTTAGCAGGACATGTTTGGCTTTTTCGAGTTGTGTCCGGCCAAATATTCATATGTCCGGCCTGTCCGGCTTTTGTTTCGCTTTTTGTTGGCGCTTCAAGCGAAGCAAAAGTCATCATCACTACTGTCAGTCAATTTGGTAATTGTAGGTTCCTTGAGGAGTGTAAGGGAACTCTAGGAGAGGATTTCGCGAAATTCCCACAGAAACGGGGAAAAAGGGGGTTTAACATTTAAAAAAGGTATTTCCGGCTTTATAAAGTTTTGTTTGGCTTTTAGTTGTGAACGTTGTGGTGATGTCAGGCTTTTAGGGTAAAATGTCCGGCTTTTTTCTGGGCGGAGTCCGGCTTTTTCATTTTAGGAGATGGCAACCCTACTTTCGAATGCGTTTTTTTTTCAATAAAGATTGATCATCGTTTTGGCAACCTAAATACTTCATTATGGACAAAAGCAGTTCTCAGGTTTCGAAAAGTGAGTCATGCGCGAGCGCAGTGCAAAGGTAAGTGTCGTGTTTATGAATGAGTAAGCTTCCGCCCGCTCGTCATGTTTCTCGGAGTAGATGGTGCGCTAGGGAACTGCAACATACGCGGTTTTGCGCGCCCTGCGAGGATAAGTCGATTTACTACCACTGTGCTGTGAGTCACTGACGCAGAGAAGCCTTAGCCGGCAGAATAGAATATATGATATATACACATAATAAAGCTAAAGAGGGTCGAAAGTCTGTACATGGGAGCTATATTCGAATTAAAGTTGGCTGGGGATAGGCACTTAGAAGCGATAATAGAACACATTCCAACAGTTTTTAGGATTATGGTATGTTTGTCTGTTTATCTGTTCATCTGTATATCTGTTTATTTGACCGCGTATCACGTGAAAACTACTACACCGATTTTAATGAAATTTGGTAAGGAGATAGTTGGAGTCCTAAGAAATAAAGGACATAGGCTACTTTTTATCCGGAAAAAACGCATAGTTCCCGCGGGACACTGAACACAAAATAACGATTTTTAGAAAAAAAAATCTATTTATGTATGTGTGTCCGGATTTAGCTCGAAACTACTGGACGGATTTTAACAAAATTTGGTATAAAACACTGGTCAACAAATAGGCTTTTTATCCCGGAAAATGCATAGTTCCCGCGGGAATGCCATTGACGAATTCCACACGGACGAAGTCGCGGGCAGAAGCTATTATAGTTATATCTAGACATTAAGTTGTATGAAATGTATAACATTATGAACTGCAAGTAAAGCGGAATAATGCATAAGCTCAATTTGTTGGCATAATATATAAATACGTTATAGAATAGGTAGCCATAAATGGTTAGGTATACATTTATTTCTTTTATTATCTTTGTTAGGGCCATCAACAGCATGTACAGTAGACAATTAATAATTAGTAATTAACAATCAGTCATTTCTGGCACAGAGGCATTCCATCTTAGGAGGCATTTCATCTTAGGGTTCGAGCGCATTCGAGATCTTATGGTTTCAAGGATTTCGGTGTCCATGGGCCGCAGTGGCCATTTACCATCAGATGAGGTGTGCGCTCGTTTGCCTATACCATCGACATAAAAAAAACAAGTATACAAGTAGGTAATCGTAACAAGTCGTGAGCGGCGTGCCACACGATTCGCTGGGCAGCCATCAGTGGATTGGTCTCTTCCTGCCATCAATATTCACCCCAAGCCGTGATGAGCTCTCGCGCACTCTAGTTAATAGTGACTCACTCGTCTAGATGTGGGATCGAAAGTGAAATGGACAGCCAAATGAAGTCCGATTCAGTTATGTAACTAATGTTTGTTACTCATTAAGTATCTCATCTATTAGCGACTCCATTTTTTTCAACTGTTTCTTATTCTCACATCATATCTCCAAATATGGACAGATTAGAAATTTATTTTCTTATTGAAAGGGTATTCTTCCTTCACGGTTTCGTCGGTACCAAATTTAGAATTTGTTCATGGAATCCTTGAAGAAACTAGGCAGAAAACTTTCAGGACATTTTTAACAGATGAATATCAGGTGCTCTCGTCGGTCCATAGGGTCATTTGGAATTTCCCTATCAGCAGGGAAAAGGATTACCCATTTCACCTTTAAGGACTCTGTGGGTTAGTATCCAAATATACTCCTCGCCACGTCATCGCTAGAAATAAATAGCGACAATTAATATTTTGGGAAAATGCTTAATTTACAGTATCGTATAGACCCCCTAAATTCGTTCGAGACGATTGCTTAGTTTCAAACATATCTCTTACTAGCTTCTGCCCGCGACTTCCAGCGGGAACTATACTTATGCGTTTATTCGGGATAAAAAGGTGCCTATGTATGTCCTTTCCCGGGACTACTACTATCTCCATACAACATCCAAATCGGTACAGCTGTTTGAGCGTGAAGAGGTACAGACAGACAAAGTTACTTCCGCATTTATAATATTAGTATGGATACGCACTGGACGATAATATGGATCCCTAAACCGTAGGTATAATTGAACATCGAAGGAACGATTTTAAATTATTTTCAAAATCCACTAATAGTACTACTTTCTATAAGTATTATCGATAACTTAGGTATGATGAATTATAATAGTTTCCCTGCTTCCCAAACAATATTTTTACATCTAGTTGACCCAACATGGATAGAGCAATATGTAACTATAAAATTAATTGGTTTTATTCCCTAATAATTCTCTGAGATGTCATTATATTTACCAATATTAACTACTAATTATAATTAACAGTATTATCATCCTTGTACAGTTCTCGTAAACAATGACTAATTATCCTGCTAAGGACTCATGTAAGTGCTAAATAATTAAGGCATAAGAAACATAAAATGAGACCACAAAAAATATTATAAACACATTATTATAATTACAAAACAATTTGTGAATCATGTAACTGACTTATAATTTACAGAACAGTTTGTGTGCTAAATGAATCACTACTCGTAGTAGGTACATACACCAATATGAATTTCTACTAAGGTCTACAATTCTCTAGAGGTTAGACGCAATAAGGTACAAACTGATAACCAACGCTTGTCGGGTATTAAGAGGAAACTCCGATTGTCCAGACTTGGTCAGCCAACTTGTTAGGCTATTCGTCCCAAAGGTCCCTGAGATAGCACTTAGACCTCGCATCCACGCATTTTTGGCTCCACCAGTGACATAAACTGTATCTCGTAGGAACCTAGGAACGCCCCTCTGGTACGCGCTCTTATCACGCCGAATGCGCTACTGGCATCAGCGCCTGAATGCGATGTTTTTGCTTGGCGATAGATGGATGTTTGTGGTGCATGTTTGAGATTTTGCGAGATGATGGATAATAGAATCTAGTTTTATATATTGATATCTATGTATAAAATCAGTGTATTGGTATTTACCTTCTATAATGCTGTATAAATATATAAAAAAAAATGATAAATTGAAAAAAACTATTTCAAAAACATTTTTTTATTTTGCTACAATATTTAAAGTTATTTTTAATTCTGATTATATTTCAAACAAGGAGCCAATCAGCCTCCGGTGCAGCATCGCAGCCAGTTGAGGATTTTGCTTTTGTACTGTTTGTTGGGCGGCGGGCGGACGTGCCCGGGGCGCACCCCGAAGGCCGCGTACGTGAAGGGAAACTCCACCGTGCACACGGAGTAGGGCTCCAGGGCCAAAACGGTCTCCTTGTTGCCCACCACGATGGCTACCTTTCGGGAACGCTCCGACCTGCAATTACAAAAACTCGACAAAAAACTCGACTGCATACGAACTCTTGATGTCATCTCACTCTCACAGTCAAGACGAATCTAACGACACCTCATAAGCTAAAATCTATCCAGTCGTTTAGGCAACAAAATACATATGCTGGCTCGATTAATTTTGTTATAAAATAACGGTATTTTTTTACAATTAACTAAAACCATTCGGACTTAAAGTTAAAAGGTACCTACATACATTTTAATTTTTTGCTTCTATTGTAGACCACACCTTGTATTTGTATAATAGGGCCCTTATATGTACATAATAGTAGTTTATGTAACTGCTACATAATAAAGATCCTTAAAACACGAGCGGGGTTTTATGGAACGAGCCGTGAGGCGAGTTTCATAATAATATCGCACGAGTGTTTTAAGGCGTAATTATGTACAGTTGCATACACAACTTTATCTACACTCATTTTATAAATCCTCTCAGATGCTTCAAAATATGTTCACAATGGCGGTCATAATTTGCGGTTTTTGAATGCATCATTGAAGATTTATGACATGAGTGTAGGTAAATATGTATAATCTTCATATAGGTTAGAAATGACACACTCTGTTTTGCCCTATGATTGTCTGGTAGAGAATGCTATTGGGCATTAAGGTCGCCATTTGTACATATTTGTTTTCTTGTGCAATAAAGTTTATAAAAATAAATAAATATGTCCTAGGACATTAGATATAGTACGTTTACTCGTATGACAGCGCGACCGGCATTCGGCCGCTTACCACTTGAAGCAATAAGACAAGTACATAAGCTCACTTGTTATGCAAGATGACGACGATGTTCTCCTCCGGCGTCCGAAAGGCCACCTGCTCCAGGTCCTCCGTGCTCTGGATCTCGATGTTGATTCTCACGGATCCACGTTGGATCCACTTGGAAAAGTGCCCCATGGCGTAGAACATGGGCTGCTTCACGAACTCTTTCCGGTCTTTGAACACTATCACGGGCGAGTCGACGAAGTTTTCCACCCAATTCGGCCCGCCCCGCTCGTCCAGGCAGAGGTTCCAGTCTATCCATCCTACTAAGTTGTAGTTTAGGTCCTGAAGAAATATTTGATACCCATTATCGCACTTATTTATGTATACTGGGCCTATATTCGAAGTCTTAAATAGGGATCTCGCCCTTCCCTAAGATAAGATCGCTCATGCGTCGCGTGAACTTTAAGCAGCTAGATTTAAAGTTCAACTTGACGCGTGAGCGATCCTATAGGGAAAAGCGAGATCCCTTTTTAAGACTTCGCATAGAGCCCCAGGTTCCGCTTATGTTACAGTTTATAATGTACTAGCTACTGCCCCCGATTTCGCCCTCGTGGAATTCGGTTATTGCGTTCCCGCCTATATCCTTCCCCGGGACTCCAACTATCCCCATACCAAATTTCATCTTTAACGGTCCAGCGGCTTAAGCGTGAAGAGGTAACAGACAGGCAGAGTTACTTTCGCATTCATAATATTAGGTAGTATGGATTAAGTAGGCGTTAGTTACTTACTTTAATAATATCGGAAATGTAGTGCATTGCTCTGTCCCATGATCCAAGAATGACGTCATTTGTCTTAAAACCTGAAACGATTGATCAGAACAGTTCTTTTTCAGAATTGAATGAAGGAATTAATAGACTCATATTGAATTTTAGGTACGCAATATTTAACTCAGGGGCTATATTCAAAGTCTTAATAGGGGTAGCTATAGGGATCTCCCTGTTCCCTATAGGATCGCTCACGCGTCGCGTGAAGTTAAGCAGCTAGATTTAAAGTTCAATTTGAGCGCCGTGACGCGTGAGCGATCCTATAGGGCACAGGGATCGAGATCCCTATTTAAAGACTTCGAATATAGCCCCAGTTTGTTTAGCCCTTGCCTTCGCAAGCTTCCGTCCCGATGATGAACTTGTCGGGGTGTTTCTTGGTGACGAAGTTGAAGAAGGTCGGCGGGATGATCTCGTTCAGGTACCAGTGCACGCCGACGCCGTCGATGTACTGCAGCGCCTCGGGATCTGCCTCTATCACCTGATCAAAACATCACATCATCTATCTTTCTTATCTATCTATATCTATGTACTTAAAATAATATACTATACTTACATAATAAAATTCAAATTCAAATTCAAAATCAAAATTCAAAATATTTTTATTGCCATAAACTTAAGCTAAACACGCAAAACAAAATAAAGCTAAAAAGGGTCAAAAGTTTGTACATGGGAGAATATTCGAACAAAAGTTACTTAGAATCGATAACAGAACACATTCCAACAGATTTTAGATTTTTTCTGTTTATTTGTTTGTCTGTTTAAACGCATAGTTGCCGCGGGAACGCGATAACCGAATAGGTACTGCAAAGAAAAAGCGTGTCACCAGCTGAACTGATTGCCTTTGGACATCAATAGATACCTTGCAAATACAATGGACCTAAAACTACCGCACTCTCTACTGTACTTACTAGTGTATGGTACATTACATACGTAAGTATATCTGAGTGTTTCTTTCATGAAACATTCGTTTTTAGGGTTCCGATGTCCACAAGGAACCCTTATAGTTTCGCCATGTCCGTCCGTCCGTCCGTCCGTCTGTCCGCACTATTGCTCGGAGATGCTTAGTTCTAGAAAGCTGTAGTTTGGCATGAATATACATGTTAGTTATGCTGACAAAGTGGTACAATAAAATTTTGAAATATATTCCCCTACTCGTAAAGTGGGGATGTATTTTTTTTTTCTTGCGTACCCCATAGTGCGGCATATCGTTGAATAGATCTTAAAAAAATATTGAGAGTTTGTTAATATCACTTTTTGATTAAACGATGCGTTTGTGAAATATTAAGCTTTAAAGTGCTATTTTTTGTTAGAGTCACGGTCCCCCCCCCCCCCCCTCCTGCCAGCTAAATGGTGGTATTTGGATGGCTGAAAAAAATCACGGTTGTGGCATATACAACGTAGTTGAAAGGAAAACTATCACAGCTAAGTAGGCTGTACGTACAAACTTACGAGTAAAAGTCGACCAACTTATGAAATGATTAAAATACCAATGATTTTTCTCGAGCGGCAGGGGCGTCGGGCGGGCACGTCATACCACAGGCTAGCTAGATGCTAATAAGTTTTAGAAAGGTACTGTGGGCTTCGTCAACTTCGGAACCCTCTACTTTGCGCGTGGCCCGACACGTACTTGGCCGGTTTTTTGAACTTAGAATTATGTAAGTATCTTTACTGCCCGCTACGCGGAGAGAAAATCTCACTTCTTGGCCAAGGCAAGACGTAAAACTTTTGACAAACCACGGGCGGTAATTTGTAAAGCCCCAGATCGCATATTTATGGCCCTCACCTTCGGTTCGGGCCACAGAAACCTGCGATCTGGGACATTTACGAATTCACCACCCTAGGTCTGTAATGTACTATTACCGACCAACTTTATTGCTGTGATGAGGGTACCTACGATACCTACTTAATTTGCATGTTGTACTTTTTTTAATTACATTACTTTAGGTACCTTATTGAAGTACACGGGCACGGTGGAGAGCTGGTCGTCACAACAAATTATCTTGACGTCGCGGTACTCTGAATTGCGCAGTGTAGGCCCCAGGTGTTTAGCGATCCACTCCGCCTATAAAAAATCGACTGTGACATACGGACGGACAGATACACGAGTGATCCTATAAAGGTTCCGTTTTTACTTCTTGAGGTTCGGAACCCTAAAAATCTCTAGGCACTATTCGAAACGTACATAAATAGGGAAAGGGAAATTCCCTATCCCTGCGCTGACGCGTCACGGCGATGAAATCGAACTTTACGCAGCTAGATTTAAAGTTCAATTTGAGCGCCGTGACCCGTGAGCGCAGGGATAGGGAATTTCCCTTTCCCTATACAACGTTTCGAATAGAGCTCCTGTATACTTATTATTTACCAGTACCTGGGCGACCGAGGTTAGCTCGGGTGAAAATAGCTAAAACGAATTTTCCCAGATATGAGACCTTGCTAGATCGATTTCTCACCCCCGTAAGCCCCTATACTAATTCCAAATTTCATCGAGCCGTTAGAGCCGTTTTCGAGAACGCGATTACAAATATATAGTACTGTACTATGCACCATACAGGCTCTCCCACTGCTCCCACTTATCTTGATAGACCCCGTGGTTGTGACTTGCCGGATTGAGAATATAGTACCCGGGCGACCGAGATTTTCTGGGGTGAAAATAGCCAATAAACCGAGTTTTCTCAGAAGTGAGACCAGGCTAGATCGATTTGTCTGCCCGTAAACCCTTATAATCCAAATTTCACCCAAATCGTTAGAGCTGTTTCTGAGATCGCTTGGATAAATAAATAAACAGAGAAATATAAAAGAAATATAAATAATATGTTTCTTACATTAAGTTAGATTTTCTGAATAGAGCCTTCATTTTCCTTTAATGAGTGCATGTATAGGCAAATAGGTACGCAAGTAAATATAACGCAATCGTTAAAAAAATAACAATATGTTGTATTTTTTCGTAATATAAAAAACGAAAACATGTTGCAGTGAAGCAGGTCAGTCACATTTTCCTAGCGACAGCAATTACCTATTATACTTACCTAAGGGTAAACGGTAAGTACTGAGCCTTATTAGAGTTTATAAACAATTAGGTACGTAATAATAATTTAATTAAATAAAATATAAATTAAATACATTTCCCCTACTTAAAAACGAAGATTTTTATGCAATACTATCAAAATGGCTTCCTTAAAATTTTAATAGGAGATCCATCTCCCGGGAGAAGGTCGTTTGAATTTGTAAATATCTAAGTAGTGAATCGTTTGCTAGTGGTAGGGCCTGGTGCTAGGTCTGTCCGGGATGGTACCACCGTCTTCCCCCGCTAACCTGCCGCCAAATAGCAGTGCTTGCACAGTTGTGTTCCGGTAGAGGGTTATCGCAGCCGGTGAAATTTCGAGGCCTCAGGGTATATAGGCAACGCATTCGAGATCTTGGGGATCATAGGATTTGGGTGTTCATGGCCCGCAGTGACCACTTTACCATCAGGTGAGCTGTGCGCTCGTTTGCCTATACCAAGGCTATAAAAAAAATCGTTACACAGGGATATGGAACGTCCCATAACCCTGTTTACGAACCTTAAGGCCCCAATAGGAATTGAAATTATGATCTAAGTTAATTAACATTTCTGCATCAACTGCATCAACACTTTTTAGGTACTTATAATTAAGTATCTGCCCTATCTCCTTCATTATTGATCATGACAGAACAAGTATATCAACTAAATTGAATCCTTGAGATTGATGGATGTGATGTGCATATGCGTGAACGTGTAGCATGTGCTGCGTGCATAGCGTGTGTGGTTTCGCGGCAGGCCAGCGTCCAGCCAGTACAAATACAAAATACAAAATGCTTTATTTCATTAAAAAAGATTACAGAGGTAAGAACAGGTTGATGCCTCTTTTTAAGTGTGCGAAGACATCTGTGATAAGAGACACCGCTCTATCTTAGAAGGTAAGTTGTACAGCACTAATTATTATTGAAAATAACGTGCAAAATCAAATTAATTATTAATTTAAATAAATTAGATACATTTTTTTTTTCAGTGTGCGTGCATTCAATGTGCTTATGTGTGCGTGTATGTGTGTGTGTGTGAGTGTGTGTGTGTGTGTGTGTGTGAGAGAGAGAGTGTGTGTGTGTACGTGCGTGTGTGTGTGTGTGTGGTGCGTGTGATTATGACTGCGGACGGTACAGACAAGGCACATACTATAGGTTATTATCTAATTATGTATAATAGTTTAATATTACTTATTCTAATAATTGTTCTATCTCACCATATTCTTTAGTTTTCAGCCAGATGGAAAGTAACTCTTACCATGGGCTCTGACTTCCAGCCAAGCGTGTTGAAGTCCATGAGGTCAAACACGCCGTTCTGCGGCTCGTTGGTGGTGGTGACTGCCCATATCGGAATGCCCTCGTGGGTGTAGCTTTCTATGAACCTGGAGAACAGGGCTGATGATATTATGAATGCGAAAGTAACTCTGTCTGTCTGTCACCTGTTCACGCTTTAACCGCTGGACCGATTTCAAAGAAATTTGGTATGGAGGTAGTTGTATAGTAAAAGGAAGGACATAGATTACTATTTATACCGAAAAAATTAGAATACCAGAATTCCACGCGGGCGAAGTCGCGGGTAGGAGCTAGTTAGTCTGTAATAAACCATCTAACTAAATAGGAAGATGAGATGATGTACTGTCATGGGCGTACCCAGCTTCTCACTGCCCCCCCCCCCCCCCCTTCCTCTTACGCCCATGTGTACTATATTGAATATCATAGTGACAATAATGTACACATTAAGTTGAAAATCTGTAAGGTTTCTTCGAAAAGAAAACTCAGTGCGTTCAACTAAAAGGTTTTAATTAAGTATGGATCCTTGATGCTAAACACAGGACACTGTGCCATTTCATGTAGACCGTGTAGACGAGACCTTAGGACGGTTATTGACTCTTATTCCAGAGACAGACTCACTTGTAGTGGTAGTCAGCGTAGGCCTGGAAGTAGTCGTGCTTGAGGCTGGAGCGGCCAGTGATGTTCTCGTTGGTCTTCATCCAAGTCGGCGGCGACCAGCACGTCGCCACTACCTGTGTGCTGCCGCATGACACCTCTCGTGCCATCCGGAGCATCGGCAGCTGCAGCAGAGAAATAATTGTCCCGATCCACTTGCAATAAAAGCAACAATTTATTTTAATAAAAATGAAAAACCGCCTTCAAACTCCGAAAGACTGCGATGTCAATGCCAAGTTCAGTAGAAAATTGTCATTGCCATGGATCGCTTCACTTGACACCGACTTGAATTCCATAAAAATCCAGAGGTCTATAAACGACGGAGATCTGAGGTACCAAACACGGTAAAAAAACATTCAGCTGAAAGTCGAATTGAGAAACTTCTCCTTTTGGGTTTTTTTTTTGCGGGAAAATGCAGGACACCTGTTACAATAGTTACCTTGTACTTGTAGTCTTCTTCAGTGAGAGAGAAGTGGCTAAGCGTCTTGTCATCTCTCGGTAAGTCGTTCAGGGTGTACGGGTGCGTGGAGAAGTCCGAGCCGCCGATGGGGCACCGAATCATGTTGTACTCCAAGCCTTTTTTACCGAAATACGAACTGCAACAGAATAATGAAGAATTCTTAAAATTGTGCGCATTTTGCTGGTGGTAGAACATGGTGCAAGGTGCGTCCGGAGCCATCCGGACGTCTCATACTCTCTAGCCTGCCGCCAAATAGCACTGCTCGCACTGTCGTGTTCAGGTAAGGGGGTACCTAAGGCGCCGGTGAAATAACTGGCAAAGAGGCATTCCATGTTAGGCTTCAGGGTTGGCAACGCATTTCTAAATCTTATCATTTCTTGGGTCGCAGCGGTCGTAGTGACCGCTTACCAAGGTGCTCGTTTCCGTACCAAAAATTAAGCAACATGTCACTATAACGACCTCCGACTATTCACCAGTATGTTTTAATGACACCATATTTATGTAGGAAAATTACATTCGATGGATATGAAGAGGCTATCTCCTAACTGAGTATTCAAATTGGAAAGTCAGCGGTGAACGCATGTTTATGCTCAGTATTGGATGTTTTGCCATTAGTCTTACTAAATGAGGTCCCTCTGCATCTTCATGGGCAGGCCGCGCCAGTTGATGCCGGCGGCGTCGGTGACGGAGCCGCCGAAGCCCTCGATCCTCCTCTGGAACGACTCTTCAGGATACACCTCCAGCACCACGTCGCATTCCGCTGTGATTAGATTATTAAATACACAGCAGGCGCGACACAACATATATAGAAGGCGAAGTCTTTGACGCAGTGTCTATTATTTCTTTGCTTAATCTGCGCGCCTTCTATGTTGTGTCGTGCATTTGATGAATTTGCTTTTCAGCATGCGCATAGCGTATCGCATCACGTATAGGCAGTCAAGCGAATCGGCTGTGCTAACATAATTACTTACAGTTCTTTTGCGCTGAACAGAAAACTCCAGTCTGCTTATAAAATCTTAAGCCATTCTGAAACAGAAATTAGGTAGCAGGTATGGTATTTATGCCAAGAATATTCTCTACGATTCCTATTTTGCAAGTAAGCCGCAAGCACCCGCAAGGGTTTTGTGGGTTAGGAGGCATGGGTACATCTATAGCAAAAAACATAAGTAATTACTAGGTAAATACCTTGGAGGAGGTGTAGGAGACATACTGGCCTAGCGCCACGGGTGTCCGTTCCACCTCGTCGCAGTATGTCTCGTTGCACACGCACACCACCGACTGCCCGGGGCACTCCCGCGCAGCGCATGGCAGGTCTGCGCAACAAAAGACCACTAATTATGACTCTACTGTCTAGTGTTATGTGTAGTAATATCAGGAATCAAACATGGAAACTTTGAAAATAAAACGGCCCACCTTTCGGCAGGGTTCCGAGGGTCGGGAGTTCGAATCCGGCTGGCACCTCTGTGTTTACTTACTAATGTGTGAAAATTCAATTTGAATTTAACACTGGAACTATATTCAAAGTCTTAAAATAGGGATCTCCCTGTTCCCTATAGGATCGCTCACGCATCGCATGAACTTTAAGCAGCTAGATTTACAGTTCAACTTGACGTGTGAGCGATCCTATAGAAAACAGGGAGATCCCTATTTTAAGACTTCAAATATAGCCCCTGAGCTTTTCGCTGCGAATTCATTCAGGATGTATGAGAAATCCCGTAACGTAAACAAGCTGTGGTGGTGGGTGGTAGCCTTTCACTCAAATACAAACATACACTGCAAATACGAGTATATAAATTTTGTATCGATTTTCGCTAATACAGAATCTTACCAGCGTTAGCTCTCGCATGAATCCAGAGAGAAGCCACACACGTCGCGCTTATTATCCTAAACAGCAAATTCATGGTTCTATATGGGTCGAATCGGCCCTGGACTGCGACTTATGTAGGTACGCCATGTTTCGTTGTTGAGCAAGGCAGCTGATAGCTCGAGCACGTTCTCCTTGCCTCATCATGATATTGGCTTCAAAAGATATTAATTAGCAAGTATTTAGGTTGACCGAGGTTAGTTTTATAGTAAGTTCTTTGATAGGTTATTTCCGATCATCTTGCCGAACATGATCACGTTCACTCACAATCAATCACACCTCTATTCTGCTCCATAGGAGATACGCAACTACTTACCTCGATTCTGCTCCATTGGAAATACGTGTACCTACTAAGTACGTACCTACATTTACTATACTGCACACTTACATGCCATGAAATCGTATAAATGTTTGAAGACAAATAACACTCAGCACTCAGGCAGATAATCTAAATGGGTATTGGTAAAAAACTTGACAAAAAAACTACAAAAAAATGTCTACTTATGTTGTGAATGTACTTACGTACGTGAATGGCGATTGCACTGTGTAATCAATACATTTACATAACAAAAACACATATTTACGATGGAATATTTTATTACCAACTACGGGCACGTAGTAGCAATCCTTGTAATTTTTGCCACTGAGAATACCTTTGGGTGCAACCATTAGGTAGTAGTTTCTAGACGGATGCAAGGAGTAAGCAGGAGTGACATTTGACGCCGTTAGAATCCATATGAAATCCCTCTTCTTCTCGAATGAGCCCTCTGGCTGCATGTAGGGCCTATATTCGAAGTCTTTACTATTTAAGGACTTCTAATATAGGCCCTCCATGCAGATCTCGCTCTTCCCTATAGGATCCCTATAGGATAGGGAAAAGCGAGATCCCTATTTAAGACTCCGCATAGAGCCCCAGATCGCACATAATGTGCAGTCCACATAAGTAAGTCGGTACTTATTCCATATCTTATAGTAAACCGTCATACAGAGATATAGATGCTCCTATTTATCTGGATAGAAACAAAGGAGATGAATGCTTGTAATATACTGATTAAATATTTTAATTCTCGCTTTCAGGAGAACTTTACTGTCCTTTGAGGACATCCTGACGTGAAGGCTTACTATGCTACATTATTTGAACATGAACAACTGTAAGTTAGTGTTCGGCCTCGACAACCTGTAGCACTACCATGAGTTTACAGTGACCGTACTCGCTAGCGACTACGTAAATGATTTGTATGAAGAATTTTAGTTCAGCGAGTGACCGCCAGGGGCGCTGTACTATTCTTCATACAAATCGTTTGCGTAGTCGCTAGCGAGTACGGTCACTATAAACTCATGGTATTGCTACTGCCTACTCAAGAACTCTATTATAGTTATTAGTAATTCGCGTAATAAAATAGTATATTTTGATGCTAGTGCGAAAAGTTTGTCATTTTATCACGAGTCTTTAGTTATGTCGGCGCGAGCGAAAGCGAGCGTTAACATTAGGGACGAGTAAAGATGACAATTTCGCACGTGTATGAAATGACATTTTTTAATACTTTTGCGAAAAAAAAGAAAAAAGGAATAAACGAACAGGATGAAGCTAAAAAGACTTTACGCACTAGTTCGTAAAAAACAACTTTAGGCACGCTCACTAGCTATCAAAAAACAAAAAACGCTCGTTTTTTGAGCACCTGTATTAAAAATAAAAGTTAATAGGTTATTGTCGTGCAAAACCTCCATTGCAAACCTTGGACTCGGAAATAGCTGACAAAGTGATGAGCAGTCAGCAAACGCCGGTCAAGTTGACCGTGCTTGAGGCTTGACCCTGCTTACTAGGCCGAAGGCCGGCGGAGTTTTGCTGGAGAAAACTATTTATTTATTGAATCATCATTAATGCAATGCAACATGCCATAACTAAATTCCAAATCGTTGACAAAGATTCCTTAATAACTAAAGTAACTTAACAACTAAACACTGAAATTATAACGGCTGGTATTGCTTTAATTCCAAAGCTTTCTTAAAATCCAATAAATATATGTACTTAACTATATGCGCTTCTGAATTCTCACTAGGATATTCTTAAGAATTATTACAGAAAACAGCATAGGTACATATATCGACGAGAAAATGCGAGAATCGATAAGTATGCGTTCGTTCTGAATTCGCTTAGTTACTTACTTCGATAACACTCATCAATTACCTGCTTAATCGGCTTTTACGTTTGCGAAGTTGGCCATTTTCGAAGAACATTACTTAGTTATTGGTGTCATCCTTTTAGAGTGACCTCATTAAGTATTTGTTGGTCCTTCGTTTTATAACTGCCACCAGGTGTTAAAAATCACTAGGGTGTCATTTGGTTTGGTAAATAGGGATTTCCACAGGGATTTGCCATATCCCTAAATAAGGATGGATAACAACATTCGGCGATCGTCGATCGTCGATTGTCGGTCGTTTTTTCTGTTCTGTAAATGCCTACCAATAGATACTCAGACAAAACAAATACCTACTGACGAGCGCATGTATCCATAGGAATGCGAAACATTAAATTAAAATTAATATTATAACTGCAAAAGTAACTCTGTCCGTCTGCCTGTCTGTTACTCTTCACGCTTAAACCACTGGACCGATTTAAGACTTCGGAGAGATTTTAGAGTCCCGGGGAAGGACATAGGTATCCAATCCCAGAAAAACGCATAAGTGCACACAGGTACTATCTAAGTAAGCATGTATCACCTTCGACCGCATCGTCACTTACCACAGGTGAGATCGTGGTCAAATGCTTGCTTATAATAATAAAAAATAAATAGTACATTATTGCAGAGGCCGCCAAGTACCGCATTGCCGGACGAGTCAGTTAGAAGGCTGAGCGAAGCGAAAAAAAGCGATTGCCGGACTCGTACTAATAGAATTAGTACGAGTCCGGCAATCGCAATTGCGGCCGAGGAATATACATGGTGGGTCAGAAAATATGGCAAATAATTAACCCACAGTATCGGCTATCGATTCTAAGTATATTGTATATAGGTCTTGAATTTTTTTTGAGTTGGTAAAAAAAAACATTTTTCTCAAAAATGGCCGGGAAACTCGTCATTGTCTGCTTTCTATCAGACCGCAAAGTGCGTCATTGACGATCAGTCAAAAATTAAAAAAAAAAACTCAACTGCATGCCCCGGAAATTTGTATGAATTTACTTCCGCGGCATGTATAAGCGCAGGGAATGTTGTATGAGATTTCATTATCGTACAGGTACTTTTTTTTTAAACTGATAAATACGCGAAGGAATTCCCAAACAGCCAAGTCTGCATGTTCTGTATCTGTCAATTGACGCGAAACCAAACGTTTTTATCCGTGTCTGAAACAGCGCAATGTATTTCAGAACGGAATTTAAAAAAAGAACGGTCCATAAAGAGCGGGAGTTCTTGTCTTGTATCAGATTTATTTAGCTAAATTTCATGAAAATAGTTTACTAGTTTGGTTTAAAAATTAATAAAAGGTCTTGATTTTTATAAAAAACGAGAAATCTACATGCGAGTTTTTAACTTGCCGTGTTAGTGTGTCTGTTAAAGTCAAATATCGGTGAATACGAAATAAGACTGGCGTTCCATTGGATTTGTTGTAAGTACTTGACTACCTTTGCGTGCGTGTCAATGCTGTATTATGAATACCTAACCTAATATCAAGGTTTTTTTTCATTTTTGAGAAAAGCACTATATAAGCCTCGGCACGTGAAAGGCTTTGCAGGCTTCGTACATATTAAAGGGCCTCGGCGAAGCCTCGGCCCTTTAAACCAGTACTCAGCCTGCAAAGACCTACTTTCCCGGTCACGGCAATAATGTACTATTTGTATAGGATTCAGGCGTCGCTCACACAACCAATCCCATATACAATTATTTTTTTTACTAACTCAAAAAAAAATAAAGACCTATACAATATACTTAGAATCGATAGCCGATGCTGTGGGTTAATTATTTGCCATATTTTCTGACTCACTGTGTATAATGCTTTTCTCAAACAGCGAGGAAATACGTAAGGTCAGTCGGGGCAAGTGCGCCAGGATGGGGTAAGTGCGCCTAATATAAATATATAGAAACCTATAAATATTACTCAACTAGTAGTTGGCTGTTTACAAGGCATAGGGGCGAAATAAATTTAGGCGCACTTACCCCACATCAGTATTTACTACTTCCATGATCGTGGATGATTTGGCCATGGAAGTTGTACTTATTACCTCCATGGATTTGTCAGTTTCGGGGCAAGTGCGCCAGGATGGGGTAAGTGCGCCTAACATAAATATATCGAAACCTATAAATATTACTCAACTAGTGGTTGGCTATACCCGGGGGATACACCCGGAAGACCCAAGAGATGCGAGCTGGAGTGAAGAATATGACACCGTTGCTGATTGGCACAGAGACAGTGGAGCGCGTCCACAACTACACATATCTCGGTAGCGTCGTGTCAGAGACCGGAGGAACCGAAGAGGACATCACTTCACGGATAGCCAAGGCTCGTGCGACTTTTGCACAGTTGCGTCCCGTTTGGCAGTCACGGAAACTGACTCGAAGGATTAAGTTCCGAATCTTTGGGTTCAACGTCAAGTCCGTGTTGCTTTACGGGTGCGAGACATGGAAGGTAACCAAAACCATCTCGCATAAGCTCCAGGTCTTTGTTAACCGATGTCTTCGCCGAATTCTTGGTATTTACTGGCCCGAGAAAATCTCGAATGAGAACCTCCGAGAACGTTGTCATGAAGCCCTGATTGACCATCAAATCAAGCGCCGCAAATGGACCTGGATTGGTCACACGCTCCGGCGGGACCCAGACCATATACCTAAACAGGCAATGGATTGGAATCCTCAAGGAAAGCGAAAACGTGGCCGTCCCAAACTAACCTGGCGACGCACGGTTCTTGACGAGGCGAAGAAAATCGGGAAGTGTTGGAGTGAAATCAAGCGCGAAGCTCAAGACCGATCGCGATGGAGACTCACTGTGGACGCCCTCTGCCCCACCGAGGGGACATAGGATCCTAAGTAAGTCAAGTGGTTGGCTGTTTACAAGGCATAGGGGCGAAATAAATTTAGGCGCACTTACCCCATATCAGTATTTACTACTTCCATGATCGTGGATGATTTGGCCATGGAAGTTGTACTTTTCGTTGACCATTTCGTGACAAATCACACGCAAATGTTATTGTTTTCTTCGATTTTATTGTTATTTATGTTATGTCGTGTGTTTTGTACCGAATAAATGTTTCTTCTTCTTCTTCTTCTTCTTCTTCTTCTTCTTCTTCTATTACCTCCATTGATATGTCAGTTTCTCTACAGAGGTATCTCAAATAGCAAGCGAATTAAAGCAAAACACATTCGACAATAATGTTTTTGCTGGCCAAGGCCGGCAATGGACAGCCTCGCGTCTTCTTTTTTTGAAAGTAACACGAACATTTCCGAGCATATTTGAGAAAAATAAAGTATTTGCCGAGGGAACGCAATATTCCACGCGGGACTAGTGGCGGGCAGAAGCTTAATATAAGTACATAAACACAAACAAGGATCATACGGCAGAATTACAAGTAAGGTGCATAAAAATTGTCGATAAATTTAATGACTTTTTGTTTGAAATAAGACAGAGAAGTGTAGTAAGTAGCTCGTATATTGTCGAATGATGTGCCTAGGGCGCGATCTCGACGGTCGTGATGGAATTCTTCTCCAGCGACAGCACGGCGTGCCCGTCGCCCAGGCGCACGCGCACCTGCTTCGCGCCGCCGCTAGAACCAAACAATTAACATTGTATCACACCTATATTAGTCGTATCTGTCTTATTTTTGTACAACTTCATTTATTGAAAATTTAAAGTCTTTGCAATCCGGCTTGTTTAGACTAGACCAGACAAAACGATCAGTCTTAAAAAGTTCTAATCGGGTACCTCTATTTGTGATTTCCGGCTACATCGGTGTATGACGAAGGACTGCAGACTGCTAAATATTTTTCTGAATAATGCTCGGAAATGTTTGTATTAAGTACCTACTTCAAACAGAAGCATGAAAAATCCATCTACTGATTTTTTTATTGGATTTCTACTAAATAATAAATACCGCGGCTATAGAAAAAGCCCCATTCACCCAAGATTCAATAGTGTTCATGGCGTTGAGGGCTCTACTCGTCAAAAACGAAAACACCTTTCAGCCAGAACTCCTGCTGCGAATTTCTACAGATCCTCGATTGTGCACGTCACCCGAGCCACAAAGGAAGTGTAATTTACTCTGTGACGTGATTCCAACAGCTTGACGCTCAGAGTGTTAGAGACTGTGCCCACGGGTGACTTTTGTCGCCGGTGACAGTTTCGTCACTCGGGCAAGTCCAAGGAGACGTAGGTATGGAGATGCGCCCACAGGTGACTTTTGTCACGCGTGACATTTTCTTCGGTGACTTTCGAGGTGAAAGAAACCTTTTTGTCACGGCGACAAAAGTCATGGGCGCAGTCTCCTAGACTTACTTATTGTAAACTACGAGGACGACGGTGTTCTGTGGGGTTAAGAACGCGACTTTATCGAGGCCTGCCTCGAGCAGCCCCTTGCGCTCCGTCACGTCGACCCTCACAGAACCCCGCGGAATCCACTTGGAGAAATGTCCCAGTGCGTAAAACATGGGCTGCTTCACGAACTCCTGAAGCTCAGGGTATACTATCACTGGTGAGTCGACGAAGTTCTTCGACCAATTGGGGCCGCCCTGCTGGTCCAGGCACAGGTTCCAGTCTATCCAACCGACCAAGTTGTAGTTGAGGTCCTGTTGAAGAGGTCGCGCAAATTCAACGTCTCATGGCGTAAAACAATGAAGATAGAACGATAAAATATAATTTAGCTTAAAGGGGTCTCATATCCTAATATACAAATACTAATATTATTATTGGGGATAGTTATAGAGTCCCGAGAAAGCTTTTTGGTGCTATACTATACTTTTATACTTAATTCAAGTAATGTATAACTTACGGTCATGATATCGGAAATGTAGTTTTTAGCGCGAGACCAATCACCCAACGCTACTTTCTCTATTTGCCACGGGAACGATCCTGGATGAAAAATTTTATTTTTACAATTTAAACCTGCTATTTATACCAATACCGGGTAAACCACAGGGTAAAAGGAAACGTGGCCGTCCTAACAAAACTTGGAGACGCTCCATAGATGCAGAGCTAAAGGCAATCTGACGTGGTCCGAAGATTTATAAGCGCGTAGATCAAGACATAGCACGATGGAGGAGTACGTGGGCGCACTCTGCCCCACCTGGGGGTCACAGGACACGAACTAATGTAAACCAAACTTGGCTGTTATAAGTCATTTGATTTTGTTAATTTAACCGTCGGGAACAAAAGCTACATCAAAATCGATTTACCCGGTGTTCAGGAGCTCTATTCGAGGCCTTAAATAGGGACAGAGAGATTCCCTATCCCTGCGCTCACGCTTCGCGGTGTTACAACCAAACTTTAAACAGCTAGATTTAAAGTTCAACTTGAGCGCCGTGACGCGTGAGCGCAGCGATAGGGAATCTCCCTGTCACTATTTAAGACTTCGAATAGAGCCCAAGGCTTACCTTCGCAAGCTTCAGTGCTGATGATGAACTTGGTGGGGTGTTTGTCGGTGATCAGCTTGAACACCTCGGCCGGCGTCACCTTGTCGCCGTAGAAGTGCACCGCCACGCCGTCCAGCACGTCCAGCACTCCAGGGTGCTTCGATACCACCTGCAAGATAAAAAAAAAATTGAAAAAAAAGAAATAATAATATCCTAGGACGCATATCACACATGCCTATTGACCTAGCCCCACACTAAGCGACACTTGTATTATGGGTGCTAGACAACGATATAAATACTTACATAGAGAAATACATACCTATATAAATACTAAAAACTAAACATCCGTGACTCGAGTACAAACATTCGTGCTTATCACACAAAGTCTGCCCCGAGCGGGACTCGAACCCGCGACCATCGGAACAGAAGGCAGGGTCACTACCAACTGGACCAATCCGGCCGTCTAAATCAATGAAAGAACATAGGTAGCAAGGACTACGAAAAAAATCATTGATAACATCCCATGTGAGGAACTTTGTGTATCGTTACTGTGCGTGGCAGTTTAATTAAACTGACACCATATCATGGGTCCTATGAAGAATTTCGTACGCACTGTTGAAAAACCGCCAATTAAAATCCAAAACAAAGGTTTAAAAAAAGGAACATTTTGCAACAAATGTGTAGGTACCGATAATAATACCGACGAGTAAATAAAGTATTTTTGAGTGAGATAACTCTAAAATATAAGCGTTTCTTACTTGACCGTAAACCTCACATTTATACAGGAATAATAACATCTGCGGAACTGTCCTCTTCTTGATGGACGTTCTTAATAGGTACACTAAGTATTTATAGGTACCTACCTATTTTTTAACTCCTTAGCACTCACCGCACTAAACCAGACTGGGAGGGTAAATCTCTGGTCGTCTACGCCCAAAATCTTCACATGCTTAAGATCATCCGCATTTCTTATTGAAGGACCCAGGTTTTCAACAATCCATTTGCCCTGTAATATGACAGTAAGGTTCGTCATATTTGTCTCAAAAACTTAGATAAATATAAACCAAGATAATAATAACCATATCATCCGTGGTCCAACCCAAACTCTGGAATGGTACTATATGAAGCCATGCGTTTTCAGGTTCATTTGTTGTGGTTATTCCCCAAATGTCGATACCATTTTTCTTGTATTCCCGTATGAACCTGTAAAAGGGAGAAAGACCGATATTCTATGTCACCAAGTATATATAGCTTTAGCTGATAGGGAAAACGTGGTCCTCGATGTTTTTTTGGGTGCATCAAAACCATTTGACGATAATTAACCCACAGTATCGGCTAGATCCATTCGAAGCATGTTTTTACGTTATTGATTTTTTTTCGGCGTGGTAAAATAATACACTCACAGCAATGAATACTGGTCTGGAAAAGGCTATACAAAGTGACCCGAATTCATAGCTGTTGAGTGTATATTGAATTGATCTATTATGTCGACGATACACCGTCATAGTATTTTTTTCTTTAACAGCTCCTAACTTTATCAATAGCAAAAAAGATATAGGAATAGCAATGCGCGCATCTTGAACTTAAATATCGTCAAATGGATTTAACCCACCCAGTATATAGGTATGGAGGTAATTCCCTGGGGTTTCGGGGGTAAGATCAAGACTAAATGAATTTATTTGTTCAGCATACATGCACATACTTGACATGGTAATCGGCAAAGGTCTGGAAATATTCTGGCTTAATGAAGCCGTTCTTAAATTTCCCGTTGGTCTTCATCCAGGGCGGCGGAGACCAGACTGTCCCCAGAGCATGCACGTCTGACGTCGCCGCCTTTAAGATTCGCTTCAACAGCGGGATCTGAAATTAAATTCACACAAAAATATTTCAACAAAGCAAGCTGCCGATGTAGGTTGGTGGCCTTTAAATTGGTTATGATAAATACAGTTATTTATTCATCATATGTACGTTCATTGATCAAGAATGCTTAAATTGATCATCATTAATAAAGAGCACAGTCCTGTTCTGTGCCTGTGTCCGGATTAATTGGATTCCTGTAACATTCACCAGATAGTCGCCATACCTTGTTGGACGCTATTAGCGCGCTTTCCTAAGCTACCGTTGTATATTTTGGTGGTCTTTAAATTGGATATGATATGATAAATACAGTTATTCATCTATGTAAGGGACATATAGTGATATTTTCTTGAGTTTCTTTATTAATGTCTGAAATTAAAAAACAATTCTGTGAATATCGGAGCGGGCGGATGCATAGGGCCATTGATTCTATCCTATCTAAGCTGTTTCTACTGTACTAGAAAACTAAATTAACTAAAAGACCGAACCAGTTCATTGGCACGATTGTACTAGATGGGAGCGATCCGCCAGGTGAACGAGCAAGCACAACTCTACCCTGAACAGCTCACCTTGTATTGGAAGTCCTCGCTGGAGAGCGTGAAGTTGGCGAGCTGCTTGTCGTCGAGGGGCAGCTCGTTGTAGGCGTAGGGGTGCGTGGAGAAATCGCTGCCGCCGATGGGCACGCGCACCATGTTGTACTCCAGCCCAGCCGGCCCGAAGTACGAGCTGCGTCCGACGAGAAACCCTGATTAACCCTTTGAACGCCAAAGGGCTATATTCGAAGTCTTAAATAGGGACAGGGCGATTCCGCTCAGGCGTCACGGCGCTCAAGTTGAACTTTGAATCTAGCTGCTTAAGACTTCGAATATAGCCCAAGCACACCTAAAGTAGCCATGCACTGCCGAGCCTACCAGAGGTGCACTTTGATCAGGAATAAGAATGTATAAAGTATAAATGAATCGTTTTAGTTCCAATTTTATTAACCGACTTCGAATAAAGGAGGAGGTTCTCAGTTCGTCTGTATCTTTTTTTCATTTTTTTTTAAGTTAAGATGAGGGAACTCCTCAAAATTTGTTAGCACGTGTATAATTTTAGCATCAATTTCTATGACTACAGTGAGATTTAAGAACGTCCGTGAGTAAATAATTTAGTGACGCTTTAATTACTAGATCTGTATTTTTAATACTACCCTATTTTTTATGTCGGTGCAGCGGACATAACTTAAGGAAGGTCTATTAAGTTACCTATAAATATCATCTTACGAGCGAGGATAAATAACAAACGCCCAAGAGTACTCCCTTGTGCAACTGTTTTTAGGGTTCCGAAGTCCACAAGGAACCCTTATAGTTTCGCCATGTCCGTCCGTCCGTCCGTCTGTCCGCACTATTGCTCTGAGATGCTTAGTCCTAGAAAGCTGTAATTTGGCATGAATATACATATTAGTTACGCTGACAAAGTGGTACAATAAAATTTTGAAATATATTTTTTTATAGGGTACCTCCCCTACTCGTAAAGTGGGTATGTAATTTTTTTTTCTTGCGTATCCCATGGTGCGGCATATCGTTGAATAGGTCTTGGAAAAATATTGTGGGTTTGTTAAAACCATTTTTTGATTAAGTGATGCGTTTGTGAAATATTAAGCTTTAAAGTGCTATTTTTTGTTAGAGTCACGTGTCCCCCCCCCCCTGCCAGAAAAAATGGTGGTATTTGGATGGCTGAAAAAAATCACGATTGTGGCATATATAACGTAGTTGAAAGGAAAACTATCACAGCTAAGTAGGCTGTACTTACAAACTTACGAGTCATAGTCGACCAACTGATGAAATGATTAAAAACCAATGATTTTTCTCGAGCGGCAGGGGCGTCGGGCGGGCACGTCATACCACAGGCTAGCTAGATGCTAATAAGTCTTAGAAAAGTACTGTGGGCATCCTCAACTTCGGAACCCTATACTTTGCGCGTGGCCCGACACGCACTTGGCCGGTTTTTTTTTTACATGCTGATATTTCCACCTATGACAACGGGTTCAGATCAGACCTTACATTAGATGATATACTTACCTTTAATTAGATTGTATGAGTATCTAATCAATTTCTTGACGAAACTTGAAACGAATCAATTTGCATAGGATATTTTCCATACAAAGTGACCCGTTTTCATTGCTGTTGACTGTATATTTGTCAATTGAACTGAATGCCAAAACGGCGCTTCCAGATAGGTATTTTCTGTATTATAGGTACGATAATCATTTTGTGATAAGTATGCGATGATTTCAATTCGTATCTACTTGACAAAATATTCCTGCAGGCTGGCGGAGAGGTTGGCGAAGTGTATGCCGACGGCGTCGGTGACGGCGCCGCCGAAGCCCTCGACGATCTGGTGCGTGCTGCGCGGGTCCAGCTCCAGCGTGCGCGACGTCGACTCGTCTGGAAACCAGTTTACAACCTCATTCAATCGCCTCGCCTTATAGCAAATCTACTCGTAGGTACATTGCATCGTACCATGAATTGAAAATGAAAAAAATGAAAAATGTGCTCCTTAAAAGGTACCGCACCAAAATTCAGTTTAAATCATCTTTCAGTAACTAAAACAAGGTCGAATTCAAAAAGACATTTTCACCTCACTGGCTCGAAAGTGGTCGTTTTGCAGCTTGATATCCGAGAGCAAAAGTTGTTTTTATCCGCTAGCGTGGAAAGTGTTTTTGAAATTCGAACGACGCATGACGCCACTGTCACAGTAAAAAAACAACGATACGTTCTGAAACGCAATTCGTCGTGAGAGTTTTATTAAAATAAAGGTTCAATTTACTTAATATCTTCATTAATAAAATTATATTAATAATACACCGTTTCAAATGTATTTCATTATTTCACTATGTTTTATCACAAAAATACTTAAATATGTGTATATTTTAACTGTATTCAATGAATAATTGAATCTTGAAGTACGAGTAAGAGTGATTTGAAACGCAACCTCCGGAAAAAAAATAAAAAAAAAAAGTTTTAGATTGATGGTTTTGTAATTTACGAAGTAATAAAGAAAATATGAGCGATTCTAGCGATGACGATACGAATTTAACTCCTCCAAACTGTACGTGACGCCGAACTAAGTCTTCTTCCCGAAAAATCGCGCGTGAGGTGAAAAATTTCGTGTTGCGCTCAGCAGCAAAGTCGTTTGCTGTCTCGTGCCTTGAAACCCTCGTTTCACTCAGGATTCTATATTTGAACCACTCGCTTCGCTCGTGGTTCAACCCTAGAATCCTTCGTTCACTCGGGTCTCAATCACGCACTCACAGCAAACAACAACTTTGCAGCCTTGCATAACAAATAACTATTTTTTTGTCATTTCATCTAATAAAACTAATAAGTTACCATCTGCTGTGTAAAACGATTTCATTTCACCGGAGCTCTTTCTAAACCGGGATCCTGCCTGGAAAATACAATCAAAGATTGCTTAATAAATAAATAATTACAAAATGTATTTTTTAATTACAGTTGCTCAAAAAGTAAACATTTCGATACCAGTTTAACGTGCCAAAAGTTTGTCATTTCCGAGCGTTTTTTGGTTTTTAAAATATAAAATAACTTTAGGCACGCTCACTAGCGAGCGTGCCTAAAGTTATTTTATTTTTACGAACTAGTGCGTAAAGTTTTTTGAGCGTCATCCTGTTCGTTTATTTCTTTAGTCCTTTTTCGCAAATGTATTAAGAAATGTCGTTTGATACACATGTGAAATTGTCATTTTCACTCGTCCCCGAACGCTAGCTTTCGCTGGCGCCAACTTAACGAGGGCCTCGTGATAAAATGACTAACTTTTCGCACTTGCATCGAAATATCTATTACGAACATATGTTCTAAGCTTTTCTGAATTAAGTAATTTAAATATAAGTTTACCTATTCACGAAAGTTTAAAAAGATACCTAGTGTAAACCGACTATGCGTGATGGCAAATTTAGCCCTTTTTGGTAGCCAACCGTCGAGTCCCTAATAAATAGAACTAATAACCAATATGCCTCAATGGCTCATTATAAAAATATAAATTTATATACTATTTATTTAGCATCATCATCGGCTGAATATTGCAAGCATGTGATCGTTTAACAAAGTTTTGATACAGCTGGCATTTAACACAATTTGTGCATTCGTTTTCTAAAAATTTGTATATTAAGTAGCTACTTATTCTATGCCGCTATTTGAATACACACGAAAAGTTAGAAATACAGAATATTAAATTTAGCGAACAAAGTTCAAACTGTTGACACCGGTGAGGGAAAGTGTGAATGATTGTTCTTCCACAATTTTTGTTTAATAAAATAAAATTGTGGACAGAATTTTAGCGAATAGTAATATTATAATGGCATTCAACACATTTAAATGTGATTAACAAATCATTCAGTGTGATATCTAGACATTTATTTTTAAATGATCGAATAAAATAGGTAATAGCGATTTGGACGTCGTTGTCTGGATGTATTAACCCGTCCGTTTGGTCATTTTCCTTTAGGCCGTAGAAATTCATCCGAAATCGACATTTCCCTTTCGCGCAACCTTCCTGAATGAGGATCCTTTCACTAATGGTTTACTAGCGATTTTTGTGAATCATCTAAGTCGTGACAATTAAGTGTAAATTGAGGGTGATCTGATAGGAGTCCCCAATCCGCACTGGGCCCGCGTGGGGACTATAGCCCAAACCCTCTCGAGATGAGAGGAAGCCTGTGCCCAGCAGTGGGACGCAAATAGGCTGTAGTAGTAGCAGTGTGATAGGGTTACCTCGGAAGAAGTGTAGGCGACGTAGTGGCCACTGGGCGGGTGCTCCCGCGTGACGTCGTCGCAGTAGGTGGCGTTGCACACGCACACGACGGAGCGGCCCTTGATCTGGCGCGCCGCGCACGGGTTGTCCGCGCCTGCGCACGATTACCACATGAACTCACTGAAGCCTACCAACCTTAAAGTCTGCGAGAGGATTATAGTATCTAGACGAACATTTTAAACTGTGTTTTATTGCAATGGATCGATTTCCATTTCCAAGCAATAATGTAGCTGCTGAAAGTCCGGTTGCAACGCCGTGACGGGTGTGAGCGATGCTATAAAGGATCTTCCTGTCCCTATTTAAGACTTCGAATACAGCACCAGGCATGCAAGATGGATCGTTTTATCTTTCCAAGCAATGATGTAAGCAAGGGCTCTATTCGAAGTCTATAGCATCGCTCACACGTCACGGCGCTCAAGTTGAACTTTAAATCTAACTGCTTAAAGTTCGGTTGAAACGCCGCGACGCGCGAGCGATGCTATAGGGAATCTCCCTATGTCCCTAGTTAAGAATTCGAATACAGCCCCAGGCAAGCAAGATGGCAACGTTGAAATTGGGAGTACAGAAAGAGTTGATACCTAAATGATTTTTTTCCTAGTTAATATCTCCTTAATCTATCAAATTTCATCTAAATCAGTTTAGCCGTTTAAGCGTCAAAAGTTAACGAGAAAATAAAGCTTATGCTCCTCAACAAACAATTTAGATGAGAAAATAATTTATGCGATGGAAGTATGGAAGTATCATAATAGTTATATCAATTTCTATCTCTACATCCATTTTGTTTACAAACATTTCAACAAACGATAAGTGACCGACACTTTTAGTACCGAGTCCAGTATCTTACCCATGCGGTAAGATTATACCTACGGTTCTTCGTTCTTTATTAAACACTTATAAAGAATTGTTTTTTTTTTTATATCAGACTGTACTTTATATTCAATGTGATTTTTATTAGAATTAAATAAAAACAGCTCAGTACCTTAATAAACTAACCCTAATAAACTTTCATTTCATTTCAGTGCTACAAAATAATAGTTTGGTCAATGTACATATTAGGCCCACAAATTAAGCTATTTTTCCCGTATGTACTATATTTGAAGGTAAGGAAATAAGTTTTTATTTTTAAATTTATAAAAAATGTAAAATGCTCTCACCGACTGCTGTTCCCAGAAAGAGCGCGCAGAGCGCGATAACGACGTAGGGAGAAGCCATGACGTGCGTCCTTGCTCGCCGCGGAGCCCGCACTGGATTGACTGAACCGAACCCATCAACCCGCGTCAATTTAAGCGTTGGCTGATAACTGACAATTGTTTAAACAACTACCACGAAATACACAGATCACTACTTCCGTTTTAACCAACTTCAAAAAAATGCAAAAGGAAAAAAAAAATTCAACCTCAGATCTCTTGTTGTTTATGAAAATTATTTAATTTTGTAATCGCAAGCATTATTTAGTCCCGTTTTTTTCAAACTTTGATTCTGATGATGGGATCCCTCAAAAAGGATACATTAGGCTACGTATGTACCTAATTAGGTACATACGTAGGGGAGGTACATACCTAATGTACCCATTTTAAGGAGTAATCGTCTACATGGACGATTTCTTAATTTGAATAAGGATTTTGGTATTAATTTCGTGAATTTCGTAAAGACATTGTTAATACTTACGTCGTCCTGACAAAACAATGTTTGGAAAATGGAGCTGAAAAAAAAAATCTAATAAAAAGTAGAACTGCGAAGTCGGTGTCAAGTGAAGTCGGGCTCGGTACCCAAGGTAATGACAAAGTTTGACATCGACATCGCAGTCTTTCGGAGTTTGAAGGCGGTTTTTATTTAAACTTTTTTCTTTCTCTAAAAAGTAACACCCTAGTTTTCTTTCTTCATCTCCACTCTCCAAAGGTTGTCTGAAAGAGATCGCTACTTAGCGATAAGACCGCCTGCTATATGCCATACTTTTTGTGTAATTATGTTTATAATTTATTTAATAAAGTGTATTGTATTGTTATTGGCTTTTTTCAACATACTAATTGGACATCTCTTGTGAGAAAAACTTAAGTCACAAAGTCGATGTCTTAAAATCTAAAATGAAATACCTACTTAACTCTGAATCTGTAACCCGTTTAGAGATGTTGAACATTGGCAATGTTTTTTCGTTCGCTTCAGTAAGTATAGGTTCAGATTTCACGAAAAAGTGCGATCCCCTTATATCTCAGAGATTTTTTTTTATTTCGGATTCTCGATATTTTGGAAACGAAGAATGATATCCAAAATTTGAGAAAAAATCCTCTGGACGATTTAGTCAGCTACAATTTGAGCCTAAAACAAAGACGACCGGGTTAAGGGTTTGCCCTGTAACCCAACCTTTTTGAAAAAAGTCAGAACGACAAAGTTCTGTGAATGTTTTGAACTCTAATATTCTTTGCATCAATCCATTAGATAGTGAAATAAATTATAAGCCGGATACCCTATAAAACAGATAGGAGGTACGGTTATCGCTTAATAGGACATGCAAACAAGACAAGAATACAAATATCTTCAAACGCCTTTTTTTCACACATCTGGAAGAACATTTAAGGGAAGAAAAGAAAAAATATAGTCATTTTTTAAAATATTTATTATAAATAAAGATACAAAAATATTGAAAACCGTACAAACCTAGAGATTTTCTACTATCTAAAGTCCCGCGCCTTCACATTTCAAAACGCTTCATTGTTTTTATTATCATTTAAAAAGCACCACCAACACTCTCACCGCATATTTCATGGCTGTCTCAGCACGCACACATGTGTTGAGAGTATTGGTGGTGTTTTTTAAATACATTGAAGCGTTTTGAAATGTGAAGGAGCGGGACTTTAGATAGTAGAAGATCTCTACTTAATACTACATGAAACATGATACTTATTTACACCAGAAATTCTCCTATGTACATACCTCTGTAGGTCAATAATTTATTTACAATAACGTCGGGCATGGAAATTAGGTACACCTATACCATAATTAATTGCCAAGAGACAACTCAAATGTCTGTCCATACTACCCATAAGCCGCTATCAGCTATCACCTACCTAATATAGGTAGTTATTTGAACTTTTTACTGTACGACTTGAAGAAAAATACCGTCAAAAGTGAGCACAGTGATACCTAAATCAGTAAAAAATCGGTAATCGGCTGAACGACGTTGTTAATTTTACGTCATATTTATCAAAATATATATTTTATTTCTGAAACTTCGTTGTGGTTACCTATGTTTACTCTAGTTTCACACACATCATTTTACATTTGTAAGAAACATTTTCTTTCATCGGCTCGCCTAACGCTACGACTTTTTCTACATGGTCGGACGGCGCGGGCGCCACGTCTAGATCAGGAGAGGACCGCAGATTTGCCTTGGTGTGTTTATTCTTCAGGGCGTCAGTTAACTTACTTAACAAGGAACCTGCTGGCTTTTCCGGTCTGCTCAGCGGTTTGGATTCGCGATTACTAGCTCGGCCTTGTGATGGTGGTGTTAACTTCATTATCGGTTGTGGTTTTAGTTTTCTTAGTGGTTTTAATCTAGATGATGAGCCTACATGAGATCCTGGTTTATCAATTGGAGTTGCTGGATGATGTCTTAAAGAAGTTCGAATTTTGGGAACGGTTCGGCTTGGTGACGGTAGCGGATCGTCTTTACGAGTTGGCTCCGACGCACTTCTGGATTCACCCCAACCACTCCATGGCGTCGGCTGCCGCACCGGCGGCTTAGGCTTGAATCGCTTGATACCGGAAACTTTAGGCTTTACCGTCGAAGTCAACACTGGCTTCTGAGCCGGCGGCGGTTTATGAGTTGTCGAAGCAAATGTCACTTTGATTTTGTTTTCGACCAAAGGTTTGTGTTTTGGTAATAATGGCTTTTTTATACCATGTAAGCTCTTAAGCGTATCAAGTTTGGAAAGCGAGGGCTTTTTCGATGAGTCTCTGTCTAGAGATTTTGTTAATGTTGGCTTTTTGGGGTTCAAAGTCGAAACTGGTTTATTGGTCCGCGCAGTAACAGGGGCACTTGCAGCTTTTGACATTTTTAATGTTTTTCTATCGTGCCCCTTTTCGGTAATCGGAGCACGCATCATCGCTCCAGTTTTATGTTTAGAAACAGAAGCTTTAAGAATAGATTTTCGTATGTCCTTGAAGTCCCGATTAATAGATGGTTGTTTCATTTTCAAACCTGCATTCTTCGACAAGGGATAACTCATACGATTATTTGGTAGAGGGATAGCAAATAATTCAAAAGCTTGGTTGCTGGGAGGTGACAGAATCGACTTCAGCCTTTCAGGATCCATCACTTCATTGTGTAATGATTCAAGGCGGTCATTTAGATCGGTATGTATAGCAAATAACTTATCATTAACATCCTCTTGATGATTTGATATCATCTGAACAATACTCTCTGGATTTGCAAGTTTGTGTAAATCTTTAACCGGACTGTTCCTTAGTGTCGCTTTCAAAGTTTTTTGTAAGTCTTTTACTGTCTTTTCTGCATGTGGTTTTAAGTCTATCGGTGCTGGAGCTTGTAATATATTTCTCAAAGTATTTGGTGATTTCAATAAATCCTGCGCATGTGGTTGTAGTCTAAAATTATCCACGACTGTTTCCAATGGTAAACTTGGCTGCAGCGTGCTTTTGAGGTCTGTCCCTGTTTTTGTAGACTTCAATGCATTGTGTGCACTCTTCTGAATAGATTTGCTAATCTCAGATAGAGATGGTATATTGGTTTGTTGAATATTTTTAATAGCAGTTTCAGTTTGTGATAAGAGATTATTTACAGCACTTCCTAACGTCTCAGCACTCTCCTCAAGCCTTTCCTTTCCTGGAGTTGAGACTGCTGACGACTTTAAAATATTTTTGGCGGTTTTGTGGACGGAATCGTTGATGTCAGTTAATGGAGACATACTTAGCGATTGTTGTATATTTCTGAATGTATTTTCAGTTTGGGATTTTAGATTATCTACCATATCATTTAAGTTACCTCTAGTCAGTAAGGCGTTTTCATGGGCTAATAAAGGAGATGTCAACTTTTCATGTAAATCCTTAATCGATGTTTCCGTTTGGGCTTTAAGGTTGTCAACGACATTAGATTGTGGAGTATTCAAAGCATTTCTGCTCGAACCAAAAACCTTAGCAGAAGGCTTCTTGGAGGTAGTACTTACCTCACTAAAAGGAAAATTCTTATTTCTATGTATGTTTCTAATAGAGTTTTCCGTATGAGATCTTATATTCTCTGCAAAATTCTCTAATGTGTTACTTGCTTGCAATGTTTGTTCACTCACAGATTTTGGAATGTTTAATATATTTCGTGCGTGGTTTTGCATCCTTGCGGTTACATCAGCTAACGTAGAACCTATCCGTCCTAATGAGTGATCCGAATTAATATCATTTTTTTTTGCTTTTCCTCTGTTTTTACCGATTATTCCCTTTTTCTCCGGCCCTACAGACAACCTCGCGCCAAGGAGTCCTCCGCCAGTCCCTAAAGTCGATGCTAAATTTAATGGCTTTAAGTTCAATGACTTTGGAATAGCTAATTTGGCTTGGTAAGTGTTCAAGTTTAAGCCCGGCAGTGAGGCGCTTAGTGGATTGGTTCCTGATATCAATGGTATGGGTTTCAATTGAATAATATCTAAGTTGATGTCTTCTAATGGTTGCAGTGGAGAGAAGATTGAAACCGGATTGGAGGAGCTAGCACCAGTAGACATCACAGGATTTACATTTGAAGCAAAATCATCAGAATCTGATTCTGAAGAGACATCGTCATCGTCTGCTTGTCTGGCCAGGCCACTTAATATCTCTGACACTCTTGCTCTTATTTCACCTAAAGTAGGTATATTTGTATTTAACTCAGATATGTCTGGAATGCTCAAAGTCGGTGTTCTGAATATATTTAAATTATCAGGTCTTATCAAAGATGCAGGCTGCACGATTATGTTTTGTCGTAGTCTCGATTCAATATCGCTAAGATGTTCCGCTAATGATTTGGGATTCAATCGGAATATACTGTTAGCAATCGGTTCACTTGCGAGGGTCTCTAAATCATTATCGATTGATCCATCATGATTGCCGGAACCACTATTTGATTTCACCAAGTCACTCGGGCATGAATTAATGTCTTTGCTTACATTTTTATCTTGATGGTCTTTTAACAAATTTTTACTTATTCCATTTAAAAACCCTGAAACTTTGCTTTGTGTTGGTTCTGCGTCATCGGACTTTAAATTATTGACTGTTTCACTTTCATTTATTTCCACGGAATTTTGAGGCTCAACATTCATAGCGGTGATATCATGCTGTGACTTTTCACTTGCTTCTAGAATAGAGTCTGACATGTTTTGGAGATCTGCAAAACTTATGTCTTCAGCACTGGTTTCTTTGAGCTCATTGGTGGGTGAACATGCCTTAATATCTGTATCTAACTCGGATATTTCTTCTCCGCTTCGGGCAACTTCTGTTTTTTTGCTATGAAGCGCAGCCCTTTCAGATATTTCTTCCATACTGTGTCTGATGTTGTTAAGAGCATTTCTGTTGTTTATTTGTAGAGCATCTAACTTCTCAACAACACTTCTCCTAATTTCTTCTAAATTTTTCAAAGGATGATGATCGTTTATCACTTCTTGGCTTCTTTCTTCTGGTTTATTGAGTGCACTGAGGTCAATAGCAGAAGGAGGAACATCGTTTACTTCTTCTGACGAGAAAACTAGTATATCACTATCACCATTTTCGCCTAAGTTTTCTGATATATTCGGGTCGTTAGTTTGATCTTGCTCATTAGCTTTTGATTCTACATTCTCTACACTTTCAAGGTCAGTTATATGAGTCGGATTTTCATCATCAGGTATAGAATTACTTATTGTTTCAGCATCTAATACATTAACTTCATTAGTGTCGTTGTCTAATAAATTACCTGCTTCCTCAAATTCACCATTTGACGACTTATCCGAGTGTGATTTTAAACTTAGGCATTCTTTGTTTGTAGTAACTACATTATTTACTTCAGATGGGCTAGGAACTGTATCTAAAATCTCGGTCGTAATTTCTTTTCTCTTCACCACAGCTTGAATATTACCAGAATTTTCTTTATCTACAGGATTATGGTTTTCGATATCTTCCACGTCAACATTTTCTTTTGATATTTTGGAGGGTTTACCAAACAAATCCGTTAACGTGGGTATTTTAACAGGATCAAAAGGATGTGTTCTGGCTTTTTCATTTTGGAATGTTTCAAATTTCAAATTGGGAATGTTCAGTTTTGATTTCGGTATAATCTTATTAATATCCAATGGTATTAACTCAACATCACGTAATTTGAATAGATTTTTCAAAGGAAAAGGCTTTTGTGATGGTTCTATAATATTTTGAGAAAGCGGAGGATATTTTGAATTAGGCAAACTTACTTCATTTTGTCTGGCGTTATCTTCTTGTTCAGAAGTTTTTATAAATTCTTCGTTAAAATTGTTAGGAGATGAGTCACTGTCTAAGACAGGCTGATTGGTCTCTAAGGCCTCTTCGCTGGACACTGATTGTCTTTCGCAATCAGTATTTAATACTGCTAAGTCGCTAGTTCTATCTACATCTGTACTATGTTCTCTAGTTTCGGGATCTGTTACCAGGGAAGTAGCAACGATTGAGTTTATTGGTGTACGACCTTCATTTTCAATGTTTTTTTCTTGGTTTACATGAGTAATTTTGTTTTTATTTAACTTAAACAAACTAGGATTTGATCTTAACTTCAATCCAGATAACAGCCTATTCAGATTGCTTTCTGGTTTCACAATACTTTCGTGAACATCACTGGCCGCTGAATAACTATCTCGTTGTCTATGAAGCAGGCCGCCGGGTAATGGCAAATTAAGAATTTCCTCTAAACCGTTCTGATGAACTGGTGACCTATAAGAATCTCTAGCGTTGCCTAAAGAGGGATGTATGCATCTAGTTTCTTGTACATGTGATGCTTCCGGGAAAATATCATCTGTGACATCCATGTCTTGTGGACTTACTATAATAGTGACTACGTTCCTGGAATCTTCGGGGGCGTCGTCGGCGGCCCTGAACTGTACCTCGTCGGCGGCTGCGCGTGCGGCGTCCCTCTCGAGGGCCTCACGATACTCCTCGTCCGTGACCTCTCGCAGTGTCTCCAGCACGGAAGACGCCAGGTCCACTTCTGGATGCAGAAGTGGTTTAGC
This sequence comes from Aethes cnicana, assembly GCA_963971205.1. Classification (NCBI taxonomy): domain Eukaryota; kingdom Metazoa; phylum Arthropoda; class Insecta; order Lepidoptera; family Tortricidae; genus Aethes; species Aethes cnicana. The sequence continues at coordinate 3,657,600 of OZ020292.1, forward strand.
ATCCTCCTTTGGATCCGGCCTGAAAAAAAAATTCCTCGTAAAGTACTTAATTGTTTACAATTCATAGACCAAATACCGATGATTTTATTATTTACACGCGTAAGAAAACCACTTGTTTAAATATAACGTAATTAAAGAACTTATATACGAAATTCCATTAAAAGTATGTATACATGGTGGGTCAGAAAATATGGCAAATAATTAACCCACCGTATCGGCTATCGATTCTAAGTATATTGTACAGGTCTTTAATTTTTATTGAGTTGGTAAAAAAAAACGTTTTGTATAGGATTCAGGCGTTGCTCACACAACCAATCCCATATACATGTTTTTTTTTACCAACTCAAAAAAAATTAAAGACCTATACAATATTTTTACAATCGATAGCCGCTACGGTGGGTTAATATTTGCCATATTTTCTGACCCACCGTGTATATATTAATTTGTTCAAATGGTTCACATGAAAAATAACCAGCCATCACGGCCAACGCAATGCGAATATTGACAAAAAGATGATAAGAAGTTAAATACATAGAAAACATCAAGTGAGTTGCCTTGACAACAATACACTCAACAGCAATGAAAACGGTTCGCTTTGTATGGAAAATCCTTTACATAGTGACCCGTTTTCTTTGCTGTTGAGTGTATGTACAAAAAATTGACTAGCCTAATCTAACTGTTCATAATTTGGGTAGATACCTAATACAAATAAATTGGGAGTCCTCGGGAAAGGACATAGGCTACTTTAATCGTGTAAAGAGGCATAAGTTCCCGCGGGAACGCGATAACCGAATTCCACGCGGTTGAAGTCGCGGGCGGAAGCTATAGTACCTACTTATTATACTCCAGGTCAAGTGTGTTTATGGCTACACTTGCAACTAGCCAGTCGAAAGTGGGGTTTTTGACGAAACGCCTCATTTTGGCTACGTATGGTTAAAACATGTCGCAAATGTAAAATTTATTCAACCGTAGTCAAAACGAGGCTTTTCGTGGATATGGGGCCCGGGCCTAACTAATACAGATTACGGTGAGTTGTATGCTTTCGCGCAGTTCAAGGATATGTGTGAAGCCCACAATCCGCACTGGACCCGCGTGGGGGACTATAGCCCAACCCTCTCGTGATGAG
>OZ020292.1:3658925-3683981 GCA_963971205.1 Aethes cnicana
AATTGCAATGCAGAATATACAGCAGCATATGACGACTGCGGCGAGCGAGGACTGCGTGACGGTGCGTCGATGTGACGTCACGGATGTCAGTCAGCTGGTGGAGGCCTTCCGCTGGGTGGACGAGCGCCGCGGAGGACCGCGCGTGCTCGTCAACTGCGCCGGGGTGCTGCAGCCGGGCCATATCACTGGTGAGGCTCACATCAGCACGCAGGACGTATGGCAGTATACGATGAACAAGGAGCGTGACGTCACAGACGTCGGCCATGCAGCTGGTGGAAGCCCGCTGTGCCCGGGCCGTAACACTGGTGAGGCTTTTTTTCATCACGCAGGACCTACACAGCAGCATATATCAAGCTGACCAGCTAGTTGACAATTGTAACATACCTATTCGATCCCGATGCCAACAGATTGTTGATACCGAGGGAGAAATGTAAATTAGGCCTGGGTTTAGTGTAAGTGAGTGAGAGTTTTTAAATGCCACACGTTTTGTCTGAACGAACTCTACTTTTATGCAAATAATTATCTGAATCAACTGTGATTTCCCTTAGCTTTTATGATGATTACGTTACATTGCTAGGTACTGGAAGTCACTAGAAGCCGTGGAACATTATCCCCATGTAGTTCTAGTTCGGATGGGAAACTCACAAACATCTTATAATTACAGTAAATTTCAGAAGAAACAAGTGTGAATATATCAAGTGAAAACCCTCCTAAGTACTCGCGCAGTCGGGTAAAAAATAGCAGATTAAACAGATCTGTAGCATTTTTCTTTCATTTTTGTGTAGCTGTTGGCAATCGAGCCGTGAGCATAGATCAACTGAGCACGACCCTCGACGTCAACACCAAGGCGGTGATGATTTGCTGCAAGTTGGCAGTGGAGTCCATGGCGAAACGCAGCGTGGACGGCCACATCATCAACATTAACAGGTCCGTCTACAATGTAAATTATAATTAATATCTCTTTAATCTAAATTTATATTTAGGTCTTTTACGTTTCTTTTCTTTTTTTGTTCTTTAAAATAAATAGGTAAAAGAAAAACAAGCCCATGTTCAACAGTGGACGTCTTTTAGCAAGCCGATATGTTAAATATGATGAAAAGAACAAATAGAGGGTGAAAAAATGTACAAAACCAGTGGCATAATCCAGTAAAAAACTGTAGGTAATTTATAAACAGTACCAGTCCAACCTAAGTAAGGTTGGACTCTTTAATTTTACCTGGGAAAAAAAGGAGCTAGCTAGGCGTTATTCGGCAAGTCATAAGGCGGGTAGCGAGTGTGTAAAATGCTGGTGGTAAGGCCAGAATCTGTCAGCTCTCCATAGTAGATTATTCTTAAGCGGATAAACGCCCGAATTAGTTGACTATCGATCGATTTCTTTTGATTTTTCACAAGCATTGCATTGCAGGTTTTAAAAGTTAGAATTTTCGGCATAGTTGCCACTGTATGCTCTAAATGCCTAAAGAATAAGCTTTGTGTCCGGCAGCCTGGCGGGCCACTACGTGCCGTTCGCGTCGGAGGGGAACGTGTATAGCGCCTCCAAGCACGCGGTCACGGCCTTCACGCAGGCGCTGTGCCAGGAGCTTGCCGAGTTCCAGAGCCAGATCAAAGTCACGGTGAGTACCGCAAAGCTTTAGGCTTCTCTCCCTGCGTATCATCATTTCAGGCGAAAGACGTCAACTGCTGGACGTAGGCCTGCTCCAAGGCTCGTCACTCAGGCCGGTCTGAGTGACGAGCTTCCACTGGTTTCCCGCGACCTTCTCGAGGTCGTCGCTCCATCTTGTTGGAGGCGTATTGACACTGCCCACTGCCAGTTAAGGTTCGCAATATCTCCTTGCGAATAGCACGATACAACTGAGAAGGCGCGCTACGAAGCAGCTAAGCCGTGGATGCAGAGTCCATTATTTCTTTATCCGCGCACCTTCTATGTTGTGTCATGCTATACATGTAGATATAACATGACATCCAAATTCCAAATCTATACCATTTTTAGGGTTCCGTACCTCAAAAGGAAAAAACGGAACCCTTATAGGATCACTTTGTTGTCCGTCTGTCCGTCCGTCCGTCCGTCTGTCAAGACCCTTTTTCTCAGGAACGCGTGGAGGTATGAAGCTGAAATTTACATCAATTACTCAGGTCTACTGTCCCTTGAAGCTGTGAAAAAATCAAACTTCTAAGCCAACGCAATCAAAAGATACAGCCGTTTATGCCGCAAATTTTCGACACTTGCAAGGGAATCAAAACCTACAGGGTGCTTCCCGTGAACTCAGAATCTTGAAATTTGGTACGAAGCAACGTCTTATAGCATAGATAAAGGAAAAATTACGAAAACCATAAATTTTTAGTTACATCACATAATATTTTTTTTTTTAATAATTTTAACCTTACTAGCCATTTCCTCATAAACGCGTAGAGGTATTAAATTGAAATTCATATTTGGTATGAATTTCAATTTAATACCTCTACTCAGGTCTATAATACCTTTAAGCTGTAACAAAATCAAACTTCTATGTCAACGCAATCAAAAGAAACAGCAATTTAAGCTGCATATTTTGAAACTCGCAAGTACTCGCAAGGGAATCAAAACCTAAAGGGTACTTCCAGTCGACCTAGAATCTTGAAATTTGGCATGAAGCAACGTTTTATAGCACACATAAAGGAAAAATTCCGAAAACCTTAAATTTTTAGTTACATTACAAAATATATATTTTTTAAGATCTTTGTCTTAAATTTATGCTACTCCATCTTTCCCCATTGTAATGTTATGAATTTCATTTTGCAATAAAAATACCATAGTTATGACTCGATTGTCGTAAAGAACGAACTTTGTAAACCTTACAGGTTTGTACGGAACCCTCGGTGCGCGAGTCCGACTCGCACTTGGCCGGTTTTTTATTCCACCATCCACTATCGTCATCGTCATTAAATCCAAGAAGAGATCGTTGTTTATCAACTTATTGAACTTATTTATAGACTTATCGAAGTCCGTTTGTTGTTTACCTTTTAACTGTTTTTTCTGTACTTATTTTCCGTGTTTTGTTTATGGTGCTCAATAAAGAGTACCTACCTATTGTTGTTGTTGTATAACTTCGTTAAGTGTGGTTGTGACTACTCACCTTATGGTGGAACGGAGGTCTTATAAGTAAAGTTTGCCGCCAAAAGTATCATTAATCCCTAGCACAATTGGGAATCTCTACTCCGATTTGAACTTACGTCATCTCTTTCCTTCAGAGCATATCCCCTGGCACCACTGATACGCAGCTGGCACAGACGATGCTGGATGTGCTGGGGGCTGCGCCGGCGCCGGCGCTGCGGCCCGCCGACGTCGCGGGCGCCGTGCTCTACGCGCTCTCCACGCCGCCGCACGTCAATGTGAGTGAGAAATGTTTCTTCTTTCTTCAACTGTCAGCCCGGAAACCTACTGCGGCGGCTACGCACCCACCACGCTGAATGTGGGTTCATTCCGTTCATTGTAATCCATGCGTAGCGTGACCACTGACCGTGCGCTGCTGTGAATTTATCCACCTTATCCACCTACATTTTGATACGAAGCTTTGTGTACCCACGTGTCGTAGCCCGATCGTGCACAGCTATGGCGTTTTGGCTTCAAATTTACCATACCATCCGTTTTATAAATATCGAACCCGCGACTATATTTAGTGTCATCATATGAAAATGAAAACGTCCACTGCTGGATATAGACTTCCACACATTTGAGACTGGTTCTGTAGCATTCGAATCCACTGGATTCCCGTGACTTAATCAGCTCGTCGCTCCATCTTGTTGGTGGCCTACCGAGAATATTTGACCATACCATTACTTAATTCTTAAGGCATTCACTGCTACTTCTGTTTTACGAACTTTCGCCAGGTGCCACACCTGTCATTAAGGGAACATTGCAACGCACATGTGCGTTCAAGGCACTGCGGGAAAGTCAGCAAAACGCACATATACGTCGGTGGCTGTGAATGCGTTAAATCGTAGTTTTGCGAAAACCACATTGGTCTAGCGGGCCAGGGGTCTTGGTCCATACTGATTATAAAGTTATCTGCTAAGTTTAAAAAGTAAAATATGCATTCCTCTTGCAGATAGACGAGTTGACGATCACCCCGCTCGGGTCAAAGCGGATTTAAATCGAAACCACGATGGTAACAACGTATAAGTAAGACTATATTAAGCGAATATGGCACTTTTATGGCTACTGCGTGGAGGCATTGGAAGAGCTGGAGGAGCCCAGGGCGACGACGCTGGTGCCGAACTGCAGGAGCGCCCGCAGGATGTCCATCTTCAGGGTCCAGAGGGGGGAAGAGGACTGCTGCCCGTCGCGCTGGTTCTGGAAACAGGAGTTGACGACATGTTTATATTATACCATAGAAATCTAACCCTGAAGACGTCGCATCGGTGAATTTGTGCATTGAAAGATGCTGCCAAAATAACAGGGCGAGGGGAATGGCAGGCTGCGTGCAAAGGATAGATTATACGTTCATGCTGTGGGAGTAACCGTGAATACAATAGTACTTTATTAAACTGCTACATAATAAAGGTCCTTAAAACACGAGTGGGGATTAGTGGCCTGGCAGCTCGTTTCATAATAATATCGCACGATGTTTTGAGGCCTAATTATGTACAGTTGCATACACAACTTTATCTTCACTCATTTTATAAATCCTCTCTAAGATGCTTCAAAATCTGTCCACAATGGCGGCAATTCGAATAAGTCAGTGTCTCACATTCGATTTTCAAAAAGCATAGACTAAATAGAGCCGATATTTGAACTTGGAACAAACTTTCGCTCCGTCTGACTGAAGAATATAGGCGGGCATTGCTGTTCGAAGAAGTTCGAAATTTGAATGCTATTAGACAATCGAATTCAATGATCATTAAAGCTAATAGCGCCCTTGGGTACTTCACGAAGTACCCAATCCGCACGGGCACGCGTGGTGACTATATCACAAAACCTCTCGTGATGAGAGGCCTGTGCCCAGCAGTGGGTCGCAATATAAGCTAATATAATAAACTATAAGCTGTTTTGGTGATGGTAGATAGTGAATTTACATTTTTTTCTTAGCTTTGGTTCATATTAATAGTACATTATGTAGACCTAGGATGGTGAATTCGTAAATGTCCCAGATCGCAGGGTTCTGTGGCCCGAACCGAAGGTGAGGGCCATAAATATGCGATCTGGGGCTTTACGAATTACCGCCCGTGGTTTGTCAAAAGTTTTACGTCCTGCCTTGGCCAAGAAGTGAGATTTTCTCTCCGCGTAGCGGGCAGAAAATCCCACTTTATGGCCAAGGGTGATGTAAAATACATTATATATCTCATGTGTGGTCTTTATTGACCTTACAATATGGTAGGTATATACCAACCCCAACCAATCCCTACCAGTATATAGGTATGCTACCTTTTCCCCGTGGCTTAATCTATATATATAAAACAACAAACTGACTGACTGACTGACTGACTGATCGATCAACGCAGAGCCGAATCTACTGGTCGTAGAGAGCTGAAATTTGGCATTCAGATTCCTTAGAGAACGTCGGGAGCACTAAGAAAGGATTTCCCGAAATTTCCACGGGCAAGGAAAAAAACATGATTTTCACATCAGCAGGTCTAACAAGTAGACTTTGCTGTCAGAAATCAGTGAGCAAAATCGTGTTTGTTTCACTGAGTGAGACAAAGTATTTTTTTAATTTGTTTAATCCATTTATCCCATCAGACAAAGGCAAAGGCCTAAGCCATGCAGCCACAGTGTCATGTTATAGTTTAATGTGATCATTTTACTATTCTAGTTCAAAATTATTCAGTAAGATACAAAGAATAAACAAATAAAAGTACCCACTTAAAAACAAAACGAATAAAAACTTCTTGAAATTGTAGTTAAATTATTTCCGCGCTTTTTCTTTTTTTTTAAGTTTGATAACTGCGAATGGTCGTTCATACTGCGGCATCTAGGTAGTCCTAGTACCTACTTCTCATACTAAAATTCGAACTATCTCGATTTTATTTGACGGCCGGATTGGTCCAGTTGGTAGTGACCCTGCCTTCTGTTCCGATGGTCGCGGGTTCGAGTCCCGCTCGGGGCAAACTTTGTGTGATGAACACGAATGTTTGTACTCGAGTCATGGATGTTAGTATTTATATATGTATGTATTTCTCTATATAAGTATTTATATCGTTGTCTAGCACCCATAGTACAAGCTTTGCTTAGTTTGGGGCTAGGTCAATATGTGTGAAATGTCCCAAGATATTTATTTATTTATTTATTTATTTATTTATTTATTAGCTCTCTTCTTTTCATTTCTTTAAGAAAAGACGGAGAATTGGCTACAGGTGAAAAATGACAATGTGTTCGATTATTTTTTTTAAGGATAGGAATAACCTTCCGTATCAAGAGAAAAAAATCTCAGAATTTTCCGTGCCGTAGATTCTGCGTAAAAAATAAAATTGGTTTTGCGTTATGACTATTGAAATAAAGGTGTTTCCTTGGTCCAAGTATGCAGCACTACTTCTTGAAAAAAAGTGTTGACACTACTGACATTATTGATTTTTTCAAGAAGTAGTGCTCTCTTGATACGGAAGGTTATTCCTATCCATAAAAAAATAAACGAGCACATTGTCATTTTTCACCCATAGCCAATTATATTAGGCAAGTCATAGAGTGACGAATCTATTTTCTTAGAAAAAAAAAACTGAACAAGAGACGTTCGGATACGCGCAACGCACCAGTACCTACCGCCGTGTATTTTTAGGCATTAAAGTTATACGTTGATTTTACCTTCTGAAAATCTTACACTTTTTAATTTAAATTTAAATGACTTATATTTCATTATAATTATGTTATTTGTAATCATTTTAAAGTAAAGTTTTAATTCAAAGTAAACTAAAAGTTTTCAAATATTACCGAATAAATTCGAAATTTATCATTGTAGTAATACTTATAACCTAATTCATACTTACGATTCAGTTTCGTAAAGAGCAAAAATGACACTTGGTATCGAAAACCAAGCGGCATTGACAACCATTCATTAATCGCCTTGTAGGTACAATCGCCATCAGATATACGTTACGTGAACAGACAAGAGTGATCATAAATATCGAAACATGCACTCTGAACGTTGTGACAATAAAATTGTGTTCAGATAGTTATAATCACCTTGTTTGTTTCCATATAAGCGATACCGACTTCACTGGGTGAGATCAATGGGGTCATGCAAAATAGGTACTGATTTCTGACGCTGTTTAGATTGGCGAATTACCTACTGTTATTTTTATTCGAAATAATCAATTTATGTTTAAGAGTTACAGGAAAGTTATGGGGTATGTCGAACATGACCTGCACCTCCCATAGAATACGTAAAAAATCGATTGAGTCGTAAAAAGATAATGGTAGGTGATTCACCAATTTAACAAAACATAGACGGAAATCAGTATTTTTGATCACCTCATTGATTTCACCCACTTCTCCCCTCCTTTCACCCGGTATTTCAATGCGCTCAACATCAGACGGTCTTCCCAAATCCGAACTAGTAACTACTCCCGCCGTGGTATTGCGTTTGGCCCTTGGTTTCACGAGGTGGATTGTGTTGGAGATCGGCGTTGTAAGGTCTGGGGGCCTCATTCGGGGCGCAATAGTAGATTCTATGTCTTGGGAGCAAAATGGATACACCGCGGGTGACGCATTGAATCCAGAGCGACGCAAAAGATTCCAGAATAAACGTGGAATCTTGAGCTAGCGTGGGATTCAAGCTATTACCCAAGGTGTTAATAATTTTTCTACCGTGTTGTACACTCTGCTTTTCACTTCTCATATGAGAAAACAAGTAGCAGCAGGGAGCAAATTCGTACTTTGCTCCCTGGTAGCGGGTCAGAAATGGAGAGGTAGCAAAATACAATTTTGCTCCCTCTAAATGGGGAACAAAATACTCCTTTTCGAATAGGAGGAGTGAAATAGTAGATTGTTTATCAAGGGACTAAAACAAGCCATTATGACACGAGATGTTTAGCCACCCGAGCAGAGCGAGGGTGGATATAGTTCGAGTGTCATTATGGTTGTTTAGTCACGCGTTAAACACTCTGCTTTTCACTTCGAATGCGAGGAAACAAAAACGAAGTTCCATACAAAATTACGATATTTATTATAACAAAGTAGATAACCGGCTACTTCCCGATGACCTAGAATCATGAAATTTGGCCAGAAGCAAGATCTTACAGCACAAGTACCTATACAGGAATAAATCTGATAACCGTATATATTATATATTTTGGTGCAAAAAAAAGCCAATTTACTAATACAAACTTATCATTTGCGGTTGGCGCAGTAGCCGTGTCTACTTCACCAACCGCAAATAATAAGTTTGTATTGTTAAATTTGCATCATCAAGTTTGTAGGTACGGAACCCTCGGTGCGCGAGTCCAACTCGCACTTGACCTGTTTTTTATCATGTGACGTTTTGAATAATATTACGCCAACAGATTCAAACTTGACAACTATTAATAAATTTTAAAACTAATTGGGTCATGCATTATTAAATGAATTCACTTTAAATAAAACAAGATTCATAGGTATTCGTAATCATTATATCGTGTTTCACGAAATTAAATCGTTTTTTCACGCCCTAGAAATTGTCTAGGTTCACTGAAAATGGGGATAATCCTCCTTTCACAAACTCTGTGGTTGGCTGTTTAGGCGGGTTTCCAATGTAAATTAAAAAAAAATTACTTTAGTCCCTAGAGACTAAAAAAGAGCTTTAGTCCCGATGTGCAGAGACTAAAGTAACATTTTAAGAGCATGAGAAGTGAAAAAGGTATTACATAGGGAACTTCAAAACGTCACACCGCTCAAATTGAACTTTAAATCTAGGGCTGCGTTCCGAAACGCGCTCACAGCACTTTGCATCCCTTTTCCTCTTGAAAGTCGAGTCCTAAGAGGGAAAAGGATGCAAGGTGCTGTGAGCGCTCCACGCGCGATTCGGAACGCAGCCTAGCTATTACTTCAGTTTCAACGCCGCGACGTTTTACCGTTCCCTTATAGATCCCCTTTGCGCCGCGAATGAGGGCCCTGGGACTCTATGCGAAGTATTAAATAGGGATCTCGCTTTTCCCTATAGGATCGCTCACGCGTCATGTTGAACTTTAAATCTAGCTGCTTAAAGTTTACGCGACGCGTGATCCTATTATAGGGAAGAGCGAGATCCCTATTTAAAGACTTCGAATATAGGCCCTGTAAGTTTTTGATCACGAAGGGTGTGAGCTGCCTGTGGAGCTTCCTTTAGACATGTCCCCGGACAGGCCCATGAGCAGGCTGAGCAGGAAGCCAGCGGAGTCCTTCATGCCCTCGGCTTCGCCGCTCTCGTCCGAGCTGCCTTCAGGAGCCTCGCCCTGAAATCACACCCCATCAGTCATATATCCATGTCCATGTAAAGAGAATCTTAATATATAAAATTCTCGTGTCACAGTGTTTGTAATCAACTCCTCCGAAACGGCTCAACCGATTCTTATGAAATTTGGAGTGTATGTTCAGTAGGTCTGAGAATAGGACGTACCTAAGCTTTATTTCATACCAAAAATAAAATTCAAAGGCGGTACGAAGCCCGCGGGGTCAGTTAGTACTTATCTATTAATTGTTGCAATATACGAAGTCACTACAACGAAGGTGACGAGGCTATTGCGTCTAGCTTAGAAATGCTCTAATAACGTGTAGTCTAATGTCTAGATATATATATATATGACCTACATAATTTATTTCAGGGCCTATATTCGAAGTCTTAAATAGGATCTCGCTGTTCCTAATAGGATCGCTCTCGCGTCAAGTTGAACTTTAAATCTAGCTGCTTAAAGGTCCCGCGACGCTTGAGCGATCCTATGGGAACAGCGAAATCCCTATTTAAGACTTAGAATATAGGCCTAGGAAATTTTAATTCATGCGTCAGTTCTTAGGTCCATTTTTCGAAATTGAAAAAATTACAAACAAAGGAAGACAAATCTACCTAAAAGTTTTAAAAGCCCCTTTGCTATTTTGTACGTATTGCTTGATCTAAGCCGAATAAAACCACTTACCATACTAGTTCCGCTGATAAGCTTCGATAGTAACTTTCCAAAGAATGCTCCGTTATTTTGCTAAAACAAAAATAACGTTAAGGATTATCAGTATAGTATAAGTACAGTACCAGTACCACATATACTTAATCTTCAAGAAAATGCGTACAGGTTTACACAACTTAGAAGGCTCGTGGATTAAGCAAAAATGGACTCTGTGTCAACGGCTTAAGTGCTTCGCCACGCGCTTTCTAAGTTGTGTCGTGTTGTAGCTACATCTATACGTACCGCTCCTCCACCAGTTATAGTATCCAAAGATGTCAGCAGGTAACTGGCTATTATTTCACCAGGATTCTCTTCGCCTTCAGACTTGAAAACAAACGTTGATTTGTAAGCATTTTTTACCAGTTTTTGCATTAATCTACATTAATGTCACAAGTCATTACATACCAGTAAACCGACGAACAGTCCCAGACCGGAAGCTATAAGACTGTTGAGATCAATGCCGTCACCCTGAAAGAAAATAAACGCGTCAGGGACAAATGGGTTAGAAATTATCAATATTATCATTTAGAATTTAAATCCATTAATAATTTCCGTGTACTTACACTAAGATTAACCACGATACCACTAACTGTGGCTAGCAATGATCCCAAATCCGATTGACCATCTTCCTGCAAACAAATGGATAAATGGTCGTAGAATATGGAAAAAAGAGGTGGCATGATAAGCATCAATTAAAAGCGGCTACTTACACCCCCACTCAATCCAGCTAGCAGACCTAAAATGCCGCCTCCCTGCCCGTCTCCACCTCCGGGTGGCTCGTCATCGTAATCTGAATCGTTCTCATCACCGTTATCATCATCATCATCGGCATTTTCATCAGCTTTCGATTCAGAGTTTTGCTGGGAAGCGTTGTTGTCACCTTCTTCCATACTCTCCTCAGCGGCGTTGTCTTCCTCGGAATTCGAATCGCTTTCTGATCTACTGTCGTCGTCTTCTTGTCTTTGCAAAGGCGGTGGCTTCAAGTCATATGTTAAGTCAATGTCGATTTCATTGTCTTTTACGTCTTGGCGTCGCAGCAGATAGGGGTTGGTGCCTAACCCCAACCCCCCACCTAATTGCTGCCTGAAGAGCTCTCGAATCATAGTGCGCATGATTCTCTGAAACTACAAATCAGGTAATCGAAGGAGGCTTTGAATGGCTTCTAGTAGTTATAAATAGCAAACAAAACGTGCCAAAGCAAGGTGCGGATAAGACTTACCTTGAGTTTAATTTAATGTGTTCTCACTAAATCAAACGTGTTTATCGAAATTATTAACTGTCTTTCGGGTTTTTAATTATTATTAAAATTGTGCAATTTCGGTGCCGTTTGAGAATTATATAGGCGCTATAAAATTCTTGTTATAATTAGTACATATACTTAAATGCTATTTGTCGGAAAATAACCTTAATTTTGCAAAGTACCTAAATGCAGTAAGATAATTATTTTGCTATTTCAATATCGAAGGACATAATTATGTCCTTCCATGCTTACTTAGGTACTTAAATACCTGAGTGGAATTACGAAAACGTTGACGTATTACGTTTCCTGTTAAATACTATCAACTTCTTAAGTATGGGTCAAGAAGACGCCGTGACCGAGACATTTACGCGACGACGCATGTCCAATGCCGCCGGGAAGTGCAAGTACCTAATAGTGCCGCCGATTACCAAATCTTACACGCAGTGTGTGCATGTGCAGCTCTGTGCATATAAACTCAGCTCCTTTAGTAGACAAACCTTCGTTATACAACCTCTCCTTATCCTTACACCAAAGTGCAATAAAATAAAGTAAAGACACGCAAAATGTAAAACTTGTGCAAACCATTAAAAATATCGTAGAGTTGTTATTAAATACAGTCCATAATTAAGTACATACTTCATTAATACATCTAAAGGTAAACACCCCAGTCGTCATAGACTTGGCCTAAGTAACTTATTGTTATGTAATTAAAGATCGGTCCATCACTGAAGCTTTGTCCATCACTGGTTCTGTTTTAATGAAACTATCAGAATAAGAATAGCCTACTTACTAAAATTTTGTTTATATATATCGTTGTGTATATATCTCTTAAACGCCCGGTTTCTATATCCACAAAACGCCTCGTTTTTGCTAAGGACGGTAAAAATTTGACAGATTCCCTGTTTTTTTTATATAGGTACCTAATGGTATAGGCAAACGAGCGCACAGCCCACCTGATGGTAAGTGGTCACTGCGGAATGGGCACCATGGACACCGAAATGCTATGATCCCCCATTAAGAAACCATAAGATCTGGAATGCGTTGCCTACCCTGACGCCATAGATGGAATGCCTATGTGCCACAAACTTCACCGGCTGCCTAAACCCCCTACCGGAACACAACAGTGCGAACACTGCTAATTGACGGCAGGTTAGCGGGGAAAGACGGTGGTACCACCCCGAACGGACCCAGCACCAGGTCCTACCACTAACAAAATAGACAAAAATATACTATTGTAACAGGGAAACCCCACAACTACTGTAAAGTTTCTCCGAGTCACCAACAGATGGCGCTAGTAGTAAGTTAGAACGCGCTATCAAAGGGATGCCTTGGATTTGTTACGACAGTTTGATTGTAAGATGCGATTGGGATTCTCTCGTTAGCGGTACTAACTGTGTACACTCGTATCCATCACTGGATCTTGTGGACCGTCGTTACTACCTTGATAGGATTGTTTAGGCTTTCTCAATAAACCTAGATTTTAAATTAGCTAGTTGTCACTCTCTCTCTCTCCCCTCTCACCGTCCGCCCTACGACCTCGTTATATTGGCGCCCAACTCGTGGATTGAAGACGAAGCCTCCGCCCGCCCTTCATCACATCACCCTAGCGAGCAGTAGTGGAGCTCGATGAAAGAAGAAGAGGAAACAACTAGTTACCTGGACATTGACGTGTGTGAAGAGAAATCTCCTCGTCGATCACGCCGCAAGCCAGATACAGTCGTCATATCTAAAGCTAAACCTAAAGTAAAACCTACATTACCTCGAGGAAAAGCTGCCAAAGCGTTACCCCAAATGGCGATATCATTTACAGAGGAGCAATTCCAAAGTCTCATAACTGCAATTACAGCGAAGGGGCATAGCAGCTTTGCTTCTTGCAAATCTTTTTATGATGGGACTAAGGAATCTCAATCTGTGGAATCTTTTCTTGCGTCTGTGAGCGTGTTCAAGCGCATAGAAAACATCAGTGATGCCGACGCTCTTGCTGGACTGCCTTTGCTGCTGAAAAAGGATGCATACGAATGGTGGCAAGGAAATCAAGACGAAATACGTACCTGGAGTGAATTTGAGACGCGCCTTCGCTACACGTTTGCACCAAAGAAGCCAGCGTACGTCATATTTCAAGAAATTATGTCCGAAAAGCAAGATAAGGAAACTTCTACTGAAGCCTATATCACGCGCAAGCGTATGCAATTTGCTCAGTTACCAAAACCAGCGCCAAGCGAAACACATCAGCTGGATATGTTGTTTGGGCAACTGCACATTGACATTCGCGAAAAGTTATCCCGTGAATCAATATCCTTATGAAAGTCTGCTAGATCAGACACGTTACGTGGAACGGTCCCTGCAAGATAGAAGAGCGGTTGAAGCAGAACGTACCGAGCACTTCAAGCACAGACCAAGTACCAGTGGTACTAGCGATTCATTACCAGTACCACCTACAAAGATTAGATGCATGTACTGCAGAGTTATTGGCCACACTATGGAACATTGTTTCAAGCGCCAGAAAGTAGAAGATGAAGACTTCAATCTTTCGCCAGCGTCAGCTGCCCTGTTCCCTTCCACTGAACTATCTACTATTAGTGTCAGTGAAGAATCGAGCAACCGACTGCAAACCTCACCTGAAGACTTTTTCAGAGCTGTTCTAGTCCAGGGGGAGGGAGGAAACGAATACCCCGTTGGGTATGAATTAAAGAATCAACAAAAGCCACCTGTTAAGCTGCTGTCTTCTTCGTCGGGTCGCCTGAAGAGACAGAGGGGGAGACTGTAACAGGGAAACCCCACAACTACTGTAAAGTTTCTCCGAGTCACCAACAGATGGCGCTAGTAGTAAGTTAGAACGCGCTATCAAAGGGATGCCTTGGATTTGTTACGACAGTTTGATTGTAAGATGCGATTGGGATTCTCTCGTTAGCGGTACTAACTGTGTACACTCGTATCCATCACTGGATCTTGTGGACCGTCGTTACTACCTTGATAGGATTGTTTAGGCTTTCTCAATAAACCTAGATTTTAAATTAGCTAGTTGTCACTCTCTCTCTCTCCCCTCTCACCGTCCGCCCTACGACCTCGTTATACTATAGAGTAAATGTCAAATTTCAACCGTCCGTAGCCAAAACAAGGCGTTTTGTGGATATAAGAATCGGTCATCTGTGTAATGTAATGACGTTTATAATGCGACTGTTAAGATATAGTTAGGTAGGAGGTTGCAGTCTCTGGAATCGAGAGTCTTCTACGACCCTCTAATTCTATTTTTTTTCCATAAACTCCCCAGTTTTGGACACGCTGAAATCATGAACAGGTCATCGGTGATTAAAAGTCAACCTTATTGCTTCTGTCATAATGGTTCGAATGGCCATCAGTGGAGCTTTGTCCATGTCTGGTGCCGTTACCTTACTTAACCACATATTCACTCGATATAAAAGACGAATCCGAATTAAATGTACTACTCACGGTAGCTCCACTAGACCCTGGGAAGAGCCCACTGGCCAGGTTCAGAAGACTAAAGATGTTGCTGCCTCCGCCAGTAGTTGGCGATGTCTGCATGGGCTCAAAATCATCGTCGTCGTCATCAAACGGCTCAGGAGTTTGTAACTCTCTCTTCTTCTCTAGGTAGTTGGAGGTCACGGGAGGTAGCGTGACGGCTGGGTTGATGGGAGCCACGGATGCATCCTCTGTTGATAGGGAAACCTGTAAGAAATTTATAGTTATAAGTAATTGAAGGAGAGGAAGAGAAAGCAATTACGATATTCAACTTCAGTCTTCTGTGTGTCTAGAATCTTATACTTTAAACGCGCTAATCTTGTATTTTTCTTTGTTTATTTATTTATCCAAGCGATCTCAGAAACGGCTCTAACAATTTGGACGAAATTTGGAATATAGAGATTTACTACAGCGACAAGTCGATCTAGCTAGGTCCTATATCTAAAACTCGGTTTTAGCCATTTTCACCCGACCAAAGCTGAATCGCCCAGGTTCTAAATACTTATGTGAGCTCTTATCGTCTTAGATAAATGATTATGGGAAATCTACTGAACCCAGTGGATACATGGAATTGTGTAAATCAACTCCTGAAACTGCCATGGGAATAATTGACGTCCTTTTAGAATGAGAAGTTTTTTGTTTCAATTTTATGTATGAAATTTACGACTAAAAAAATAAAGAAAAAATACGTGTGCTTCAAAAACATCACAAATCCATCTATATAAAATAGACGAGTTGCAATATTAAGTGTTGTCAATTCAACTGAATTTATAATATTGTAGGCCAGTGTCATTGCTAATAGTAATTGATCAGGATCTCAACTCACCGGTGATAAGGTGTTCTCCGAAGAGTCCAGCTCATTGTCGTTGTACCCTCGCTTCGTGCGACCGTCCAGCGGGACGCAGAGGGCGTTCCCCAGCAAACAGAACGCGATCACACCAGCCAGCCGACCGCACGCCATGACTTCTGCCGATTGACTGACCAAGTCGCGGTAACGAGGTACCTCCATTAGTATAGCACGATACAAAATAGAAGGCGCGCGGATTAAGCGATAATGGACTCTGCGTCGAATGCTTAAGAGCTTCGCCGCGCGCCTTCTACGTTGTGTCGCGCTATAACAGGAGTCGGGAGAATCTTCCATGGTTAAGCAAGTGCAATTAAAGTATAACGAGATGTCGCAAGTGCAATTTGTTGCATTCTTAATGAATGAATTGCTAATTAATCGTAAGTATATTTCCTTTGATGGTAGATTTTTTTTAGTATTCGAGGTCGATGCATATTCCTTATGGTAATAAATGCTATGAGTACTTAATCCATACTATTACTAGCTGACCCCGCGGACTTCGTACCGCCTTAAACCTCACGGAGCCCGAGACCTTTCCAACGAATGCAAAAGCGTGGAAATCGGGTCGTGCGTTCTGGAGTTATAGCGTCAGGAAGGAAAACCCGACTTATTTTTATATAGTAGATTATAAATGCGAAAGTAACTCTGTCTGTCTGTCTGTTACCTCTTCACTCTTTAGACGCTGGTTTTTGTTGAACGAGCAAGCGAAGCGTCACCGTTTCAACTACTTACTTAAGGCAAAATTCTTTCGAATGTCTGGATGTCTGTTATCCTCTACAGGTCGCATTTCTCATGAAATTTTGCGAGTCCTAGGTCACAAAATTTCACGAGAATCAGTTGAGAAATCTTCGAAATCTAAAATAGGGACAGGGAGGGCTCACGCGTCGCGGCGTTGCAATCTAACTTTAAGCAGCTAGATTTAAAGTTCAACTCGAGCGGCGTGTGCGCCTATTTAAGACTTCGAATAGAGCCCCAGGTTCCCACGTTCCAAAATTATACCTACAGAAATCTTTGTCGATTCAGTTTTTGGAAAAATTTTCAAAACGGGGTTCAAAATATTAAAAAAAACTGTTTTCTGTGCAAAAATTGACTTCTTTTCGAGGTCTACAGCAGCCCTCAGATCCACAGCTTTTTTGTGATTGTGCCACATTAATTTCAATTCATCTTATTTTAAACTAGTTTCTGCCCGCGATTTCGTCCGCGTGGAATTCGGTTATCGCGTTCCCGCGGGAACTATGCGTTTTTCCGGGATAAAAAGTAGCCTATGTCCTTTCCCGGGACCCCAACTATATCCGTGTAAAATTTTATCTCAATCAGTTCAGCGGTTGAAGCGTGAAGAGGTAACAGACAGACAGACAGAGTTACTTTCGCATTTATAATGTTAATAATTAATAATTAATATTAAATTTGGATTACCTGTGACTAGATGTTGTCCCGGCGGCCACAACCGGGCGTTTGTAACACTTCTCGCTGAAGAATATTTTATAGCGGTAGTTAGTTCCTGTGTCGCTTATACAGCGTGCTCCTTATCACACCGATTGGTCGAGGTACCTATACATCTACATAGCGCACACGTCCGGTTTTAAAACCGATTGAGAAGTATCGAGTTTATTAAATCCATTAAAAACCAACAATCTTTTCTCTCTATAATATTGGTGTGATAAAGTTTACAAAATGATGTGAACTGACGAAGACTGCTTCTTATAAGTAGGTACAGAATCCAAGTTCCACTAATTTCTTCTTAACCCTGTAGAAGGAAGTTAGTTGTCGAGGTTTTCCTAGTAAACAATAACACTAATAAAATTTACAATTTAAATTAATTAATGAAATAAAAAAAGAACAAAAATTACCCTACTTATCATCAAACTTACCTATGGCAGAGAACTTTTCATCACATTCTGCTTTTTTATTTAGAATTCTTCTGTGGCAATAATTATGCCTAAGGTGGGATGAAAATACTTCAAATCGAATTCTTTCTCCACGATGCAAACGATGGCCGTTATTTGGCGTTGATAGCTATCTCTACGTGTTGAAGGTTTTCCATTGTACTTGGAGGTTTGATGTGTTTACCCGACTGCGCCAGATAGAGGGTTGTTTCTCGAGTGTACATGTATGCAATGTATAAATGCATGTACATTTCTTTGGCACGCTCTGTAGCCCAAACGGCTTAATGGATTTTAGATTGTGAGGTGTCATTAAACGTCATGATTGTGAGTTAAGTAATAAAAATAAGTAAGTATATGAAAAGTTGGTATGCAGAAGGTATGCAGTCGGTTTTTCATCATTTTTAGGGTTCCGAAGTCCACAAGGAACCCTTATAGTTTCGCCATGTCCGTCCGTCCGTCCGTCCGTCCGTCCGTCCGTCTGTCCGCACTATTGCTCGGAGATGCTTAGGTCTAGAGAGCTGTAATTTGGCATGAATATGCATATTAGTTACGCTGACAAAGTGGTACAATAAAATTTTGAAATATATTTTTTTATAGGGTACCTCCCCTACTCGTAAAGTGGGGATGTAATTTTTTTTTCTTGCGTACCCCATGGTGCGGCATATCGTTGAATAGGTCTTAAAAAAATATTGTGGGTTTGTTAAAACTATTTTTTGATTAAGTGATGCGTTTGTGAAATATTAAGCTTTAAAGTGCTATTTTTTGTTAGAGTCACGTGTCCCCCCCCCCCCTGCCAGCTAAATGGTGGTATTTGGATGGCTGAAAAAAATCACGGTTGTGGCATATATAACGTAGTTGAAAGAAAAACTATCAGAGCTAAGTAGGCTGTACAAACTTACGAGTAATAGTTGACCAACTTATAATGATGATTTTTCTCGAGCGGCACGGGCGTCGGGCGGGCACGTCATACCACAGGCTAGCTAGATGCTAATAAGTCTTAGAAAGGTACTGTGGGCATCCTCAACTTCGGAACCCTATAATTTGCGCGTGGCCCGACACGCACTTGGCCGGTTTTTTTCAAAATTCGGTTGTTTCATCAATCATCATCATCCTGTAGCGCGGGGCGGGCGTCGGAGGCGCGGGTTGCGCCGGAGTTGCCAAACCGTCGCTGCTTCCGTTCGAGCGTCGCCGCGCACTTCCTCCCGGCCGCTTCCCTTCGCCGCGTTTCCACACAACCCCGTTATTTGACAGTGATCATCAGTCAGGACCAGAGACAAGGTAAGTTATATAGGGTCAAGCAAAACGTTGAAGCCGTGGTGGCATAGTGGTTCAACCTACCGCCTCTCATGCAGAGGGTCGGAGGTTCGATTCCGGGGTTCGAATCCGGCTCGAACCTCTAAGTTTACTTAAGTGCGAAATTGAATTATCGGTGAAGGAGAACATCGTGAGGAAGCCGGCACGGATTTGCGAACTAATTCAAAGATGTGTGTGAAGCTCCCAATCTGCACTGGGCCCGCGTGGGGACTATAGTCCAAACCCTCTCGTGATATGAGGAGGCCCACCAGTGGGACGCAAATAGGCTGTAGTAGTAAGCAAAACGTTGTGATGATATTTCACCCACATTATCAGCTATCGATTCTAAGCATGTTCTTTAGGTTTTTATTTTTTTTCGAGTCGGTAAAAAGGAACTCTATGGGATTCAGGTATCGCTCACACCATCAATTCATGTTTAGATTCGAATCGATAGCTGATACACGTTTTGCTTGACCCAGTATAGACAGACATCCTTACACTGCGGCGTACCTACATCGGAAAATCTCTGTAAGTGAGCAATATCCAGGGATGCTTAAATTTTTCATACAGGCTACCTGGGAAGCGACATGTAGGTAATTCGCATTTAAACAATCATTGCTGACGTCCGCTGATTTGCGTGTAGGTTGTCTTTTTGGGTGATGTGACTTTGGCCAGAGCAATGGCGAGTGTCTGATAAATTGGAACCTACTTAGTTTGGAGACGGGTCTTTGATAATTAAGAGATTTTTACTAGTGTATTACCTACTGAAAAGATATCAAAGTAAAGTAATGTGTAAACCACAAGAATGATAAAACAAACAAGAGCCCTACCTATATACCAGCGCCTGCGATTGGCACCCGTTGAATTCTAATTCAAGAAAAAATGCATCAACTCAACTAGGTACAATCTTTTTGTTGTTAATATGAGAAACATTGGTTTCCATTAAAGCTGCTTGAAAAGTAAAAGAGTTGACATGAGATTCTAATAGTTGAAGCGCCGAAATACGAAACGGTCCCGGTTTTAGCATTTTAAGAAAGCAAGGCGTAATGGTAACACCCTCACCTCACCTAACATAATAATCGCCATCATGCCAGTGCCACAGAATATTTAATAGTACTACATACAGAAAGGCCACGGAATCACCCGCCTGAATCTAGCTGGCGCGCAACTCGCCCTTACCGTCATTTGTTTCATCCGGAGATGGAGAGTGAATCATTGGCCCGCGTAGTGGTACACACACATTTACAAGTGTACAGACGTCCTCGCACGCACACAGACGGCCTCGCACGCAAATATTGACACTTCATTCGAATTGTGTTCGAAATAGTGCTTTTATGGGCCGTGTCCGCCGTGTACCAGTGCAGTGGAGACGCGCCCCCACAGTTACCTAAGTACGTTCATTATCAACAGTTATTTACACGCCGTACCCTCTCATTGCCTGACGCCAGTTACATCGTTTGTAGCACAACTATTTGGAAACACCACGGTCCATTACTCACTGGATATTCGAATAGGCTTGATTCCAGAATATAGTTAAAAGCAAAAATAACCTCACGCCTGTTTTCCGTTGGGGTAGGCAGAGAGTTCAATTTGAATTCACCATGAGCTTTTCGGTGAAGGAAAACATCGTGAGGAAACCTGCACGCATCTGCGAAGTAATTCAAAGATGTGTGTGAAGTCCCCAATCCGCACTGGGCCCGCGTGGGGACTATAGCCCAAACCCTCTCATGATGAGGGGAGGCCAGTGCCCAGCAGTGGGACGCAAATAGGCTGTATTAGTAGTGTAGTAGTCGTAGGCAGAGAACAGAACACGGAGAACACCACCCGCTTCTATACAAGCATTTAAATCTCCCTCGCTTCATCTTTCTCTTCAATCAGTTTCGACTAGGTACTTTTAATGTGACTTCTCTTCAGGGTATCTAATAGGCTTTCAAAGATAAGTATTGATATTTTTTTTTGTATTTTGTATCGATTTGAAGTAATAGGTAGTAAGTACTATTTAATTTTTGTAGATTTTAATTGTGCTGCCTAATGGCTCAAACAAATACACGACTCACAATTCGGGCCGATAAAATACTAGAATGTTGCTCCATTTGGATCGGAAGCAGTATAAATCCTCGAAGAAATCGATAGATTTTTTTATAGAAAGGCTATTTTAGGGTGAAATAACTATCAACAAGCCAATGTATGTGTATAACAATATGTTTTATTACAGTAATCATTAACTAAGGCTCCAACAGGGCAACAAAATCGAACATAATTTCCATTCATAAGATATCGTAAATCGCAAGTAACCATAACAACTACAAAACTACGTTTTATATATATGTACAAACTACAATACAGTTAATCTTTATAGGTAATACATATTTTAAAAAAGATTTAATAATTCGTATACAGTGTAATTATTACATAAATGATTCAACAATTAACGAATTTAGGCCCGCTTGCACCAAGCAACTACCTCGGTTTAGCCTCTTAACCCACGTCAAATTCATACAAATAAATCTGAGTGAAGCGGTTAACCCGAAGTTTGGTGCAAGAGGGCCTTAGTAAAGTAATCGTTTTGAAACTGGAATCTTAAGTAAGTAAGTAGTTACTCGTCATGTGAATAGCTAACTTTTACAAGTAACTATTAGTTTTTTTTCAGCACCTACATTTTTATTCATGGCATAACTATACAATACCAACAGTCGCAGAGACAAATTACAGTTTTTACGTATAATATACTTAAGTATACGAATGTACGGACGGGTATTACGACACCATGAAGTTTCACTGGAACCTATGGATCTCTAAAAACATGATCGGCCCCTTAATTAATATTTTAATTGCTCACCCTGCAAAATATCGGCCCTGCAAGCCTACACACACACGGCACGATTTGGCAGTGGGCTTGCATGCAGGCCCTGCAAGTGGGGTCGTCTGTAGCGCCCTTAACGCCGCGGCCTTAATCGGTACCTACGGAGGCGTCAGCTCTCATCGGCCGAAGTTTCTCCAGCAGCGGAATGGCGACGCCCACTAGCTCCTCCCAGGCTGCGAGCCTCCTGCAAAAAGGTTAGCTATACCTACGTCCTGGGTTTGTCCTGGCTCCTAACAAGTCAGGAATTCAGGGCTTTTTTCAGGACTCCTACCGGGCTTGGCAAGGCAAAATGTCAGACTTTTTCATACATCCACTCTATAAAAGCCAGTGAAATTTCTGGCACAGAGGCATTCCATCTTAGGCCTCAGGGCAGGCAACGCATTCGAGATCTTATGGTTTCTTAATGGGAGATCAAAGGATTTCGGTGTCCATGGGCCGCAGTGACCACTTACCATCAGGTGAGCTGTGCGCTCGTTTGCCAATACCATCGACGTTCAAAAAAAAAGTGACTTATGATTCGACATATTGAATACATAAACGCTTATTACATTACGGTCATGACGAATGTCAGGACTTTTGGGTTAGGGTCCTTTATGAATTTGACCCACGGCGACCCTACCTGCAAGGTCCGCAGTCACAGCCCTCCTCCGCCAGGTCCCCCTCCTCGAAGCCCAGGTCCTCGCCGGAGTAGGCCTCGTCTTCCGACCCCGCCAGCTGCAGCTGCTGGTCGACGCTGTGCGCCCTCGCGAACGCGGGCCGCGCGGGGAACTCGTCGCCTTTACTCTGATAGTTGTTGTTGTCGAGGTCGAATTTCACCTGCCATGGTACGAACGTTTGAAGTATGGAGGCTTGAAGTAAAGGAGCGGATTCTTTATAGTTCCAAAGGTGGACACCAAATCGGGTAGGTTGGGGGCGCTGCCGTCGCCACTCCAATCAAGCCACCTAGGCAGATAGTCGGCAGTAGCGCCTTCAGATGGCGCTGCTGAGGCGAAAACGCAGCGAAACGGTTGTGAGGAGTGTGTGTATTGTTTTGTTGCTTATCAAATCTGCTGGACACGTTTTCAACTGTTTCGCCATATAAGATTGCGCTCCTTACCAAGACACATTCCACACTCCATAGTTTGAGGCCCGGTTACAAAGCGCCTCGTTTTGGCTAGGGACGGTTAAAATATGACATTTGCTCCACAGAGAATCTGTCAAGTTTTAATCGTCTGTAGCTAGAATGAGGCGTTTTGTGGATATAGGAACTGGGCCTAAGGATACCTACCTACAACTACTTAAATTATGATTGAATATGACCACAGTGACCACTTACCATCAGGTGGGCTGAGCGCTCGTTTGCCTATACCATTGGTATAAAAAATGGCAAAGAATAACATTATGGTTAATGATTAATGAATAATGTTATGGACATATTTTTAACATACTTACTTTAAGTAAAAATAACTGAATAAAGTGATTAATTATTTTCAAGTTTTTTCCTAAAACAAATCAGTAAGTATCTAAGAAGTACAACGTTGAACAGAAATGGCATATCACTTAACAGTGGTTAAGTACCTATGATGCAACATTACCATGAATTGCGGTTTTCCTTAACAAAGCGATCATTTAAGTAGTTAGTAGTTTAATAATGAGGGTAAATTATGCAGATTATTTCCTAAAAATATGTACTTGTCAGGTACCATGTATAAAAAAATATCACTAACGTGATGTTTTATTTCTGGATCGCTGGCACGCCGCTCTCCGCCGCTTGGCGCTTCGCAAGCAGCAAACACAGATTCGTCATCTAAAAAAACAAAAAACATCTATTGAAAATAAACTGTTAAAATATTTTAATTTTCAAAAAGAAAAGTTCAGATTGACCCCGACGTGATTTGAACACGCAACCTTCTGATCTGGAGTCAGACGCGCTACCGTTGCGCCACGGAGTCGTTGTGGAAAGGCTCGAAATTTAGATTCAGTTAACGTAGTGGCTGGTAACGCGTTTCATTCTTATGAATTGCTCGTATCACAGTATGTAATTAGCATTATCTCAAATGATAATTTAATTTATCTTACTAAAGTGACTTGTCATTTATTAATAAATTAGAGCTCTTTAATTCATTTAAGATTCTTAAGTAATTACTACAACAGCCTATTTACGGCCCACTGCTGGGCACAGGAGAGTGAGTCATCACGAGAGTGTTGGGCTATAGTCCCCACGCGAGCCCAGTGCGGATTGGGGTAAGTAATTATGAAAAAAATAATATAAGTAAGTATACCTTAATGAAGCACCCGCCCGTTTTGAAACTATTGTCAATACAAAGAATTAACTTCTTAATTATATACAAATACTAGTTTTACAAACGTGTTCCATACTTACATGATGTTTGAATGGAATTTTAATTTTCAAGAAGGTTAAATGCTTTGGTGTAAGTAGTATTGTGTGGGCGTACACCGGAGAGGAGAGCAGTAATTTTAGCGTGGTGTAGCTCAATGAGTGGGCGTTTGTATACATCTCATACGTACGTAGGTATATATCTACTGGTTTTGAATGTACCGATCCTATTATTCCATTATTTCAATGGAGGAAGGAAATTCTCGAAGGGAATGATAACATTCGCCATGCATGCCATAATATAAATAACTACTAAGAGAAACACATTTACGCTGGATTTCTATACCTATTTACCTATACACGGTGGGACGGAAACTATGGCAAAATCGGCTATCGATTCTAAGTATATTGTATAGGTCTTTAATTTTTTTTGAGTTGGTAAAAAAATAATTGTATATAGGATTGGTTGTGTGAGCGACGCCTGAATCCTACACAAAAAAATTTTTTACCATGTCGAAAAAAAATCAAAGACAATATACTTAGAATCGATAGCCGATACTGTGGGTTAATTATTTGCCATAGTTTCCGACCCACCATGTATACAAAACGCCTTGTTTTGGCTTTGGTTAGTAAGTATTTGGCAGATTATCTATGGCGGTTATTTTCCAAAGATGGGTAGGTACAACGACGAGACGTAAGTATTACTGTATCGTCGAAATGATACCAAAATCATACCACGTGCTAACAAATATCGAGTAGTTCCCCTATTTTCTCATGAAATGGTTTAGAGTTTGTTTGGCTGTATATTGTTTTTAGCAAGCGCTGGTAGAATTATTTAATTTTCTGACGTGGAAAAGTGCTCTTATGTGGCCAATTTGCTGAACGAATGATATGAAATTGATCTCCTCATTAGAACTGATCCAAATTAAAATGGAATAAATCCCGAGGTACCACCTTTCGATTAAAAAAAGAATCATAGAGATTGGTTCAGGGATTGTTCACCACCGGTAACTCCTCACCTATGAAGAGGGCGAGCGCGGCCGCGGCCTGCCT
>OZ020292.1:3684181-3745006 GCA_963971205.1 Aethes cnicana
TAGACTATCCATCTAATGACGAAACCTTCGTAACGCGTAAACCTAGTCAACTGAATATTTTCTGGCTTATTTTATTGTGCTCGATGAAAATTGCCTTTAAAACCTGTAACGAAAAACCTACACCTGCTACACCTTATACTACTTTAAACGTTCTGTAAACCTCTATAAATACGTCAAAATCAATTCAACACAACACATACATAACAAGGTTCACAAATCTCTCACTCGAGTTAACTAGCCGAGTTCCCTAACCTCGTTGAATAGTTAAAGTAGAAGTGGCTATGATGGCGTGACCTCACTCCTCACCCCGGCAACCGAGAAACAAGGGGCTACAATGAAGGGGGTAACGTACCTACTCGATTGTAATCGGAAAGAGTAGGAAATTGGAGTAATATGGAGAATGAAGGCTATTCTTCGGTTTTCTAAGGCAGGAAATGTCGAACATACCTTGCTTTGTGAGGTCATGGCCCATCTGTGGTTAATGCCTGAGGCTCAGTTTGTTCGTTACTATGGTCACAGAATATTTAATAGTACTACATACAGAATGGCCAGTGGCGGACTAAGGGGGGGGCGGCGGGGGCGGTCCGCCCCGGGCCCCCGGTCCTAGGGGGCCCCCAAATCACCAAATAATATAATACTTAAGGCAAAAAAACTAGAAAAAACAGTTTCGACCAGGCAGCGGCGTAATGTACCACCTCACGCTCGAGGCCCCGAGGCAAATCTTTCGTACCTATAGGGCCCCAGCCCCGTTAATTTACAAAATTGCACAACTGAAAATTTTGGATTTTCCTTTCTTTCCTCGCGGCTTCTTGGGCCGGGGCCCCCTCAGCTCAGGTAGTGAGTTACGGAATTTTGCCCGTTCTGCCACGCGCTACTGTCACCCTATTATTACGCCAATGTTCTGGTTTCGACCTAGTTGACGTGAGGGCCCCCCCCCACAGTCCATTCCATACATACTTATTATTGGTAAAACATCCCAACATTCCCAACTCTAAGGTCTAAGCACTTGTTTATTTCGGAAACAAAGGAAACAAATCGTCATAATCTATGGCTATTAGTAATAAGTCCAAAGCTCGCGGTACCGTAATATGGACTCCGTGGGAATATAATGATAATACATAAATTAATCCAGTAACTATACATCAGCATGTGAGTCAAGTCCGGTAGTTCTGATTTTTTGCAGACTTGTTTATGATGTTGGCCTAATGTATAATCCAAGTTTGTGACCTTGAGCGCTGAACGCAACTTTGTCAAAAATTAAAAAAACTGCGACGGCTGCTTTTCAGATTGTGGCCCTAATGAACTAGTTTTTGATACTAACTTTTCAAGACGTTTTTTAAGAAGATTTTTAGTTAGACTTCAGCCCACTACTTTGCACGCTTGGAATTCGGTTATCGCGCTCCTGCGGGAACTATGGGTTTTTCCGGGTTAAAAAGTAGCCTATGTCCTTCTAATCCAGTAACTTTATACATCAGCGTGTGCGCGAAATCCGGTGGTTCTGATTTTTTGCAGACTTATTTATGATGTTGGCCTAATGTATCATCCAAGTTTGTGACCTCGAGCGCCGAATTCAACTTTGTCAAAATTATAAAATAAAACAAGAAAATTTCGGATGCTTTTCCTATTTTGGCGATTTTGACCCCAAAGGACTAGTTTTTGATACTAACTTCTCAGAAAGTTTTTAAAGAAGAGTAAATTTGCTAGAATATGGGACTAGAACCGTCTCTGTTTACTCAATAGTTCCCGAGATAAAGCTTTTCAGTATTCATATTTTTTCAGAACTTTGCAATATTTAAGAAGTCATTGAACAACTCTATTATGAGGTTTTTCCAATTACCTTCGACGGATTGTACTAGTGTTGCTCGTGTGGAGTCACGAACTGGAGCCACCTGTAGCATTTTTATATCCTACTAGCTTTTGAAGGCGATTTCGTACGCACAGAAATATCAAATTTTAAACTCTCGTTTTTCCCGTTCCCGTAAGAATTATAGAAAATCCTCTCTTAGTGCGCCTCTACACCTAAGGAATCTACATGCCAAATTTCAGCTTCCTACGACCATCAGTTTTGGCTCAGAAACTATTGGGTACACAGCGACGGTTCTAGTCTCATATCATAGCAAAATTAGTCTTCTTTAACAACGTCCTGAGAAAGTAGTATCAAAAACTAGTCCTTTGGGGTCAAAATCGCCAAAATCTGAAAAACAGCCGAAATTTTCTCCTGTTTTTTTATTTTTGACAAAGTTGCGTTCAGAGCTTGAGGTCATAAACTTGGACTATACATTAGACCAACAACATAAACAAGCCTGCAAAAAATCAAAACTTCCGGATTTCGCGCTTACTACTCCGTACCGGATTTCATCTAAATCGGTCCAGCGGTTGAAGTGTGAAGAGGTGACAGACAGAGTTCCTTTCGCATTTATAATATTAGAAAATGGACTAGTTTCTGTCCACGATTTTGTCCGCGTAGGATTCGGTTGTAGCGCTCACGTTCCCGCGGAAACTAGATAGGTTTTTCGGGATAAAAATTAGGCTATACCTATGTCCTTTATCGGGACTAGAATTATCTCCATCCATACCAAATTTTAGTACCGTAGACCACATACATGCGTTGCGGCAGGTTGTACAGAAGACCGAAGAGTATAACCTCCCCCTTTGCCTTGCATTTGTGGACTACGAGAAAGCCTTCGATTCGATCGAGACTTGGGCTGTGCTGCAGTCTCTCCAGAGGTGCCAAGTTGACTACCGGTACATCGAAGTGTTGAAGTGTTTGTACGAAAATGCCACCATGTCCGTCCGACTACAGGGCCAGACCACGAAGCCTATTCCACTGCAGCGGGGAGTCAGACAAGGAGATGTGATCTCTCCGAAGCTGTTCACCGCTGCATTGGAGGATGCTTTCAAGGTGCTGGACTGGAAAGGTCGAGGCATCAATGTTAATGGCGAGTACATCTCTCACCTTCGATTTGCCGACGATATTGTAGTCATGGCTGAGACCATGGAGGACCTCAGTATTATGCTCGCTGACCTCAGCAGAGTTTCCGATCGAGTTGGTCTTAAAATGAACATGGACAAGACGAAAATCATGTCTAATGTCCATGTTGTGCCAACTCCCGTAATAATCGGAGGCTCTGCGCGCGAAGTTGTTGACCATTATGTATACCTGGGACAAACAGTCCAGTTAGGTAGGTCCAACTTCGAGAAAGAGGTCAATCGTCGAATCCGACTCGGCTGGGCAGCGTTCGGGAAGCTTCGCAGTGTCTTTTCGTCCAAATTACCGCAGTGTCTCAAGTCGAAAGTCTTCGACCAGTGTGTGTTGCCAGTGATGACTTATGGTTCCGAGACGTGGGCGCTTACGATGGGCCTCATAAGAAGGCTCAAAGTCACTCAGAGGGCAATGGAGAGGGCTATGCTCGGGGTTTCTCTGCGTGATAGAATCAGAAATGAGGATATCCGCAGTAGAACTGGGGTCACCGACATAGCCCGAAGAATTGCGAGCCTTAAGTGGCAGTGGGCGGGGCACATTGCTCGCAGGACTGATGGCCGATGGGGCCGGAAAGTTCTCGAGTGGCGCCCGCGAACCGGAAGACGAGCTGTCGGTAGGCCTCCAACAAGATGGAGCGACGACCTCGTGAAGGTTGCGGGAAACCGGTGGAAGCAAGTAGCACAGGACCGGTCTGAGCGGCGAGCCTTGGGGGAGGCCTATGTCCAGCAGTGGACGTCTTTCGGCTGAAATGATGATGATGATGATGATACCAAATTTCATCTAAATTGGTGAAGCGATTTGAGCGTGAAGGCGCAACAGACAGTCAAAGTTACTTTCGCTTCGCATTTATAATATTAAGTATGGATGTATAAATGCAAACGAGTATACAGGCCGCCACCTGATGATAAGCGAACAAATTTCAACTAAACGTGTTATGTAGTCAGTGCACGGGAGCATAACATACACCATCAACACATCTACACAGGCAAGGAGGGGGGCCCCATTTCGATTTTCCGCCCCGGGCCCCCGACAGGCTTAGTCCGCCACTGAGAATGGCCACGGAATCACCCGCCTGAATCTAGCCGGCGCGCAACTCGCGCCCAACTCGCCCTTACCACCCCTTACCGTCATTTGTTTCATCCAGAGACGGAGAGTGAATCATTGGCCCGCGTAGTGGTACACACACATTTACAAGTGTACAGACTTCCTCGCATGCAAACATTGACACTTCATTCGAATTGTGTTCGAAATCGTGCTTTTATAGGCCGTGTCCGCCCTGTGCTATCGTGTCTGAGTAGGTAAAGGTATAATGGATGTAAAAGCATAACTACTACGTACAAAAAATTCGAGGCTGAGTAATAATGTTTTCTCGAATGAAGCGTCAAGATCAAGATAGTCAAATAATGGTTGAAACGTTTATACCTAATTAGAAATCATTTTGAGTGTATACATGAAACCCCACTGTCTGTAATCGACGAAAAACCAAGATTTTTTTTTAAGGTGATTTCCATTTGGGTTCTTTTTTAACAAAATTTCTTTTTTACCCGCATTCGGTTAAAAAAGTTATCTGTTGAGTTTGTTGTGGTGTTTCTTCTCATCAATAGGTCTTTGCGAAGCTCGTAGATTCATTGGGGTGGGTCGAGATGTGACCAATTTACTGGATAAACTATAAAATTGAATTGAATTTAAAGTAGGTAAATAAACGAGAAAATGCCTGTTAGTATTTACATAAAGATTATAATTTTTCAAGCGGCTACTGCACCGGGGTTGCGTGTTGGTCGGCGGGTCAATCACCCGCCGTCGCTCCATCTCACAAATTACTGCAGTAGTAAAAAATATATACCTACTAATTGTGGTATGGTAGTAGTAGGTATAGATATGTAAGTAGGACGCATAGGTCATATATAGAACTAGCTTCTGCCCGCGACTTCGCCCGCGTGGTATTCGGTTATCGCGCTCCCGCGGGAATTATGCGTTTTTTCCGGGATAAAAAGTAGCTTATGTCCTTTCCCGGGACCCCAAGTATCTCCATGGCAAATTTCATTCAAATCGGTCCAGTGGTTGAAGCGTGAATAGGTAACAGAAAGACAGACAGACAGAGTTACTTTCGCATTTATAATATTAACATGGATATGGATAAGACAATGACTGGACAAGTAGTAATAAACGGCTGAATTGCCATGAAGGTGTGGCGGCGATGGCGATTTATTACTGCGTCCAGTCATTGTCTTATTCTAGGTATATAAGTATATAGCCTATGCGTACTTACATATCTCTATCTACGACTACCATACCACAATATACCTACTGACTACTGATACTACGTAATAAAGAAATACAATGACGCCTAATTTTAACTTTAATTCAGCACGCAGTCAGCAGGGCTCCATGCTGTTGCTGAAGTACAATGAAAGTACATAACCAAAGAAAGTTCTGAGCATTCTGTTTCTGTAATCTTGGGTAATATAACCCAAAAAATTGTGGAACCCTAATTGTGAAAGTAGTAGGCCAAGCATATAAGTGTTTCGTGAATAACTTGAATTAACTCACAAAAATAGTATCAGTGCCGTCGCGACCGCAAATGTTTTTGGTGTTTTCCTTTGTAGTCCGGGCTTCGATCGAGTCAGACAAAAAATACACGAATCTACGGAAATTGCATGCATCTCAGCACGGGCCTAAGTAATGTATTGTTGCTAAGTTACATGATGTCATCACGTTGATATCTACTTAATGAACAAGAAAAATCTGACTTAAGTGCTTAATTATTACAAGGGACCTTCCTGAAAATCAGCATCACGTTTCATAACTGTATTATGTTTCCTTCCTATTTTTTTCTCGTCAAACAAAGGTATTTTTTTGTAATTAAGGCATCGAGTCAGTTTCATGTTTAGTAAAAAGAAGTACATAATTTTAAGAGTCTACTTAGTAGTGGATGGATTAGGATGTTATGTAATTTCAATGATGAAATAAAGCGACCGGCATTGACTCCCATAAAGTATAGGCTGAAATTGTGACGTCAAGACTTTTTTTAATAAAAGCCGCAGGTTTCGCGTGACGCGATGTAATTTTATTCACCTCGAATGTCGTGCGACGGCGGCGCCGAATAAGAAGCCGACGAAGAAACGCATTAAAACTAAAGCGAATATATTTTTCGGTTACAAAAGAACATTTTACCTCGTAAATTAAGTACGTCATTGACCTGTGATATTTTGTAAAAGCGATGGTTTCCTCAAAGCTTGCGAGGCGTCTTTTAAGCGTAAGTAGTTAGCTATTCTTGAAAGGAACAATCTAGATGAACAGGCCACATCAACATTAAAAAAACCTGGTGCACGTTTGTAAACGCCTCTCGCTGGTCTTCTCATCGAAGACCTTATGTTGAGTAACTAAGCACGTAGACTGGACTATGGTCACTTTACAATACAATACTCTTTAGGTATAGACCACCATAAACAAACACAGACAAACATAAGTACACTGTGATATTACCTATCAATCTATGCGAGAGCTACGAGGGGCTCTGTCTGGGGATGGAGCGGGTGGAACGGTGTGACTCTAAAGTCTAGTCTAGTCTAAAGCACAAAGTAAAATAGCATCGAATATCCACGATTCAACAAGATGGAGTCACGACCTCGTGAAGCTCGCGGGAAACCGGTAGAAGCAAGTAGCACAGGTCCGGTCTGAGTGGCGAGCCTTGGGGGAGGCTATGTCTAGCCGTGGACGTCCTTCGGCTGAAATGATGATGATGATGATCCACGATTTAGTGAAGTGAAGCGAAATCGGCGCCCTTTGGTGGACATCAATGGGAAAGACAATCTCGCTCTACTCGGATCACAGATCCTGTTGGCCTCATTCCGGACGCATTAGGGATTTCATTGGGAAACGTCGAAACTAGGGAGTGCAACCCGGGTACCCGCCCACTTTTGGAGTCGGGTAAAACCCGGGTTTTGAGCCCAAAACCCGGTTTCTACCCGAATCGTAAAAACAATAAATATTTACGCAAATAACGAACAGTTTTCATTCTGTTTTCGAAGAAATACCTTTAACAATCCGTAAAAACACTTCCCATCATCACTTAAGAAGATCTATTTAATTAAGGTGAGCGATGACCGGTGACACTAGTTCTACTGCGGATAAGTATATTATCATTTATTACTCTATTATAGAGAGAGACATCCCGAGCGTAGCGCTCCCCATTGACTCAACTTGAGATTGGCCAGAACTGGTAAAGAACAGAGAGGAGGGGAGGGCTTTGCCCAGCAGTGGGATGTAATAGGCTAGATAAGATAAGAAGACATCCTTTGAACTGCAATGCATTAAAAGTCCTATTTACTACCTGCCTTCAGCAGTTCCGCTATAATTCCGTCGTCGCTTGGAGCTTGATCGTTCTCAATCTGTTGGGGAGTCATACTAACTAAATTAATCTCGAATAGACTAACGGAAGTATCGGGTCAGGTTAGTCCACCACTAGGGTTTTAGATAAATCTCTGATGGGTGGCCGGGTAGGTTAGGTGTGTCTAACTCTTCAACTCTCCATATAACTTTTTTACTTTTTCAGCTCAAATTTGGATTTACAAACATCGCCTAAATACTGCAGAATCATCTCACGCCTCACTTCTACGACCTTAAACCAAGATTTTGATGTTCTACACGTTTTCATTTTTGTAACCCGGTTTTCTGAAAAAAAGTCGGGTATTACCCGGGTTTCAGATTGCACCGGTTTTTGCATTCCCTACTATGTAGTGATGTAGTGATGATACCTCCGTTACCTCCGTAGATGGCGGCGCGCGCTTCGCTGATGATCTCGGCGGAGGTCTTGCGCCGCGGCGGCGCATAGAACGGTGCGCCCGCGCCGCGCCGCGCGCCTCGCTCGCCCATCGCCGCTACTGACACACACAAACAAACATTCAGGCCGTTGTGGTGTAAAGTGGTTTGATTAATTTAAGTATAGCTTCATAAAAAAAAGAACAGTCAGGGGAAAATAACCATTACAGCTCACGCTCCAGCCCGTGGGTTCGAATCCCGCTAGGGGAGGGGCAAACTTTGTGTGACGAGCACGAATGTTTGTACCCGAGTCATGGATGTTTAGTATTTATTATATGTGTATCTATTTCTCTATATTAAGTATTAGCTTCTGCCCGTGACTTTGCCCGGAATTCGGTTACCGCGTTCCCGCGGGAACTATGCGTTTTTCCGGAATAAAAAATAGCCTATGTCCTTTCTCGGGACCCCAACTACCTCCATGCCAAATTTCATTTTAATCGATCCAGCGGTTGAAGCGTGAATAGGTAACAGCCAGACAGACAGAGTTACTTTCGCATTTATAATATTAGTATAAATAAGTAGGTAT
Source organism: Aethes cnicana (assembly GCA_963971205.1). NCBI lineage: Eukaryota > Metazoa > Arthropoda > Insecta > Lepidoptera > Tortricidae > Aethes > Aethes cnicana. The sequence continues at coordinate 3,692,512 of OZ020292.1, forward strand.
GTGTATATATATATTTATTGTCTTTTTTTTTGTTTTTATTGTATAAGTATGTTTTCTTTTGTCTACTGTATAACGGCTTTTTTTGCACCGCCACAACAATTTCTGTTTTGCCCAAAGGTTAACTGGTAGAGAATGCCTTATGGCAAGTTCGAATTTTGTATTAGTTTCTTTTACTAATGTGCAATAAAGTTTGAATAAATAAATATATATATCAAACTTTGTGTGATGAACACGAATGTTTGTACTCGAGTCATGGATGTTTAGTATTTATATTTTTTTTCAATATTCAAATTGAATTTCGCACATAAGTAAACTTAGAGGTGCGAGCCGGAATCGAAACCCCGACCCTCGGCATGAGAGGCGGTAGGTCAAACCACTAGGCCACGGCTTATATGAAAAATACCTTACATCCTATTCTCAGACCTACTGAACATACACACCAAATTTCATAAGAATCGGTCGAGCCGTTTCGGAGGAGTTTCGTTACAAACACTGTGACACGAGAATATTATATATTAGATTTCGCCCTATATAAGCTTCTTGCTAGTACGGGGGATAATCAGAGATTATTTGTCTATTATTATTATTTGCAGGTACGTTACTTACGTACCTAAGTATATTCTTTTTAACGAACTCGATTATGGGGCTTAACAAAATACAAGTTAATTGTTTTTAAGGTAACTGGCATTGCCAATAATCTAACATGGAACTATTCTAAATGTTTGTTTAACCTAGCTAATTAGAACATCCCCTGCCCTGCTTCGATCGTGAGCGATGCGCACAGCTGTTCTTTTAATTATTGTCACTCATTGGAAGCGGTAGTATCATTCGACCAGCTACAACTAGGGCACGGATACAAGGACGAGCTGGCGGCTAATAAGCGACATACATTAATATTGTATCTGTGTATATATTTATGTACATGTGCCTTATTATATACTTACTAGCTTCTGCCCACGACTTCGCCCGCGTGGAACTCGGTTATCGCGTTCCCGCGGGAACTATGCGTTTTTCCGGGAGAAATAGTAGCCTATGTCCTTTCCCGTGACCCCAACTAACTCCATGCCAAATCTCATCTCAATCGGTCCAGCGGTTGAAGCGTGAAGAGGTAACAGACAGACAGAGTTACTTTCGCATTTATAATATTAGTATGGATAAGTAGGTATGTGTATCTATATATTTATTGTGTCTTTTTTTTGTTTTTATTGTATAAGTATGTTTTCTTTTGTCTACTGTATAACGGCTTTTTTTGCACCGCCACAACAATTTCTGTTTTGCCCAAAGGTTAACTGGTAGAGAATGCCTTATGGCATTAAGTTCGAATTTTGTATTAGTTTCTTTTAGTAATGTGCAATAAAGTTTGAATAAATAAATATATATATCAAACTTTGTGTGATGAACACGAATGTTTGTACTCGAGTCATGGATGTTTAGTATTTATATATGTATGTATTTCTCTATATAAGTATTTATATCGCTGTCTAGCACCCATAGTACAAGCTAGCTTTGGGGCTAGGTCAATAAGTGTGAAATGTCCCAAGATATTTATTTATTTATATATTCCTCCATAATTGTTCACTATTGACAGAGTGGTTGTGGTTTCATGACGATGCATCTGCCGATGAAGCTCTCCTTTTGATGCGACTCCATTTGTTGCGGTCTTCGGCATTACGGAAACTTTGCCATTGGAAATCTAAATATATAAAACTCAAAGGTGACTGACTGACTGACTGACATAGTGATCTATCAACGCACAGCCCAAACCACTGAACGGATCGGGCTGAAATTTGGCATGCAGGTAGATGTTATGACGTAGGCATACGCTAAGAAAGGATTTTGCGAAATTCCCACGGGAACGGGAAAAAAACGGGATTTTTCATTTTAATATTTCTGCGCATACGAAGTTGCGGGGAAAAGCTAGTTAAATTATACGACCAAATGAGCATAGCAATGAAGATGCGTGGTCGGATGTTGCCTCAATGAAAAATTTAAAAAAATCCTTTGTGTAAATATTTTCTTAATTGCTTTCTTGGCGTTAGATATACATAAATCAGGTATAAATAAATCGGTAGTATAAATAAATCAAACTACAAATAGAGTTTTTTTGCGGAGTTTGATAATAAACATCAAATATTTAAAAACTCCTAAATGCACATTTACTTTCTTACCTTTGAATAAACTTTTAATTATTTCCTTTAAAGTGAAAATACTTTTATCGATATAAATAACACTCGGTATTTTTTCTGCTCACACAAACATGATTTGTTAACTATTTAAGAAGGTACTTACCAATTAACAACTCAAACGTAACCGTTTAAAACCTTACACTTTACTTGCACTTAAGTTAATTTATATTAGGTACATACAACACAGTCTACCAACATAAACATGGTAAACAAAGACGAAGTGAAGTTGTTTACGCTTTGTTGGCCATTAGCGCGCCGACGTAGCGGGTGCTACGGGCCGCGGGCTACGCTGCACTGCCGAGCGTAGCCCGTAGCGGCGTAGGCCGGTGGTTGTTTAATAGGGTACTCTATGATCTACTATTTATAAAAAGCCTACATTACGTTGTGCTTTGTGAATTCATAATTGTATAATGAATGAAAAGTAAACTCTTATTATAATCAAGGCCTATATTCGAAGTCTTAAATAGGGATCTCGCTGTTCCCAATAGGATTCACGCGTCATGTTGAACTTTAAATCTAGCAGCTTAAAGTTCACGCGACGCGTGAGCGATCCTATAGGGAACAGCGAAATCCCTATTTAAAGACTTCGAATATAAGTCCAGTAGGTATATTATAAAACTAGGTCCGCACCTGTCCGTCTGCTTGTTAGTCTATTTGCAATAATCTGAAAAAGTACTGAAGGGATTTTCGAACGGAAGATTGAGCTGTATGATTCGTTGCTACCTCCTTCAACTTTGTAATTAAATAAAATACCTACTGATATATTCGCTGTTAAGAAATGTGACGACCGGGGATTAAATGCTTCTATGATGTCACTTTGCATTTCGGCGAGTATAATTTAGACAACTTAGCTCACGAATAGTCATATCTAATGATAACCTTGGATAGGCTCGATATTAAGAGGATATTTGCACTCAGACTCAATTGCCTTATCGTGTTTGTTGGTTCAACACCTATCTATATATATCGTATTAGTATTCGTTCCGTAGGTGGGTCGATGTAAAACACGAATATACGGCATACGAATATGACTCGCTTAAGTAGTCAAATTGCAAAATTTTCAAAGTCGAAACTCAGGCTTATAAGTAAAGGTAGGTAGGTACACCTAAGTACTACACCCAGCCTCTTTCGACCACCACACCACTAGGCCGTGGTGGCCTAGTGGTTCGACCTCTGCCTCGTATATTGTGAGTTTACTTATATGCGAAATTCAATATGAATTTACCACTTAGCATTTCTGTGAAGGAAAACATCGTGAGGAAACCTGAACGCATCTGCGAAGTAATTCAAGAATGTGTGTAACGTCTCTATTCCGTACTGGGCCCACGTGGGGACTATACCCCAAACCCTCTCGTGATAAGAATAGACCTGTGCCTGACGTAAATAGGCTGTAGTGGTGGTAGGTATGCTTTAAGTGCCTAAAGCAAAATGAAGACTATATTCTATAGAATCTTCCAGAAGTTTGTTTTGTATGTCACTGAAATTTCGAGTAGGTAAATAGACGCGAAAAAGTACCTAGGAAATATATATTTAACTTTTCACAAAATTTACTTTATCGTGTAGCGAGATCCCATACTTAGATAGTAGTAGATAGCTCATATCGGTCGGGGTATAATGAATTGAGAATAGATTTATAGATATAAATAAGTCTAGGGCTCGCATAATCTAGTCGGCTGGGATCGATCACGGGCGTCGCCATGCGAACCAAGCCAAAACAAACCCTTGAACACATTCGGGAAAGCGCGCGGCGTTACATTACAATGTTGTCTAAGAAAATATTGTCCTTGATTCCGAAACCATGGTAGGTAAGCGGTTTGACCAACAGCTCTCCATGAAAGAGAGGTCATAATAGGTTCAAACCAAGTTCAAACCCCGGTTCTAATCTCTGCATGCAACATTTTCCTTAGGATTCTCCTCTCCTCTCTCCTTTAGGAAAAAAGCAATCAGTATAACATGTAGCTCTAAGTGGTATAAATAAAATATGTTCACGCTACGCGAATTGGTAAAATCACATTAGAATAAAAAGAACGCTTTTTGACCACCGACTTCTAATTCAGTTTGCCAATTTAAACAAAATGACTTAACTATTAATCTATTCATTCTCCGACCATTCATCTACCTCTACAGCGCAACGTAATCAAAACCAAGTCAGTATCTGATGGTATTTATGCCTTAGGCCCAGTTGATATGATAAATACCAATCTCGCAGAGTTAATCAGTTTATTGTACGTAAGTAAAATATGTGACAGACAGCTGTGTAAAAACAATGATAGAAACAAATCAATTTTCACATGACATATCGTATCGTTCTATTAACTCAACGGCCAGTGCCGTGACCGTTGTGCATGAGAACCTTTTTCTAACACTCCTCCTTCTCATCACAATCACAGTCATTCATCACTCATCCATCAGTCTTACTCTTAAGACCCATTCTCTTCACACACCACTCAGTCTTTCCTCGCAATAGGGGCTTCGTCAAAATGTCTGCAACCATTCTTGCAGTCTCTACATATTCCAAATGTATTACCTTTGACTCTACCGTTTCCCTGATAAAGTGGTATCGAACATCCAAGTGTTTAGTACGCTGGTGATGTACTGGATTCGTAGCAATCGCTATAGCAGATTGGCTATCACTGTGTATTGTTATGGCATTAGTAAATTGATCTCCAATCAATTCAGCCAAAAATCTACATAAGAAGATAGCTTCTTTTGTAGCCTCTGACATTGCTACGTATTCAGCCTCTGCTGTTGATATGGCAACTGTTCTCTGTTTTTTGCTCTCCCATACAATGGCTCCTCCTTGCATAAGATACACAAATCCTGAAAATGATCGTCTGTCTGTAAGATCTCCTCCGTGATCAGCATCTGCATAAGCTTGAACTATCTCAGCCTGAGCATCTCCTTTAGTGTAAACTAGTTGCATATCCTTGCAACCCTTCAGATATCTCAGAACACGTTTAAGTGCCACCCAATGTTCCATGGTATGGCATGAGTTGAACTGACTCAAGTAACTCACTACAAATGCTATGTCTGGTCTCGTGCATTGTGCCAAATACAGCAACGAACCGATAAGTTCCTGGTAAGGAACACTTATGTCTGACTCCTCAGTTGTTTTAGCCTTTTCTAATCTCTGACCTGGAACCATTGGTGTCTTAGCTGGTTTGCACTCTTGCATACCATATTGCTTCAGTAAGACGTTGATATAATCTTCTTGGTCAAGTCTGACTGTCATATTGTCTTGGGTGATTTTAATCCCAAGTAAGAGATCTGCCTTTCCAAGATCTTTCATCTCGAATTTAGACATTAGACCCTTTTTTTACGCTTTTCAGCTCCTTTTCGTCATTCCAGAATATTAGGATATCGTCAACATAGACGGCTAGAATGATAATTTTATCTCCAGTAAATCTTGTGTACACACACGGCTCATTTTTAGACCTTATGAAATTTAGCTTCAGTAATTCAGAATTTAGTTTTAAATTCCAAGCCCTCGGTGCTTGTTTTAGGCCATACAGACTCTTCTGAAGTCTACACACAAGATTCTCTCGTCCTTTCTCTTCAAAACCTTCTGGCTGTTTCATAAACACAACTTCACTTAAATCTCCATTAAGGAAAGCTGTTTTAACATCCATTTGATCGATGTTAAGTCTCAGTCTTGCTGCTAAAGCAATTAAAGTGCGTAAAGAACTGTGTCTCACCACTGGTGCAAATGTTTCAAGATAATCAATGCCTTTCCTTTGGCTGAAACCTCGTGCAACCAGACGCGCTTTGTACCTACGCTTATTTCCTCCCTCTTTTTTGATTTTAAATATCCATTTTGAATCAACAACATTACATTTCTCTGGAGGTTTAACAAGCGTCCATGTGTTATTCTTCTTGATAGCATCTAACTCTTCTTTGATTGCAGCACGCCACATATCTTTGTCAGGTCTTGACAGTGCCTCTTGCACCGTAACTGGATCTTGCTCTTCATCCTTCACTGTATGATAAGTTACATAATCAGGGAACAGTTTAGGTTTCCGATCTCTTAAAGGATATCGTCTCGGTTCTGGAGTAGATTGCATTCCAACTTCACTGAGATCTTGTTCAAGCGCTGACCTAAAGGTATCCTCTTCATGGTCGTCCACTTCCATTATGCTTGACTGGTGATCCTCTTGATCGCTGTCATGATCCTCTCGATCATTCTCAGGATCCTCTTGATCATTTTGATGATCAGAATTAGGTTGTGTGCGATCGTGCTCTCTCTCTTGATTATCCAAATAATTGCCCAATTCTTGACCTGTTTCCTGTTGCTCGTGAACAATATGTCTTTCAAATTTAGGAGTAACATTTTCCTCCGAAACATGTTTCTCATCTAGATTATTATATTTTCGGTTTTCGAGAAATATAACGTCTCTTCCTTTTGTAATCCTTTTTGTAACAGGGTCTATAAGTCGATATGCTTTTGCTTCTTCTGAATATCCCACGAAGATTTTCAGTTCGCTTTTTGGATCCCACTTGGTCCGTTTGACATCTGGAACATGCAGGTATGCTTGACATCCAAACAAGCGTATCGTACTTAGATCGACCTTTTTGTCTGACCATGCTTCTTCCGGTGTCTTATCCTTGAGCGCTTTAGTTGGTGAACGATTCTTGAGATATACTGCGGTGTTCACTGCTTCTGCCCAATATTGTTGGCTAAGCTCCGATTCCTGTAGCATTGTCCTCGCTTTCTCTGTTATTGTTCGATTAGCTCTCTCAGCTACTCCATTTTGCTCTGGACTGTACTCCACTGTTCGCTGATGTTGGATTCCACAAGATTTCATGAAATTATCCATTTGTTTGTTGACATATTCTTTCCCGTTGTCCGATCTCAGAATTTTGAGTTTCTTTCCAGTTTGCGTCTCTGCGAACTGCTTAAACTCCTTAAACTTATCGAACGCCTCACTTTTCTGTTTAAGAAAATAAACAAATGTTTTCCGGGTATAATCATCAATAAATGTCATATAGTACCTATAACCACTAAGTGATTCCTTACTCATTGGCCCCGCCAAATCCGAGTGTACTATCTCTAATTTATCATTTGCCCTCGTGGCACCTACTTTAGGAAATGGTTTCCTTGTTTGTTTGCCTTTGAGGCAAGGTACGCACTGCAGAAGAGAATGTGTATTATTAAAACTTACCCCATGTGCCATGCCATCACGCAAGAGTATAAGATTACTCACTCCCAAGTGGCCCATCCTCCGATGCCAAAGTTCGAGAGCCATCTCGTTGCTTGTGATAGACAAGGCGCTAGCTGTTTGCTGAAAAAAGATGTTAGCTTTATATACACCTCTATCCTCTAATCCTTTCATAAGTACATTACCTTTCACCTCACATTCATCGGCTTTGTAAATTTCGAAACCTTTCTCTCTAAAAACAACAACTTTTTTCTTTTTTACAATTGCGCTAACACTTAACAAATTTGTTGTTAATCCGGGAACGTACATAGCATTATTTACAAGCACATCTTGTTTCTCATTAACTACATTACCTGAGCCCACTCCATACAGTTTATTACCATCTGCACATGCTACCTCAACCTTGCTTCTCTCCTTGTAATCATTCAACCAGTCTTTCTTACAGGTCATATGTGTTGAAGCCCCTGAATCAAGCATCCAATCTCTCTTAGATTCACTTTCAACAGTTGCGAAGACACGTGCTTGAAGACCTTGTTCTTGACTGTGAGATCTTGGATTCTTCGGACAAGCATTGGCTTTGTGAGGACCGTCACAAATAAAACATTTTATCTTCTTCTGTGTTTTCTTTGGAACTTTCCCTTTCTTCTTCGTAAATAGTGCAGAACTCTCACTAGTGCTCCCACCAGCGCAGCTAGATGCATAGACATCCTCCATTTGCAGAAGCTTTGTTTTAACATAATCTGTAGTCAGTTGGACATTCGAGTTTTCAAGTGTTATTTTCATTGGTTGAAAACTTTGGGTAAGACCTTGTAACATAATAGCTGCTAGTAGTTCATCATCGACTTCCTTTCCTATATCTTGAAGTTTCAGTGCAATTGTCAACAACTCTTCAACGTATTCTCTCACCGTTGAATAATGCTCCAACTTAATCCCGACCAGCTGTGATAACAGCCTACAGCGATTATTCAGACCCTTATCTTCAAAGGCTTTGCTCAACGCATCCCAAACTTCCTTTGAAGTTTTTGAATTCCTCACATGCACCAAGCAGTGACGTTTGATCATCAAGCAAATCTTTGCTCTCGCTTTCTGGTCTCGTTTAAGAGCTAACGTATCAGTACTCGGAGGTGTGGTCTGCGTATACTCAAATAGATCGTCGTGTATGAGATACAACTCCATCGAGAATTTCCACGAACTATAATTCGAGATTCCATCCAGTTTCTCCATGGATGGAAGACCCATACTCGAATCCTGTTCATCTCGATTACGACCAACTCGATAGGTCGATTCACCACCGCCTCTTTCGGCCGACGTCATTCTCAATATTTCTACTCACGGTTTCTGCTGGTAGACCATAACCTGATGGTATTTATGCCTTAGGCCCAGTTGATATGATAAATACCAATCTCGCAGAGTTAATCAGTTTATTGTACGTAAGTAAAATATGTGACAGACAGCTGTGTAAAAACAATGATAGAAACAAATCAATTTTCACATGACATATCGTATCGTTCTATTAACTCAACGGCCAGTGCCGTGACCATTGTGCATGAGAACCTTTTTCTAACAGTATCCTCACTGAGAAGTGGAAACATAAACAGACAAGGGGCTTCTATTCCGAACGTTAGGAAAACGAAAATATTGACTATCTATACCGTCAAAGCGTCACGGCGCTCAAGTTCGGCTTCAACGACGTGGACGCTTTTTTTTCCAATAGAGCACAAGGTTATTTTCTCATTTCACCGCTTGTAATCAGTTTAACGCATTCACTGCCACCGACGCATAAATGCGTTTTGTTGACTTTCCCGCAGTGCCTTGAACGCACATGTGCGTTGCAATGTTCCCTTAATGACAGATGTGGCACCTGGCGAAAGTTCGTAAAACAGAAGTGGCAGTGAATGCGTTAAACTGTAACTATTTTCGACAACCATTACATACCAAAATATCGCCCGAGATGATTGGCCTTTAGTTCCCTAACCGACCCAGTGCGGATTGGGGGTATATATATGTATAGTGTAGCGATTCTCATATCTTTTCATTTTCACGATTTCCAAGCGAGAATTTATATTCTTACCTTATTATATCACGTTGAATTTACGCTGATCGCGATCATTACTGTGATATTGTTGATGTCTCATGTAGACAGCTGAGATAGTGACATTGAGTATTATTATGACAGCGAAAAGAAGGTAAGGTCATAAGGCCATATATCATTTCAGCCGATAGACCTCCACTGCAGCGAGTTCATCAGTTCGCCACAAACGCTCACACACTGGGGCTCTATTCGAAACGATAGATAGGTACATATGGGTAGGGATCATCCCTATCCCTAAATAAAAATACACTTTCCCCTATTTAGCGAGATAATATATCAGTGTTATAGGTAGGTACTATCTTATCGCTGATACAGCATCTCCCTGCAGTAGAGCAATATGTCTTATATTGTTAGCTGAATATTTACATCCTCGCATTTTAAGATCCGAGTTCCGACTTTTATATAACATATGCAAACGTAAAAGTGAAGAACTCAGTCTGCTTGTTAGTCTTTCACGGCAAACCACGGAACCGATTTAATAAAGCGGGGCGGCGAGGGCACACTCTTTACCAGAAGCCAACATCTCGCAAAAAACATTGGTTACATACGACATACACACGTGTAATTCGGAATTCCGAACGGAAAACTACTGAATATATATACATATATCCCAAATAAGAATCTATAGGCAGTCTCTCAATAAAATTTAATTGCGAGAGAGCAAATTGCTCGTAAGTACAATAAAATTACAAGAAGCGCCATCCGTGCGTCTCGGTCATACGCGTTCACGATTGCATTGTCCGAGGTCAGCTATTTTTCACTTTACGCACCGAACGATGTTTGGACTGCATTTTGCTTCGAGCTGATGAGTGGCGTATGTTGTCAGCGCTATTTCGCGTGTTTTTAACCGTCTTGAAAAAAAGGAGTATAAAAGAATTTGCGAATTTGTCAACAGCAACAAAGCAAATGAATTTCTGTCCTCCCAAGTCTTGAGACCATCTAAGCTAAGGGCTTTGGTCTCATCGATTAAAATTTCCGGAATAGGTATCATGGTGACATGGTAAGAAATGTATGAAGACTTTTCCAATGAAGAACTACCTGGGGCTCTATTCGAAACGTTAGATAGGGAAAGGGAAATTTCCCTATCCCTGTGCTCATGCGTCATGGCTCGGTGCCGTGTATCGAAACCGGTACCTAATGCTTGAGGTGGTATTGCAAGGCCAGGCGTGGAACCGAACTTTAAGCAGATTAGATAGATTTAAATTCAATTTGAGCGCAGTGATACGTGGGCCCAGGGATAAGATTTTTTTTCTTTCCTTCACAAACTACTAAGAGATACTACGATATATAAGAGATACTAGATACCACTCTAAAGTTCGTAAAAGTCGATTAGCCAATAGCGACCAAATAGCGACAGAGTTGGCTGTCATATGCTATTCTCGATTTGACAGTCTTGAGGCTACGGTCCGATATACGTAGATGGGATTTTCACTAAAACTTGTACCCCCTGGTTTTGACAGTGTCCCACTACTTTAATATTTTATTACTGCCAAATATATTTGTTTATGAATATTTGAATGGCAACTATATTCGTTAAATTATAGATTTCATCCCTAAATTCAAGTGAATTATGCTAAATGTAATTATTATAATGTTTTAAAGCCGCTCGGGTAGCACTTTTTGATGTGTCCCACCCCAATGTCGACTTTTTTAAAGTTGCATAATTAAAAAAGTATTGGGAAACATGAAGTAAATTGTTGGCGTCCATAACTTACGTTAGTTTGCTCGTCACAGGAATGAATATTGTAATAAAATTAATAATATTTCATTCAAAACTAAATTTATATACTCGTAGTGGTACTGAAAACTGGTGCCACCTGACCTGACATGTCAGGTCTGTGACCGCCAAAACGGGGCCAGAAAATCTACCATTTAATTTTTTTATCATATTAATGGCAACATTGAATGCCACTTGACCAGTCAGCCACAGGTTTAAAAATCCCGCGTGGGCAGGAGTGGCGAGAAGCGAGGTTTTGTCAGTGGATTTTCCTCCGTCAACTTTTCGTCAGTCAGGTTTGTGATTGATTTCTAAACAATAGTAGCTATTTCGTGATATCTATATATTTTTATTAGAAAGAGGCGTTATATTAGAACTGTTTTTTATAAGATCTATTGAAAAATTGTGTAAAACTTTTGAGTAATATTTTTTAAATCAAAATAAAATGTTCCAGTAAAACGTGACTTCAGTTTTGTGACCAGTCATCCGGTCACGTATAGGCTGACCACCAAAGTTACACAACTGACCTCATTAAGATGCTTTTACATGGGAGTTATTTTTAAACAACTTGAAAAAAAGTAGGTTACCAATTCAATACTTACTAATTTTATTGGATATTCTATTTGGCCTTCCAAGCGAATACAAAAAATATTGTAGGTTTATCCGAAACTATTTATCGAATCGAATTTCTAATTTTTTCCCCTTTTTTTTGCCCTTTTACGGAAGTTTTTGTTACTATTATTTGTATCTTGTTATTATTAAGTAATATAATATGAAAGTACATAGTAATTTAGCAGGTAAGAGTAAAATTTAAATCATTAAAATAAATTCAAAATATAATACTACTTTTTATTTTATTATCTGCTCAAAAGACACCATATAAGCCTAGGCTTATAATTTCAGCCCTGTCAGTTTTGCGACTGTCCCACTTTTTCAGCTATTAAATTTCATTTTTATTATTTTATTCTTACACGTCCAAACTAATTTACCACTGTTGTGTCTGAGTAAACCAGTTTATCTAACAATATAAAAAAGATTTCTTGAAATATATTGATCGTTTAGAAAATATAGAGAAAATGAAGAGGGTCAGGGTACCCCAAGTCACAAAACTGAAGTTAAAACTACTTATGTCATTGCCTTTTCAACTAAATTTAGTGTTTTCCTGATAAAATTAATATTTAACTGCAATATGAATGTAAAACGGTGTTAGTCTGTTAGTTGCTTAAATACTTTACGCTGTGGAACATTGTTTATATAGTAACAAAACTGACAGGAATTGACTACCATGTCAGCTAAGTTCCTTGTTTATTTAAAAACTAAGGATATTTCAGGGGGACCGTGTTAATTTCATGAATTTTAAGGTATATTCTTTATTCTGGCTAAAAGAATCAAGCAATTAACTACTTTTAAAATAAAAGCTGAATTTTCATCGTGGTATTACACTTTTGAGTGAAAATGCCCAGATTATCGCCCGTGCTTTCCTTCGTGATCTCGAATAGACGCCCTTGTTTTAAATGTCAAAAATGACAAAAGTTCACTGTCAGTTCGACGGTTGTTTGTTGAACCACCTGGGCTGCGCTCCGAATCGCGCTTAGAGCGCTCACAACACCTTGCATCCTTTTTCCTTTTAGGACTCGACTTTCAAGAGGAAAAGAGATGCAAGGTGCGGTGAGCGCTCTAAGCGCGATTCGGAACGCAGCTCTGCAGTTTAAACAAACAGGTTTCTCAATGGCCGAATGAGACTGTTGTTGAAAATGTATTTGTCAATGATTTAAGTGAGCTACAAAGGAGCTACATGAATTGACTTGGTTCCAGAAATGAGCACTTCTAAGTCCGTCTTCTTTTATGAACTGTGCAGACTGTGTCTCGAGAATAAAGGTGTTTGCAGTGTGCTTGAATCTGACGATTTACTTCAAGATATTTACGAGTGTACAGGGGTGAAAGTAAGTAATTTTTGAAGACCTTGTTTGTTCTCGTTTTATTCCGAGAAAAAGACGTCCACTGCTGTTTATTCACATGGGTTTTCTTCCGTAATGAATACGAACCGGCCTCGTCTTTGTTGCATTTAACAGTTTCAGTTTGATCTAATTTAATCTTATTAAATATAGTTTCCAAATTAATGTGTTTATATTATAACAATTTAAAATAATCATAATCACTTTTTACATAAAATGCAATTTCAGTACTATACATACCTAAATTTAAATACTGAAACGGCATTTGTCTGCATATCTAATATTTACCATTGTCAAATGAGTGACCAATCATTTGTCTTTTTTAGGTATTACCATGTGACAACCTACCACACAAAATATGTGATAAGTGCTCTACAGTGATACAGGATGCGAAGGCTTTGAGAACCCTTGCCACGAAGAATGATGCTCACCTACGTTGCTTGTTTGACATCAACTGCTGTGATGAAATTAAAAAAAAGGTAAAGGTAGCTTTTCCAATGTATGCCGCAATGTAAGGAGATTGCCAGTCTATATATAATTACCTTGTCTCTGATAAAACATACAATATTTTAGCACATAAGTAGTTGTCAAATATAGAAAACTAACTGTCCCAGCGGACTTCATACCGCCTTAGAATTTTTTTTGGCTGAGTATGAAAAATAGCTTACGTCCTATTCTAAGACCTACTGAACATACACACCAAACTTCATAAGAATTGGTTGAGCCGTTTCGGAGGAGTTTGGTTACAAACACTGACACGAGAATTTTATATATTAGATTTATTTAGCCAATTGACCACATCTCATCCTTTATACATCCATACATCCACATCTATACATCCATACTTTGGTTGGATAACAAACTTCACTTATTGTAAAGTTCTCTGAATCAAAACTGCTGAATTTTGTGTTTCAGAATGATGAAATTAGAAATTTGGAAACAATTATGAATCCAGAAAAAGAATGTGGACATGCAAATGGTACACATTCAGAAAGTACAATAAATAATAAAGAAGCACATAATGGCATCAAAACAGAAGAAATTAACATACCTCCAGAAGAAATTGTAAATAGATTTATTTTACAAATTAATTTGGATCATGTATATTTGATGATTAATCAGAAGATGTAAAAAAACATCTTGTTGGAGGCCTACCGACAGCTCGTCTCCCGGTTCGCGGGCGCCACTCGAGAACTTTCCGGCCCCATCGGCCATCAGTCCTGCGAGCAATGTGCCCCGCCCACTGCCACTTAAGGCTCGCAATTCTTCGGGCTATGTTGGGGTTCCAGTTCTACTACGGATATCCTCATTTCTGATTCTATCACGCAGAGAAACCCCGAGCATAGCCCTCTCCATTGCCCTCTGAGTGATTTTGAGCCTTACAACAACCTCCAACAAGATGGAGCGACGACCTCGTGAAGGTCGCGGGAAACCGGTGGAAGCAAGTAGCACAGGACCAGTCTGAGTGGCGAGCCTTGGGGGAGGCCTATGTCCAGCAGTGGACGTCTTTTGGCTGAAATGATGATGATGATGATAAAAAAACATACATTTATATATTTATATATTATATTATATTATTATTATTTATGTATTATTTTTATATTTATATATTTTTTTATATTTATTTAGTAATAAACTTTTGTAAAAAATCTTGAAATGATAAATAAATTAAAAAAATAATAATACTTGAAATACTTTAGAAAAACAATACCATTATAGGTATATAAACTTAATACCCACTACTTACTCATTCTAAAAGACCTGATACTACCACGTCGCTTGCCATGCCATGTTGGATGCCAATACTCAATCTGTATGAGATAGATGTCAGCATTTTGGTGACCAGAAACCTCAACTATTTTTGAGAGTATCCCAAAAATAAACAATATCTTACGTCCATACAACAGATAAAACACAATGCCAATGCATTAAACAGTTGGCTGTTGAAAAAAAAAATGTTGCACTTACCCCACTGGCATACTTGCCCCAAACGACCTTATTTTAGCTTAATTTTCTGCATATTTATTATATTATCTAAGAGAACATTTAAGTTTTTTAATTATAGGTCATATAATTAAATTCAAAAACATTCAAACATTCCTATTAGATATTGTAGAAATTAATAAAATGAGCTGTTTTTTACCATTTCCAGGTAACCCCAATCATCAAGCAAACAATATCTTTAAGAAAAGATTTATTCTATGCATCATCCACATCTACAGTAAGTTGCCAGTAAAAATTACAAGATAACTGAAATCCTTGAACTTACTGTGCTTACTGCTAATATTTTTTATGCATTTTAGTACACTGGTTTAATCTAAAATGTTCACCATTCACAGAGCCCAACAAAAACCTCAGAAACTGAAGAAAGTGAATACTATACCAAGTTATTAAAGAAAAAGGTTAAAGCTGAAAATCAATGTAAAAAACGGAAATCAGAAGATGACATAACTGTAGAATATGTTTGTGGTGTGAGTAATGTTTCTACTTATCACAACTGCTTTTGGAGTAGATAAGACAATTTTGATATTTCTTTAGCAAGGTAGTTGCACCAGTGCAGCAGTGCGGGGACACTTTAGTTAGGTTGGGATTTAATCACAGAAGACCTGTCTATGACTGTCCAAGGCTGAGGTGTTTACCTTCAGCTGTATTTCTTCCAGAAGAGCACAGATTCTGCCCTGAAAGTGTTAATTAAATGGTAGTTACCCCAAGTCCTGGTCGGTATCACAAATAGCGCGTGAGCGATGCGCGTGATGATAATCACGTCAAAGGAGGTCAAAGCCACTCGCTTTCGGATTTTTAATATTATAATATTTAAAACTAGCTTCTGCCCGCGACTTCGTCCGCGAACGATGCGTTTTTCCGGTGTAAAAAGTAGCCTATGTTATGCTCTTGCCTGGGACTCCATCTCCATACCAAATTTCATCGAAATCGAGCTAGCGGCATAAGCCCGAATAGGTAACAGACAAACACAGAGTTACTTTCGCATTTATAGTATTTAGATATTGTAACTGTTTTTTTAAGAACTCAAATGATCATTCCAGATATGCTCGAAAGAATTCGAAAATCAGAAGAAGTTCTACTTACACCAGCGTCTGCACAACAAGACAATTTGCTGCCCGTTCGATGCCTGCGGGAAGAAATTTGCCACCAAAGGCGACCTTCAGAAACACACGCGCACACACACAGGCGAGAAACCATACGAATGCTACATATGCGGCAAGGGTTTCACTCAGAAGGTATCCTTGAGGGCTCACGTGGCATCTGTACATACAAGAGATAAAGAAGAAGCTGTTAGTGATTGAAAATACACTGTTAAAGAGTTCTGCATACTTGAGAACCAGTGTGTTTTGTTAAAGGCCGACTACGCATTTTAATCCGATTGGCTGTCGCAAATGGTTGTGGAACTTCACATATTAGCTACTTAAAAAAAAGCAGCTAATGAGGGCCATCGAAGGAATACACCGCTAGGGGCGCTTGTGTCGCGAGAGGTTCAGTATTGCCAATTTAGCACATATTTTTACGCTAAGTTGGGGTCTCCGGAACCTAAATGTCAGTGACATTGAGACTATTGTGTGTAATGAAATGAATGTCAAATTTTTAACTCACAGTCAAACGACAGTAGTGCCAACTGGTGGGCAGGAATACGGTGGTCCTCATAACAGAAGTACAAAAAAAAAAAAGTCAAAGTCAAAGTGTTTTATTTTGTAAACATAGGTATTGATATAAATATGGTGGTACATATGGTTTTGCGCGCTATGTTTTGCCAAAAGGCATACAAAAACAAAATTAAGAATTTAATGAAAGATACATATTGAAAAAAAATAAAAACATTCAGTCAGTGTAACAAATGGTAATAGCACAGTACAGTCAGCAGAATTGTGACTGAACAGGGTCACTGCGCGAGAATTCGTCGGTAGAGGCGTTTGAGGCCCTACGAGGTGCAATGAGGTCAATTAAGCACATTATGTGTCATATTACACACTAAATTGGCAACACTGATGTCTCCGAAACGTCAAATGTCACGGTGACATTGACACTATTGTATGGAATTACAAGTTAGACACTAACAGCCAACACCTCGTAAAATAGTGGTGCCAGAGGTGACCAGAAATATGGTGGCCCTCATTGCCAAATCGTTTTTTTATGGAATTTGTTAAGGAACGGGCTCACAGGCCACTTGATGGTAAGTGGTTTGGTCACTGTTGCCCATGTCCATTATATGCCCATATCCATGACTAATATTCTATGCTGGTAATTCGTAATTTAAATGGGTCTTTAGTGGGTAACTTGCTGCGGACTGTACATTACATCCATGCATTTCAAGCTGGAAGGTATTTAGTAATCATTTTACAAGAATCCTTATTTTTTATAATACTTCTTTGAGTAGGTGTACTCAACTTCTCAAGATCTCTATGTAAGACTACATATTTAATTTTAAGAACTGGTGAACAACTAAATTAAATATTAAAAAAAAACACTTTGTTATCAAATAGGGTTTTATTTTGTTGATCTTTATGATTGTTAAACATAGATATGTATTATTTTATTTAAATATTTATATTATAGTAAGTCATAGACATTACATGGTAGTGTTTAGTATACTCGTAAGTTATAATTATGTGTAAGAAAATGCGAATGTTCAGTCAGCCACAGTGGCCTTATAGTTGTAACGCGTGTAACGTCGCTGCAAATCTCGAATCTTAACACTAATATCGTGTTCACACGACTCCACTCTCAGGTGCCAAAACATCATAATACATATATTTTTATACTCGGAACAAATAAACCAGAGTTAATTATAAAGTGACCGCCAAGCCATTCCAGAGATCCACGTATACGCCAGCTTGGCGCTTGGTAGCGTACACCGTAAACAGCCCTTATATTTCGAGAAGTTTAAGGGTACTATTTTTTTAATCTAGATGTTCCGTAGGTACTAACTATTTATTTGCATAATCAGATCCTGGATTATGTTACGGCACACGGCGGACACGGCCTATAAAAACACGATCTCGATCGCAACTCGAATGCAGCAGGCCGGGCAGCGCGCTGCAGTGTCAATGTATACGTGCGAGGACGTCTGTACACTTGTAAATGTACGCGGGTCATTGATTCACTCACCGTCTCCGGATGGAGGTGAGGCGAGGTGCGCGCGGGCTAGATTCATTCGGGTGATTCCGTGGCCATTCTGCACGTAGTATGGTACTATTAAATATTCTTTGGTTACGGTGTACGCTGTCTTGACGGTCACAGAATAAGTACAATAGGTGATTTTATTCTCGTTTAAAACGGCACAGTATAAAACGTTTCACTCACTATGGCGAAAATGCACCCCAAATGAAAAAAAAATTGCGAAGAGCTACTAGTCTTAAGACTGATTAGAGCCCTAAATTAGAGACTGATACTAATATAAAAACAAGCTTTACATGATTAAGAGGGTTTATTCCGAAAGTTGGCAATGTGGCATATAAAGTTCGTGTGGCTATGATATTTGTTGCAATCCATACTTATTCATGTTTTCATTCAGAAGTTAATGAAAACAACGAAATATTTGACGGCTATTTGCGACGTTGCCAACTTTCGGAATAAACCGTCTTAAGAGCCTAGCTCGTCTTCACCAGTGCCGAGTGATTAGTGAAAAGTGGGAATAGGATAATTCCTACTATATTTTTTATACATTATATTGTTATTTAAACTTTGTTACGCCAAAAGATGTTCGTTATAGTATATTTACTATTGTGAGACGATTAATAACTAGATTGTAAAAATAGAAGTTCAATTGTATTGTTGAAACAACGCAATGAGATTAAGAGATCTTGAAACTTGATGAAAAATGCAGTGCATTTATCTTTTTGGTTATACTCGGGCTGTATTCGAAGTCTTAAATAGGGATCTCCCTGTTCCCTATAGGATCGCTCACGCGTCAAGTTGAATTTTAAATCTAGCTGCTTAAAGTTCACGCGACGCGTGAGCGATCCTATAGGGAACAGGGAGATCCCTATTTAAAGACTTCGAATTTAGCCCCTGTATTAATTATGCAGCTTGGCCTTTTTATCTAATATTAGGTATACTTAAGTATTATCAATGGAATTTTCTATTTGTTTACAATGTCAAATCGACAGTGTATTCTATGTATAATTGATTTTGGAAGGTGAAAAGAGCTTATATGTTTTACCTGCTGTGCTTATAGAACAATAGTTGCTTATGCTAACATATTTTAATCTGTATTAGTATGACAATAAGGTTCAACAGTGATAGAGATTTGTTAATCACTTCCTAATTACAACTGTTACATTCCTTGTAATCATGGAAAAATGTTTCTTAGTACACATCTCCTAGGGATACAGTAAGACAATGAGTCCATACATTGAAATCATATTGAAATCAATTACTTTATAAACCATGAGACTTTACCCAACAATAAACTTTTTACTAACAATCCATTTCTTTATTTTAATTAATATCCCAATAAAGATAAATTAATAATAATATTAGCTTATTGTGCCTATAATAATCAAAAGTTTTTTTTTTAACAATAGGCAGTTCAAGTCTCAACAATTATCAAAAATGCTTTTTCAAAGCAACAAAATGTGCCAAGTACAGACTCTAACAAAATAATTTGAATTTATTCACACATAAAGGGAAACAGACAACAATAAGAAATACTCTAATTTGAATGTTGGTCTTGCATTGGGTTCCTGGACATAACCAAGACATGGTTTTTGGATGGTCAATAATTTTTGGCACATTCTGTATAACAATATCTCTACGAACTATTATATTAGGCACGTACTACCTTTATTCAAACTAGGCCGAAACACATTACCACAATCAATACACTAGTAAAGAATCTCATCATCATCATCATCATCATTTCAGCCGAAAGACGTCCACTGCTGGACATAGGCCTCCCCCAAGGCTCGCCACTCAGACCGGTCCTGTGCTACTTGCTTCCACCGGTTTCCCGCAACCTTCACGAGGTCGTCGCTCCATCTTGTTGGAGGCCTACCGACAGCTCGTCTCCCGGTTCGCGGGCGCCACTCGAGAACTTTCCGGCCCCATCGGCCATCAGTCCTGCGAGCAATGTGCCCCGCCCACTGCCACTTAAGGCTCGCAATTCTTCCGAGTAAAGAATCTGCGTACAGATTTTCGCTATGAAATAATTTTTCAATATCGCATTCGCGTAATCACACTTTGACATCACGACCATCCCGTCACTTCCAAGGAGCGTTTAACGTTATTCTGTCTTTACTCGACTGCGCTAAAAGGAGGGTTATGTTTTTCGAGTGTACGTATGTACATGTATGTATGTATATTTCTTTGGCACGCTCTGTAGCCTAAATGGCTCGATGGATTTTAGCATGCGAGGTGTTGTTTGATTCGTCTTAATAGGGATGACGACAGGGTGAAGTAATCGAAATTCTAATTAGTCCGTCAGTCAGATAATAAAAAAATATTAGACACGTATTTTTTGTTTTATCAAATTAACAAAGAATGGCGCATTATTATTATTAAAACGCATTAAAGTTGGAGAGTTGGGGCTAACCACGTCACCGTTAGGTATAAATCGTACCTAACCGTGACGTCAACGACATTTCAACTCAATATATCTCCGTATAAGTTTGATTACGTGAAAAAAGAAAAAATACGTGTCCAATACTTTTCAATAATCTTCCTGATAGACTTAGGGAAAAAAGGTTGTCGTCATCCCTATTGTGAGAGTGACGGGTATATCAAGATTGCAAAAAACAAAATTACTGACTTTTGGAGGCATTTTAAACATTTCCATTTTTTTTTTGTCAATCGAGTGGAGTAAAATTACAAAAATATATAACGTGACATCAAAAGTTTGTTTGCAGTCGGGTATATTATTTTTTCAAAAATCGAGTTATTTTCATACAATAATATCTTGAATAAAGATCTGAACTTTTAAGACAATTTAGACATGAAAGTCGCGGCGTGCGCAATGTTCTCGTCTGCGTAGTTGGCCTAGAGCTGTAGGCACCGTGCATTAGTTCAGTGGAAGAATGTCACAAACGTTTTTGTCTGTAAGTTATCTATTTATAGGATCGCTTATAGCTTGTCAACTTCGTGCCCGGCCCTCCCTGGGGGTAAGACACGGTCGGGCGGCAGGGGAGCACGCGATATTGATGACGTCATACACCACACGGCTAAAACAAGCGCACGCCCGAGAAACTGCACAACGGAACGGAGGCGTAGGGGACTCATTATAAATGACATCTAACCCTCCCATCTCTTTCATCCTTTCCTTTGACTAAGACCGATTTGACATAATATAACTGTCAAAAAATATTACGAGTCCCTGTTTTTAATTCTACCATAGTCGTATGCAACAACAATTTCTGCTTTGGTGAGGTTTAACTGGTAGAGAATGCCTTATGGCATTGAAGTTCGCCTTTTGTATTAGTTTTTACTAATGTACGATAGTTTAAATAAATAAATATGTCATATCTAGGCACGCGAGTCTGTGTGTTTCATGGAATGCGCGTGTTTAGTCTCCCCGCAACCCCCGCCGTCCCCGCTGTCGCCTCGCCCCCCAACGTCTGTCGCACCGCAGGGACGGTCGGGCAGGAAGTTGACGACGGATAGAGCCATAGGTACCGTGTTCCGGTTCAGTGGAATGCGTAGAAGAGCATGAGAAACGTGCAAATGCCGACGACGCCGCCGACGATCAGCGAGTCGCGCCGCTTGCGCGCGTTGATGCGGTAGATCAGGCTGTTTAGCATCGGGAATCTAAGGAAAGTGGGCGAGACACGTCAGTAAAAAAGTTGATCTTCTTAGTTCAGTAACAAATGATGTGACAAGACCCAGCTTCAGATCCAGGGGGGGGGGGGGGGGGCAGATAAATTTTTTAGGGCATTTTGTGTGGGGAGACCGAGTTACAGGGTGAACAGCACCCCCCCCCCCCCCCTCTCGGTACGTCCATGGAGTTATATCTGAACTAGATTCTGCCCGCGACTTCGCCCGCGTGGAGTTGTGATATGGCGGCCCGGAACCATACGTTTTTTTTTCGGGATAAAAAGTAGCTGGTAAATTCATTTAAAAGTGGCGTGTAAAAGTGCCCAGATGTGGCCTATTTACTGAATAAATATTTTGATTTTGAGCCTTATGTCGTATCCTGGGGTCTCCATATGATAAGCATGCATATGGCATATGATTTTGGTATCAATTTCAAATAGCCCATGTTTGAAATGAAAACCTTCCACAATGGCAACTTCACAAACTATTTAAATTCATGTCGATAATAATTGTTAACCTGTTGGTCATGTCGTTGAAGCGGGTCTGCATGCGCTTGAAGGTGTGCCGCTGCGACGTGAGGTGGTCGCGCGCCTCCATCGCGATGCTGATCTGCTCGTCCACCAGGATGTGAGAACTGCGACGGCGAAACAAGTGGCTGTAGTATAGCGCGACACAACTTACGAGTCGGCCTTGGCTTCGCGCGACAGCGGCAGCGGCGGGCGATTTACTGACACATTGCGCGCGACGGTTGCTAAGTGATGCGCGGCGGGCGTCACGATCGCGCAATGTGTCCGTAAACGCTCGCCGCGGCCGCAGTCGCGCGAAGTCTGCTGTTGCAGATGACTGGCCTCCTATTTCAATAAAACAATAGTACATTATTGCCGTGGCCGGGAAAGTAGGTCTTTGCAGGCTGAGTACTGGTTTAAAGGGCCGAGGCTTCGCCGAGGCCCTTTAATATGTACGAAGCCTGCAAAGCCTTTCACGTGCCGAGGCTTATATAGTGCTTTTCTCAAAAATGAAAAAAAACCTTGATATTAGGTATTCATAATACAGCATTGACACGCACGCAAAGGTAGTCAAGTACTTACAACAAATCCAATGGAACGCCAGTCTTATTTCGCATTCACCGATATTTGACTTTAACAGACACACTAACACGGCAAGTTAAAAACTCGCATGTAGATTTCTCGTTTTTTATAAAAATTAAGACCTTTTATTAATTTTTAAACCAAACTAATAAACTATTTTCATGAAATTTAGCTAAATAAATCTGATACAAGACAAGAACTCCCGCTCTTTATGGATCGTTCTTTTTTTAAATTCCGTTCTGAAATACATTGCGCTGTTTCAGACACGGATAAAAACGATTGGTTTCGCGTCAATTGACAGATACAGAACATGCAGACTTGGCTGTTTGGGAATTCCTTCGCGTATTTATCAGTTTAAAAAAAAAGTACCTGTACGACAATGAAATTTCATACACTTAGATTAAGTATCTCCTAGATGCGCTATATAGCGTACCCCGGTAAGGGATAGGCATATAAAATGTGTATGTGTGCGTCAAGTACATGGGATGGCAAGGTGGGTAAAAAATTACCCCACTCCAATAACTAGCTATCACACACGACTTTGACTGACGGCTAAGATTTAGAGAAACAATAGTGGTAAATGTAGGTTACTTACCAAATTTCAGCTATCTACATGGCTTTTATATATTCAGAAGATATTTCCTAGGGTGGCTCCTAACACGGAAAGACCTGTTATAAAGACATGTAATTTTTATTACAGGTTTTTCCATGTTTTGAGAGATTCCCAGATTGGTCCACCAAAACTAGCTACCTACCTAGCTAGAAATACAGGGAGTCCCCCTGTATTTCTAGCTAGGTAGATACCAGGTACCTACTACAGAAGAAATGAAAATGCAAGTATATGTTTACTCATTTATTTTCGGTGTACATAAATCCAAAAAAGATCCCGTCGAATGTTGAAGTTTCTCCTTAGTGAAGTCGGTAAAAAATGTCTCAGGTGATCATCATTATTTGAATTATTTCTCATTACTAGTTACTACTTCGTGTGAAAGCGTTACTAACAAAGTGACTTACACATTCATATTATTATCCTGAGTTTATTTATTTTATTTTTGCAGCATAGCTTTTCCCCAGATATTGGGTATCTGGTGGGCACTCTTATATTTCATAGCTGGTATCCCGAACCATGGCTAAATTAAAAATACAGCTTGACTCATGGTGGCATACATAGTAAGCAACATCGTAATTTGGGCGGATAATATTAAAAACATCGGTATTTTGAAAATGATTCATTTATGTTATTATTCAAAGATAGTTGGTCAATTTAATAGCTCATGTTGAGCTAAATATAACTTACGTAACGCTATCATACCGAACAAGATGAGTTTAAATGGCCAAAATGAAATACTTACGCACGAAAGGTTATGTTTTCATAATTTTGCTGGGTACGTCTTTTATACCTGATGGTCGAGCGAATTATAATCGCTATCTTATAGGGGCAAACGTATATTAGTAAGAACAGTGCACTATCATAAAATATCTGTAATATTTCTCTTATATCAAATAATTTTGTTGTTTACACGAAGTCACACTGACATAATGACTACTCTTTTGTTTGCCACAGCTGAGCTGTGGCAAACACAAAAAAGCTGGTACGCCGATAAGGACAAAAAATCTATTACTTCTCTCATCTTTCACATTAAGAAATGTATAAATGCATCCCGCTCGCACGCTGTCAGATTCGACATGCCATCCCCTTGTTCATACAACATTCCCTGCGCTTATACATGCCGCGGAAGTAAATTCATACAAATTTCCGGGGCATGCAGTTGAGTTTTTTTTTTTTAATTTTTGTCTGATCGTCAATGACGCACTTTGCGGTTTGACAGAAAGCAGACAATGACGAGTTTCCCCGCCATTTTTGAGAAAAACAGTTTAATTTGAACCTGTGCTCTGTGGCTGTCCTCTGGCAAGTTACCTGTGCAGATCATGGCTGACCTTTGGCAAGTTACAATTCAATTCAATTCATTTATTTATAAAATATACATTTTATACGTCATTTTCATTTGAGTATATGTTAAAAATATTATTAATTATTGTATATTAGACATTTAAAATTTTTATTTAAAGATGCTCGTCGATTGTGTACAGCGCATCCGAAGCAATTTGGCCTTACCTGTTACCTGTGCAGATGGTTGTACTCTGGGAAGTTACCTGTGCAGATGCCTGTCCTCTGGCAAGTTACCTGTGCAGGTGGCTGTCCTCTGGCAAGTTACCTGTGCAGATGCCTGTCCTCTGGCAAGTTACCTGTGCAGATGGCTGTCCTCTGGCAAGTTACCTGTGCAGATGGCTGGCCTCTCTGGCAAGTTACCTGTGCAGATGGCTATCCTCTGGCAAGTTACCTGTGCAGATGGCTGTCCTCTGGCAAGTTACCTGTGCAGATGGCTGTCTTCGGGCAAGTTACCTGTGCAGATGGCTGTTCTCTGACAAGTTACATGTGCAGATGGCTGTCCTCGGGCAAGTGGTTGGTCTGTCTTTGCAAGATATGGTTCGCCTCCTGCACATGTCTCCTGTGTAGGTGGCTAAAGTGTTTGCGATCTGTTGGTGGTTGGTTACCTGTGCAGGTGGCTGGACTCCTTGGCGAACTGGTCGCGGCGGCTGAGCCCGGCGGCGGGCGGCGGGGACGCGCCCCGCAGCAGCTCCTCGCGCTCGCGCCGCGCGCTCACGCGGGCGGATGTCTTTGTGAATTCCTGCTGGTAATCCTGGTGACATGACAGGAAATTCGAGGTGTTAATTTATTGATTCTGCTATAATAGCCATTACATTAACATCAAGTGGGCCTTGATCTTACCATTAGAATTTCCCTATGCCTCTTTATTGTGTGCATTGTTGCTGTGCTGTTCGGAGCCATCTCACCCATTTTGTCGTTTATTGATGATAACTGTGAATAGAAAGAAGACTTAATTCATATTCCTGTAAATCCTATAGGATACATGCTACATGACAAATATAATCTTTACAGTTACATCCATATTTAATATTATAAATGCAAAATAACTCATGAGTGTCTGTCTATGTCTGTCTATTACCTGTTCACATTTCAACCGATGGACAGATTTCAAAGAAATTTGGTATGGAGGTAGTTGGAGTACCAGGAAAGGAGAAAGGCTACTTTTTATCTCGGCAAAACGCATAGTTTCCGTGGGAATGTGATAACCAAATTCCACGTGGGTGAAGTCAAGCTAGTGATTTATAATAATGGTATACTTTATTTAACAACTGCTGCAGCTCCATAGACATGGTGTCGAACATGTCATCACTGTTGATGAGCGGAGCCGTCTCGGAGCTGAGCCCCGACGTGGCCGGACTGATGCCTAGCTTGCTGAAAGCCACCAACTTCACATCTATGTCATTTTCCAGGGTCCTCGCTTGCTTTCTCAGTTCTGAAAACCAATTTGTACTAGTTGTCAAGTGAGTAAGTGTTATTACATTTCGAGATAAGCATTTACCCTCACTTTATGTTAGAGCACTAAAATATGTGTTAAAACCTTAGTGTGTACTAGACAAATGACAATGTTTAGTTTGTGAAAAAATAAACAATAATAATTTGATTATTTTACAAAATTTCTTGTGAAATTTTAATTGAAATTTTGAAAACAGCTATCTGCTGAGTTTGTTTGTCTGTCTTGTTCTCAGCAATGGGCTAGCAAGCGCTGGTAGATTCATTTGATTTTCTGACGTGTAAAAGTGTGCGAATGTGGCCAATTTGCCAGAAATCAGAAGTCGAGATAAAAAGGATAGTTTTCCCGAGGGATAGATCGCTTAATCGGCAGGAGTGGTACTATATTCAGTTTTCTTAATATATCAATTGTTTTGTGCTACGTCATAAGAAAGACCGTATCAACTTTTTATGTTTACAAGATTCACAGTAAAGTAACTAGAACAGAACTAGCGGCACCTTCCCAAGAAGAACCGCTGAGAGTGGCCATTTTCACGGATTACAGTTCCTTCTGCCAAGAAAAGGTCTTGTGGGGTTCTCTCTAGTGAGATTATTTCCACTTTTTAAATCTAATTTTGCACACTTTATTAGAAATTGCACTATACAATTTGATTGACTTTTGACAACAAGATTTTGACAGCTATACCATGACGTAGGCTGCGTTCCGAATCGCGCTTAGAGCGCTCACAGCACCTTGCATCCTTTTTCCTCTTAGGACTCGACTTTCAAGAGGAAAAGGGATGCAAGGTGCTGTGAGCGCTCTGAGCGCGTTTCGGAACGCAGCCGTAGATAAATGACGTTTAAGTGAAAATATTGCTATCATACAAAATTATGTCCACCTATGGTAAAGCTCGGCCAGTAGTTCAACTGTCTTTATACTCGTAGAGAATGCGTCGAGGCATTAAGTCCACCTTTTGTACAGTAAACTTTCTTTATGTGCAATAAAGTTAATAAATAAACGAAAAATATATTGATAGCATCAAGTTCGTCACAATTTATTTATTGACCATATTGTGTTATATCATGCTATCTTGTAACATATTCGCCATATTCTTTGAGTCCTCATAGAGTTATTTTTTTAGAAAATGATAAATTAAAATTTTGTGTGTTTACAACAATCTTCGTGCTCCTTTTTGCTACCTATTCTATTAGGTATTGTATTACAAACACATTACAAGTTTACAACCAAGTATTTGAGCGTAGAATATGTTTCTACATACGTTATGTAGACAGATTTCTATGGTAATAATTATAGTGATATCTCTTTCTGACTTATTACTTTCATATTGAGAGTGAAAGAGATGACAGTAGACTCTATCTGTAATAAGGAAAATTATATCCCCTTTGGGGGAATGTAATTTTACTATTAACATAGCCTAGCCTCAGAGGTGTGATTTATAGTCATTTAAATTTGTGATTTTTACTAGAATATATATTGTGTTCAAAGGAGTGTGTGTATCATTGACCCTCTGTCCTGTCATTTTGCCGTATTGAGCTGTTCAGCAGTAATTGTCTGTCTCTTTCACTTGCAAAATTTTAAGTGTATATCTCGTTTCTCGACAAACGTATCGATCACATTTTTTTATTGATACTTTCTTCCACAATCACAATCATTGTGGGATGAAAAATCATGACAAGAAATGCTTTATAATGATTTATTTTGGTTTAACTGAATCTCAGTGTTTCTCTTTTCCCCGCTACCTCCCCCACCCACCCGTCCGGTCTTTGTTTTCGATTCGTCGTCGTCGCTTCCCCTCGGCTGGTTTCGCAACCAGGCAGTGCAGTGCAACAGTGACTAGTGTGTTCATTTTTAAAACAAGTGTTTTTAAAATGTAAATATGTATTAGTCGTGTCTTGAATTACATATTTTTTTATCCACTTTTAGTTGTGATAGTTCCATTCTGAATATCTTTTCAGAGCTATTTATGTGGCAAGGACGAAATCTGCGAGATAGCTGACCCAAAATGGCTGCTGTTAACAAAATGCAACATCTAAAATTCGACCAAATATGCCGTGCGTGTTTACAAATCAAGAAGGATATGAGGCCTTTATTTGAACAACTCACTGCGACGATGTTCATGGGCATTTCGAAGGTGCAGGTGAGATAACAGATTGTGATATTTTGGGAATGCGTTGCTCTCTTTCGCACTCGCGGGGAAAGAGTGTAATATCGGGTGAACGACAGCAGTCCACGCATCGCGTCATCTTTGTTTAGAATTCAGCGACCAGTTTGTATTACTACTGACTGGTATCGCATATTCTCAAAATTTGATTGAGAAATATCGTTCTATCTCTCTCGGTTGCGAGCGTGGCTACCGGAGCGAGGGAGATGTGAGAATGTCGATGTATGTAACCACTATGTAACGCTGCGTTTCGAATGATAGAAGTGGGACGAGACGGATACTTAATTGAATAACTTATCTCGTGTTGTCATCCTTATCACTGCTGATAAGTTGATAATACAAGAGGCGGGAATTACTTATTTTAAACTTTACGAAACTTTTTTCTTCTTTTACAAATATTTTTAAGTAATAAGTAGGTTCAAGTTTTTTGTTCCAAAGACAAATTGCACTTGAAAAATACTTACTTTTTTGACGTGATAACGTCTTATAAATCGATGAACGCTGGCTGCGCGTATGAAAAAACATGATGCGTTAGCGAGAGCGCGGAACAAGCAATAGAGAGGCACTAATCGGCCTAAGCTTGACGTTATCACGTAAAAATATCCTCCGTAATCCGACTTTACAGACAACCCTTTACTGTGGCAGAGCCTTGCAATAATATTAAATTATTGCTCGAATCGGGCCGACTCGTCCGAGATGTACTACACTCTCACAGAATATCGGCGTGAAGTAATAGTTTGCTATTGCGTTTCGTACGGTGAGTGAGAGGACCGGGGGCCTGTCCTCTTCCCTATCCTTCTATCCCATCTTCCCTCATCTCATATCCCCTATCTTCCCTTATCCCTATCCTCCTCCCCTTTCGAGATCGGCAACGCATTTGTGACGTCTCTGCTGTTACAAATGTCTATAGGCGGCGGTGACCACTTACCACCTGGCCGTCTGCCTGTTTGTCAAACTTTTGACATAAAAAAATAACATTTTTAATTTTTGTTGAGGTGGCCATGGGCGACGGGCTGCCGGCCCAGCTGTGCCTGCAGTGCGTGCACCAGATCTCGCGCTGCCACGCGTTCAAGGAGCTCGTGGAGCGCAATGACGTCACGCTGCGCGAGTACGCTAAGAACGTCGCGGAAGAGGCGAGGAAGAATGAGGCGGTCAGTTCGACTGTTTTTATCACACCACATCTTATACCGACCTACTACACTACTGGGCATTAGCATTCGCTCTCCATCACAAAAGTGTTTGGGGTATACAGGGTATACTTGTCACTGGGCCCCAGTGTAGGTTTCCTCACGATGTTTTAGTAGTCGGTGATGTCGATGTCAAGTTCACTATATGATTATCATTTCTTTGGGTCGGTTCACTTGACACCGACTTAGCAGTCTGTTGGAGTTTGAAGGCGGTTTTTATTTTTTCATTAAAAATTTTCTTTTCGGCTACAGTTTCCAAACATTAGTATTACATAAGTAACTCTGTAGTCTTCGAAATTGACACCAAAATCATCTACGTGGTAGTAAATTTCGAGGAGATCCCTCATTTTCTCATGGATCCAAATATGGGTCCAACTTGGAAGTACCACCTTTCCGACAAAAATAGAATCATGGAAATCGGTTCACGTTTACTATTTATTTTTGGTAAACATTAAAAAAAAAGATTCCAACGAATTGAGAACCTCCTCCATTTTTTTAAGTCGATTAAAAATTAGTCTATGTCATGTCCTTTTCTGGGACACGCACTATTTGCACAATAGTGCGTAGTTTTGTTATGGAAATATCCATACCAAAATTTCATCTCAAGTGATTTAAGTGTGAAGAGGCAACAGACAGACAGAGGTACTTTCTCTTATAATATTGGTATAGATAGACCCCAATAGAAGTCAGTTTACAACTGTCCTGGTAAAGAAAAGGCAAAGTGACCGTCAATCTTTATTGTCTGTCATGTTTTATTCCCATTATTATTCATAACATATGTTTGTTCATTCCAGGAGAAAGTCCTCAGCCTGGTGCCGGACACCCAATTCATCCAATACATAGAGCTACCAATGAACAGTACGCCCCAGATGCTGGAGGGGTTCTTTGACCCGCTGCACCCCGCCCCGGAAAAACCCGTGGAGTTTCCGGAACCGGCTAAGGTGAAACTTATAACATTCCGAAAATCTCCGAATCATATTATCATTTAATCTCCAGTTGTCCACACTTCCACGGTCTTAAATTTTAAGAAAATAAAATGTACACAATTTTACGTCATTCTAAGTGATATTTACATCTGAGAAATTCACAAGTATGCGTTATATAAGGTATGCGTTCGGAATTTCCAAATTGGAATTCCGTTGCGGAATTCCGTAACGGAATTCTGAATGTATGTGGTGGGCCTTAATCTTAAGCATAAGGCCTTCCATATACAGTCGGAATTCTATTCCGTAACGAATTACGTTACGGAATAGAATGAACTGAACTGAACGCATGCCCGCCATACAAAATGTATAGACCTGTCACACTGAAAATTACTGCGTGTGTGTGGTAGGTCTATACATTTTGTATGGAGGGTATGCGTACGGAATTACGACTGTATGTGGCGGGCCTAAAAGTCGAATTAGCAACACTGCTCCAGCAGTCAAATAACCATACAAATTGTCTTCCAGTTGGAAACACCAGCGACCAAAGAAGACGATGCCGGCCTGAACTCGGACGAGGAGAACTACCTGCAGCTGGTGGTGTTCCAAGCCACATCATCAGTGGCCCCGGGGCGCCACGTCTGCAACCTCTGCCACAAGGAGTTCAAGCACGCGCGCTGGCTCAAGCTCCACATGAGGTCTCACTCCAACTGGATCAAGGCCAACTGCAAGAAGCCTCCGATGTGCCCCATCTGCGATCGGACCTTTAAGGTGTGTTTGTTGATATATTTAGTCGCAACCTCTGTAACAAGGAGTTCAAGCACGCGCGCTGGCTCAAGCCCCACATGAGATCTCACTCCAACTGGATCAAGGCCAACTGCAAGAAGCCTCCGATGTGCCCCATCTGCGATCGGACCTTTAAGGTGTGTTTGTTGATATATTTAGTCGCAACCTCTGTAACAAGGAGTCCAAGCACGCGCGCTGGCTCAAGCCCCACATGAGATCTCACTCCAACTGGATCAAGGCCAACTGCGAGAAGCCTCCAATGTGCCCCATCTGCGATCGGACCTTTAAGGTGTGTTTGTTGATATATTTAGTCGCAACCTCTGTAACAAGGAGTTCAAGCACGCGTGCTGGCTCAAGCCCCACATGAGATCTCACTCCAACTGGATCAAGGCCAACTGCGAGAAGCCTCCGATGTGCCCCATCTGCGATCGGACCTTTAAGGTGTGTTTGTTGATATATTTAGTCGCAACCTCTGTAACAAGGAGTTCAAGCACGCGCGCTGGCTCAAGCCCCACATGAGATCTCACTCCAACTGGATCAAGGCCAACTGCGAGAAGCCTCCGATGTGCCCCATCTGCGATCGGACCTTTAAGGTGTGTTTGTTGATATATTTAGTCGCAACCTCTGTAACAAGGACTTCAAGCACGCGCGCTGGCTCAAGCCCCACATGAGATCTCACTCCAACTGGATCAAGGCCAACTGCAAGAAGCCTCCGATGTGCCCCATCTGCGATCGGACCTTTAAGGTGTGTTTGTTGATATATTTAGTCGCAACCTCTGTAACAAGGAGTCCAAGCACGCGCGCTGGCTCAAGCTCCACATGAGATCTCACTCCAACTGGTCGGTTTAGTTTTAGTCGCAACCTCTGAACCTGGTTTCATAACCGTGTAACTCGAAACTATGAGGATTGATGACATCAGGGATCCCGGCGCAAATCACGTCAAGTCTTTATGTACCTATGTTTGCAGTGGCCCTTTCAGTGTTTAGATTTTGTTTATTATAACAATTTTAATTTGCAAATAAATATTTTGACGTTGACTTTGTAAAATCACGGTGTCTACTCTACACAATAAATATCAAACACACATCCATAATTACAATATTATAAAGTACTAGCTTCTGCCCGCGATTTCGTCCGCGTGGAATTCGGTTATCGCGCTCCCGCGGGAACTATGCGATTTTCCGGGATAAAAAGTAGCTTATGTCCTTTCCTGGGACCCCGACTATCTCCATACCAAATTTCATCCAAATCGGTCCAGCGGTTGAAGCGTGAAGAGGTAACAGACAGACAGACAGAGTTACTTTCGCATTTATAATATTATTACAGTACACTTGCTCTGAAAGTGTCTGGTGGCAAGGACCCACATAGGCACGTAAAGGGCTACTTACCGCACATGTGCGGTAAAGTAACTTTTTAATTTTCAAAATACATGCATAAGTATATACTGTCCATAATAAAGAGTTCCAATCAATAACATCTCAAGCTTGTTTTTACTCGCCATCAACCGTGTTTAAATAGGTATCAAATGAATTTATAAACGTAAACAATTTTCAGTTTAATATTAATTACAAGTAAAATATGTTAAATTGTATTATTTTACTACGATTAGTATAAACAATTATTTACACATAATTTCTCAAGTCCAATTCGGACTGACCGCTGCTCGACTTTTTTAATATATTTTTTTTTTCAAATCAAAGGCGTTTTTTAGTTTTAAACGGTTGCTAGTACTTGAGTACACGCAATGTTGAGACTGCTTATTGTGATTTAATAACTTATGCATTATAAACAATGACTGACAACCATGAGATAAGATGAGTTTCATTTATTTAGTATTATAGAAATGATAAATATTGATATAATGTAATTTAAAAGTTTTAATTTATTTGTATAAAGTTTGACTGTTTGACCAATACCATTGCCTTAAAAAAACTACTGAACATGCGCGCGCATGCGGCGCTGATTGGTTGCTCATTTGCCGCGCTTTCGACTTAGAAAACCCGCTAGAAGTGTTTTATCATTATTGTTCGTAGTGTTTAAATTCTGAGTTTTATTAGATATTTTGCAATAAAATATGTCAAGTTCAAGTGATGAAATACAAGCAACCCCACCAGATATTTTGCTACAAGCACAGCATGCAACGGACAGCCTCTTGCCGGAAAAATCAAAAGATCGTTATTTAAGCACTTATGATAATTTTCTTCAGTGGAAGAAAAACAAAAATGCAACTACATTTTCTGAGAATGTGCTGATGGCGTATTTTAATGAATTGGCTGAAAATTATAAGCCATCCAGTCTGTGGTCAATTTATTCAATGTTAAAAGCCACCATCAAGACCAAAAATAACATTGATATTGCCAAATACTCAAAACTGACAGCATTTTTGAAAACCCGGAATAGTGGT
Source organism: Aethes cnicana (assembly GCA_963971205.1). Lineage (NCBI taxonomy): Eukaryota > Metazoa > Arthropoda > Insecta > Lepidoptera > Tortricidae > Aethes > Aethes cnicana. The sequence continues at coordinate 3,726,328 of OZ020292.1, forward strand.
TACAGAGCAAAAAAGTCCAAAGTTTTGTCTGCTGATGACATAAAACGATTCATTGGCGAAGCACCGGATTGTAAATATTTGGCTACAAAGGTAGGTTTTAAACATTTTAAATTGGTCAATGTTCGTATTCATTAGCCTTATTACGGTGGTAACATTAATATTTTTGTTCATAGGTAGCACTTATTTTTGGAATTATGGGAGCATGTCGTCGTGAAGAACTGGTGAATATAACTACAGACAACATTCAGCAACAAGGAGAAGTTTTGGTTGTCAAAATTCCGGATACAAAAACGAAGATCCCTAGAACATTTGTCATCGATGGTGAATTTTATACCTTAGTGAAGAAATATGAAGCTTTGCGATCCCCTAAATGCCAATCGAATCGCTTTTTCCAAAATTATCAAAATGGAAAATGCATAAACCAATGTATTGGTATTAACAAATTTGGAACTATGCCAAAGCAAATTGCAGCATATTTGGAATTGCCAGAGCCAGAAATGTACACGGGGCACAGCTTCCGCCGGACTTCGGCTACTCTGCTCGCTGATGCTGGAGCCGATCTTACGTGTCTCAAACGACATGGCGGCTGGAAATCCAGTTCTGTGGCAGAAAGTTATATAGAAGACTCGATCCAAAATAAAAAAAATATTAGTTCGAAAATAGCGCAATCTATAAAGAATACGGTAACCGTGCCACAACCATCGACGTCTAAAGAGCCCGATTTCCAGACAGAGAGCCAGCCACGGCCATCCACTTCTAAAGATTACATACCTTCATCAAGCATCGTATATGAAACTCAGAGTGATAGCGTGTCTGAGCATCCTGCAAACTTGAGCCAGACGGTTAAATTTGGAGGAAAAACGATTTCGTTCAATATACAAAATTGTACCAACGTCACTTTTAATTTTAACAATTAAATAATATTTTATTAAAAATAGTTTTTTTTATTTCCTCGCATCATTTACTGTAAAACGTTGTACAATACTTGTGTGGTTTGGTCATTCCCAACTCGTGTCGGTGTAAAACACTCCCTACGGTCGTGTTTTACATCACCGCCACTCGATGGGTATGACCAACTTACCACACGTATATCGTAAATAACTATTATTAATTAATATGGATTCAAAGTCAAAGGTTATTATCATAAATCATCTTCTGCTTCTGACTGTATAACTGAAAAATAAAAACAAATAATAAGCTCTCTGGTGGTAATATCCAGTTTCTGCTGTACATAATTTTCTCCAAATAGGATTGGCACTTCATTGCATCTATGACCTCTTTCTTCCAGGGTCCAGGCATGCTGAAGATGCACATGCGCACCCACGAGCAGAGGCCTCCCAAACAGCCAACATGCTCCGTGTGCCAGCGCAACTTTGCCACCAAAACTTTGCTCTACCGGCACAGGCAAACGCACTTTGAACAGAAGACTCACCAGTGCTCTGTGTGCGAGAAACGCTTCTATAGTGGTTACGCGCTACGCTCCCATATGGCTCGACATCGCGGCGAGCGGCCCTATGTGTGTTCAATGTGCTCGAAGAGTTTCTACAACCCCACGGATTTAAAGGTGAGCGGCCTTCTTCGAGTTGGTAAATAAGGATGAAGGATTACCTATAAGCCAAATAAGGCTTTGATATTTTCTTGAAAAGTCAAAATAAATATTTAATGGCCGTTTGATGTCAGCACCGTCACACATTTTTACTTTTATGATATCTTATAAAAAAAATAAGTGCAAGCAATATGAAGGCACTCGTCATGGCGTTATGGCATCATTTTACATGTCAATGTTTTTGGTGAAATATGATTTTTTAGACAAGGATTGAAAGGCTCAGTTCCTAGGAGCGTGTTTAGTTTACTGAGTTACTTCAAAATGAACTGGAAGAGAGTTGATTTTATAGAACGTGCTGTAATTTTGATCGAGACAGTCTGTAAAAGTTATAAACAAGCGTAAAACTTCTTTAATTAGCAAAGTAATAGGTAATTGATAATTACAGTTAACTAAACTATAGACGTAGTAGACAGCGTTCCACACTTCAGTTTATCAAACTTATCATTCTCTTCTTCATTTTTTCTGAAAGCTTCTTCGAACACGGTCTTCGCTCTCTTAGCGATGTACATGGGGAATTGTACTTTGAAGCGTATGATCAATTTGCCCTTTGCTTTCGTTGGGCAGGCGGGTATCGGCAGCCCTTCACCCTCCAATATCTTTTCATACGTGGGGGTAATGACATCTGCTATCTTCGTTCGAAGTATTCTCCCGTCCAAGGTGGTTAAGGTTATGGACATTCCGCACAAAGCTTCCTCCAGAGTGACCTGTTGGACTGTGAGTAGGTCGCTCAATCCGTGCCTAACGTACACATCGTGCAGTCGGTCTTCGGTAATAAAAATAACATCAGCTGGGATCCTAGTAGGACCCTGATCGCCCTCCTCCTTAAATCGAATCTCCGTATTCGGATAGATTCCCGGTTTAAAAGGGATCGAAAGCACTTTCTCGCGCAACTTCAACTCCGAACAGGTTTCGTCGGTGAAGACTAAGCGTTGAATCTTCATTTTCTTCAAGCCCCCCTTGTACACCTCCTCTAGAGATAGAGCTAGCGGTCTTATGATGGTGGGGTCCTTTTCCTTGTAGCCTTTTCCCATGGGGGAGTCGAACATTGGAGGTGGGTTTTCGTAATAGTCCAGAAGGTCTGCATACGGGTTGGCTGTTCCGAAGAATTCGTGGAAGGTGCGTAGCGGGTCGCCGTGGTAGGCGAAGGGTTGGATGTACTCTGTGGGGCCGGGGACGCCTTTTTTGAGCCCCTCTTCGCCGTACTGGTCGAAGACGGCGCGGTGTTTGTGGTCCACGAGCACCTCGTAGGCCTCTGCGATGAGCGCGGAGATCCGTTTCATGTTTTCATCGTTGTCGTGGCGCTCCGGGTTGTATTTGAGCGCGAGCCGACGGTAAGCGCGCTTGATCTCGTGCTGCGTACACGATCGCTTCACGCCCAGAATACCGTAGTAGTCGAAACCCATGATTGTATCGTTATAGTAAAAATAATGCTAAAAAACTATGGTTACGCGTTTTGTGACGACGTCAAATTTCAGTCGTGTCAATTTCAACGTCAGGCTTGCAGTCAAGAGCTTGTCGTGTGTTTTATGACAGTTTATGGCCAGGTTTAATATCGTAATTCAATAAGTTCATCATGAATTTTCCAATTAAGACTCATTAGAAGAGGGCAGGAGGTTTACCGGCTACTCCCTTTGCACCAACCCATTAATTAATTTAGTAAGAAAGAAACACGACTTAAGTACTTACTGCATGTACTTATCCTGCTTTTAATCAATAAAATGTAGGTACTAAATCTTTAAGTTTCGCGTACAGACTTTAAAATACACACAAGGGCGGATCCAGCTTTTGACTCAAGAGGGGTTACGTCATACAACTCCCCTCCCTTTTTTGCGTCAGGAGTTAAAAATAAAGAATAGCAGTAGACCTAGTCCTGCCGAGGGGAGGGTAATGACCCCCCCATGACCCTCCCTGGATCCGCGCTTGTATACACATATGACGTCCATGTCCACAGCCCAAAAGAGACTTTGATCATACATAGAGTTCAAACAGGCTCTACACTACATGTTCTACGTTAACAATTGCCCCAGTGAAACCACTCGAGTACAAGCATAACCCGCCCCACAGGTCCACTTCCGCCTCCACACGGGCGAGAAACCCCTAAAATGCTCGGAGTGCAACAAAACGTTCCGGCGGCACTCGACGCTGTGCCAGCATATGAAGAAGCACCGCGGGATCCGCAACCACGTCTGCAGCGTCTGCAGCAAAGCCTTCTACGAGGTCTCCAAGCTGAACGCGCACATGCGGGTGCATACTGGTAAGAGCAAAGCCTTAACATTTTTTTTTCTATTCTAGTAAGGTGATGAGATGACAGCTTTCTGTACAAGCATTTTCAAAACGCTTGAATATCTAGAATAACAGAAGAAACCGAAGCGAGTAGCACAGGACCGGTCTGAGTGGCGAGCCTTGGTGGAGGCCTACGTGTGGACGTTTTTAAGTTGAAATGATGATGACGATGATGATGTTAGTCCTGCCTGTGTTAACGCCTGCTTTTCACCCTGGTTCTTGCAAGTCGGCCCTTAGCTTCGTTATCCCTCAATTAGGTATATCAAAGACAAGATAATTATATAGACTGACAATTTCCTTACATTGCGGCATACATCGGAAAAGGTCTGTATGTGAGCAATATCCAGGGGGTAGAGCTGCAAATTTTCATACAGGCTACTTACGAGACAGCGACATCGATTATTGCATTTAACACTTAAATCGGGCGTACTGGCGTGATTTTTATGAAGGTGGTCGTTCTAGGTACCTTTACCTTACTTTTTGTATGATTATATCCAGTTTTACGACACCTACACGTCCGCAGGCGAGCGCCCGTTCGAGTGCCAGTTCTGCGAGCGCCGCTTCGCGCAGCAGTCTGCGCTCATCTACCACCGGCGCACGCACACCGGCGAGAAGCCGTACAGCTGCAAGATGTGCGCCGCGCGCTTCACCACCTCCTCCGCGCGCAACAACCACCTGGTCACGCACACCGGCAACAAGCGGTCAGTGTCACTCCCCCGGCCGTCCTCCCCGCGACAACCACCTGGTCACGCACACCGGCAACAAGCGGTCAGTGTCACTCCCCCGGCCGTCCTCCCCGCGACAACCACCTGGTCACGCACACCGGCAACAAGCGGTCAGTGTCACTCCCCCGGCCGTCCTCCCCGCGACAACCACCTGGTCACGCACACCGGCAACAAGCGGTCAGTGTCACTCCCCCGGCCATCCTCCCCGCGACAACCACCTGGTCACGCACACCGGCAACAAGCGGCCAGTGTCACTCCCCCGGCCATCCTCCCCGCGACAACCACCTGGTCACGCACACCGGCAACAAGCGGTCAGTGTCACTCCCCCGGCCATCCTCCCCGCGACAACCACCTGGTCACGCACACCGGCAACAAGCGGTCAGTGTCACTCCCCCGGCCCTCCTCCCCGCGACAACCACCTGGTCACGCACACCGGCAACAAGCGGTCAGTGTCACTCCCCCGGCCGTCCTCCCCGCGACAACCACCTGGTCACGCACACCGGCAACAAGCGGTCAGTGTCACTCCCCCGGCCGTCCTCCCCGCGACAACCACCTGGTCACGCACACCGGCAACAAGCGGTCAGTGTCACTCCCCCGGCCATCCTCCCCGCGACAACCACCTGGTCACGCACACCGGCAACAAGCGGTCAGTGTCACTCCCCCGGCCCTCCTCCCCGCGACAACCACCTGGTCACGCACACCGGCAACAAGCGGTCAGTGTCACTCCCCCGGCCCTCCTCCCCGCGACAACCACCTGGTCACGCACACCGGCAACAAGCGGTCAGTGTCACTCCCCCGGCCGTCCTCCCCGCGACAACCACCTGGTCACGCACACCGGCAACAAGCGGTCAGTGTCACTCCCCCGGCCCTCCTCCCCGCGACAACCACCTGGTCACGCACACCGGCAACAAGCGGTCAGTGTCACTCCCCCGGCCCTCCTCCCCGCGACAACCACCTGGTCACGCACACCGGCAACAAGCGGTCAGTGTCACTCCCCCGGCCATCCTCCCCGCGACAACCACCTGGTCACGCACACCGGCAACAAGCGGTCAGTGTCACTCCCCCGGCCATCCTCCCCGCGACAACCACCTGGTCACGCACACCGGCAACAAGCGGTCAGTGTCACTCCCCCGGCCATCCTCCCCGCGACAACCACCTGGTCACGCACACCGGCAACAAGCGGTCAGTGTCACTCCCCCGGCCATCCTCCCCGCGACAACCACCTGGTCACGCACACCGGCAACAAGCGGTCAGTGTCACTCCCCCGGCCATCCTCCCCGCGACAACCACCTGGTCACGCACACCGGCAACAAGCGGCCAGTGTCACTCCCCCGGCCATCCTCCCCGCGACAACCACCTGGTCACGCACACCGGCAACAAGCGGTCAGTGTCACTCCCCCGGCCATCCTCCCCGCGACAACCACCTGGTCACGCACACCGGCAACAAGCGGTCAGTGTCACTCCCCCGGCCCTCCTCCCCGCGACAACCACCTGGTCACGCACACCGGCAACAAGCGGTCAGTGTCACTCCCCCGGCCGTCCTCCCCGCGACAACCACCTGGTCACGCACACCGGCAACAAGCGGTCAGTGTCACTCCCCCGGCCGTCCTCCCCGCGACAACCACCTGGTCACGCACACCGGCAACAAGCGGTCAGTGTCACTCCCCCGGCCATCCTCCCCGCGACAACCACCTGGTCACGCACACCGGCAACAAGCGGTCAGTGTCACTCCCCCGGCCCTCCTCCCCGCGACAACCACCTGGTCACGCACACCGGCAACAAGCGGTCAGTGTCACTCCCCCGGCCCTCCTCCCCGCGACAACCACCTGGTCACGCACACCGGCAACAAGCGGTCAGTGTCACTCCCCCGGCCGTCCTCCCCGCGACAACCACCTGGTCACGCACACCGGCAACAAGCGGTCAGTGTCACTCCCCCGGCCCTCCTCCCCGCGACAACCACCTGGTCACGCACACCGGCAACAAGCGGTCAGTGTCACTCCCCCGGCCCTCCTCCCCGCGACAACCACCTGGTCACGCACACCGGAAACAAGCGGTCAGTGTCACTCCCCCGGCCATCCTCCCCGCGACAACCACCTGGTCACGCACACCGGCAACAAGCGGCCAGTGTCACTCCCCCGGCCATCCTCCCCGCGACAACCACCTGGTCACGCACACCGGCAACAAGCGGTCAGTGTCACTCCCCCGGCCATCCTCCCCGCGACAACCACCTGGTCACGCACACCGGCAACAAGCGGTCAGTGTCACTCCCCCGGCCCTCCTCCCCGCGACAACCACCTGGTCACGCACACCGGCAACAAGCGGTCAGTGTCACTCCCCCGGCCGTCCTCCCCGCGACAACCACCTGGTCACGCACACCGGCAACAAGCGGTCAGTGTCACTCCCCCGGCCGTCCTCCCCGCGACAACCACCTGGCCACGCACACCGGCAACAAGCCTTAGCCAATAGTTTATCTTCACTTTCGTCTCTTTAACTTGATTGTACTCAAATGAATGCATATTCAAAATTGATATTTCAACGCGAAAATCGATACCGTTTGTATGAACACAGAATATTTAATAGTACCACATACAGAGTGGTCACAGAATCACCCGCCTGAATCTAGCCGGCGCGCAACTCGCGCCCAACTCGCCCTTACCGTCATGTGCTTCATCCGAAGACAGCGAGTGAATCATTGGCCCGCGTAGTGGTACATACACATTTACAAGTGTACTCGTACAGACGTCCTCGCACGCACACAGACGTCCTCGCACGCAAACATTGACACTTCATTCGAATTATGTTCGAAATCGTGCTTTTATAGGCCGTATCCGCCGTGTGGTATGACTAAAGAGTACTTAATTTCCCTTTTGCAGGTTCGTGTGTCCGATCTGCTTCAAGGGCTGCACGTCGCGCGCGGAGCTGCGCGTGCACTCCAGCAAGCACACGGGCGAGAAGCTGTTCGGCTGCTCGCAGTGCGGCGCGCGGTTCAGCTCGGCCTCGTACCTGGCCGTGCACCGCAGGCACCACTCCGGCGAGCGCAAGTACTCGTGCGCCGTCTGCCAGCGAGGTGGGTGCGCCACTAGCGCGCCACAGCCATGATACAAGCACACGGGCGAGAAGCTGTTCGGCTGCTCGCAGTGCGGCGCGCGGTTCAGCTCGGCCTCGTACCTGGCCGTGCACCGCAGGCACCACTCCGGCGAGCGCAAGTACTCGTGCGCCGTCTGCCAGCGAGGTGGGTGCGCCACTAGCGCGCCACAGCCATGATACAAGCACACGGGCGAGAAGCTGTTCGGCTGCTCGCAGTGCGGCGCGCGGTTCAGCTCGGCCTCGTACCTGGCCGTGCACCGCAGGCACCACTCCGGCGAGCGCAAGTACTCGTGCGCCGTCTGCCAGCGAGGTGGGTGCGCCACTAGCGCGCCACAGCCATGATACAAGCACACGGGCGAGAAGCTGTTCGGCTGCTCGCAGTGCGGCGCGCGGTTCAGCTCGGCCTCGTACCTGGCCGTGCACCGCAGGCACCACTCCGGCGAGCGCAAGTACTCGTGCGCCGTCTGCCAGCGAGGTGGGTGCGCCACTAGCGCGCCACAGCCATGATACAAGCACACGGGCGAGAAGCTGTTCGGCTGCTCGCAGTGCGGCGCGCGGTTCAGCTCGGCCTCGTACCTGGCCGTGCACCGCAGGCACCACTCCGGCGAGCGCAAGTACTCGTGCGCCGTCTGCCAGCGAGGTGGGTGCGCCACTAGCGCGCCACAGCCATGATACAAGCACACGGGCGAGAAGCTGTTCGGCTGCTCGCAGTGCGGCGCGCGGTTCAGCTCGGCCTCGTACCTGGCCGTGCACCGCAGGCACCACTCCGGCGAGCGCAAGTACTCGTGCGCCGTCTGCCAGCGAGGTGGGTGCGCCACTAGCGCGCCACAGCCATGATACAAGCACACGGGCGAGAAGCTGTTCGGCTGCTCGCAGTGCGGCGCGCGGTTCAGCTCGGCCTCGTACCTGGCCGTGCACCGCAGGCACCACTCCGGCGAGCGCAAGTACTCGTGCGCCGTCTGCCAGCGAGGTGGGTGCGCCACTAGCGCGCCACAGCCATCATACAGTAATATACTTCGCCGGGTACTCTGCTAAAGTGTGGGTGACACCCGAACGGCATTCGCACTGCTGTGTGTTGCAAGTGGTGTATTAAGATAATCCCCGACCCCCATGTATCTTGTGTGTTTCATTACATTATTACGTTCAGTTGTTTTTAACGTTCGGTCCAGCGGTTGAAGCGTGAAGAGGTAACAGACAGACAGAGTTACTTTCGCATTTATAATATTAATATATTATTATTTTATTAATATATATAATATGGATTAGCGCGTTTAAAGTACAAGATGACATCTCCAGGTTTCATGGAATCCGGTTCCTACAAGAAGCACCTCAAAACACATGAAGTCAAGGCGGAAGGTCACACGGAAGCCACAGAAGCCCCCGTCAAACAGAGCGAAGAGGAGCAAACTCAAGTGGGTCAGGAGCAGGAGGGCTCGGAGCCGACTCAGCAGAGTCCGCCCGCGGAGAGCGCCGCGCCCAGCCAGCGCCGGTACAAATGCGGCGTCTGCGTCAAGACTTACATGTACCTGCACAGCCTGAAGAAGCACATGGCTACGCACATCCAGGTATGTCCTGTGTAAATTCAATGGTAAAAAGTATAATAAAAAAATAGTACTTTTTGATGCTAGTGCGAAAAGTTCGTCTTTTTATCACGAGGTCCTGGTTATGTTGGCGCGAGCGAATGCGAGCTTTAACACTAGGGACGAGTGAAAATTTCGCATGTGTATCAAACGACATTTTTTAATACATTTGCGAAAAAAAAGAATTAAGAAATAAACGAACAGGAACTTTACGCACTAGTTCGTAAAAAACAAATTTAGGCACGCTCACTAGCTGTCAAAAACAAAAAGCTCGTTCGGAAATGACAACTGGCAGAAAATCCCACTTTATGGCCAAGGCTGATCTAAAATAACTTTACTATCATTGCCTTTAAATCAATGATTGAATTGATATTCGTTTTTAGCAGCAGCAACAACAGCAGCAACAACAACAACAACAACAACAACAACAACAACAACAACAGCAGCAGCAGCAGCAGCAGCAACAACAACAACAACAACATCAGCAGCAGCAACAGCAGCAAGTCCAGCAGCAGCACTCGGTGCGCGTGCAAGCCGCGCCGCAGGTGGTGGCGCAGGTGGCGCAGCTGCAGCAGCAGGTGCTGCAGGTGGCGCCCGGGCCGCAGCTGGGGCTCGTGCAGGTGGGACACTGCCTCACAAGCTGCGCCGCAGGTGGTGGCGCAGGTGGCGCAGCTGCAGCAGCAGGTGCTGCAGGTGGCGCCCGGGCCGCAGCTGGGGCTCGTGCAGGTGGGACACTGCCTCACAAGCCGCGCCGCAGGTGGTGGCGCAGGTGGCGCAGCTGCAGCAGCAGGTGCTGCAGGTGGCGCCCGGGCCGCAGCTGGGGCTCGTGCAGGTGGGACACTGCCTCACAAGCCGCGCCGCAGGTGGTGGCGCAGGTGGCGCAGCTGCAGCAGCAGGTGCTGCAGGTGGCGCCCGGGCCGCAGCTGGGGCTCGTGCAGGTGGGACACTGCCTCACAAGCCGCGCCGCAGGTGGTGGCGCAGGTGGCGCAGCTGCAGCAGCAGGTGCTGCAGGTGGCGCCCGGGCCGCAGCTGGGGCTCGTGCAGGTGGGACACTGCCTCACAAGCCGCGCCGCAGGTGGTGGCGCAGGTGGCGCAGCTGCAGCAGCAGGTGCTGCAGGTGGCGCCCGGGCCGCAGCTGGGGCTCGTGCAGGTGGGACACTGCCTCACAAGCGCGCCGCAGGTGGTGGCGCAGGTGGCGCAGCTGCAGCAGCAGGTGCTGCAGGTGGCGCCCGGGCCGCAGCTGGGGCTCGTGCAGGTGGGACACTGCCTCACAAGCCGCGCCGCAGGTGGTGGCGCAGGTGGCGCAGCTGCAGCAGCAGGTGCTGCAGGTGGCGCCGGGCCGCAGCTGGGGCTCGTGCAGGTGGGACACTGCCTCACAATCATCACCACAACACCACAACACCCTATTTACGTCCCACTGCTTGCACAGGCTCCTCATCACGAGTTGGACTATACCCACGCAGGCCCAGTGCGGATCAGGGACTTCACACACATCCTTGAATTGCTTAATTTCATTTGTCTGTTTTCTTCAAAATGCTTTTGTAAGTTGTGACCACATGTAATTAGATAAACATCTTTACGTTCCACTTGTTATCGTTCCGTGTTGTATGAGGTGATGTATTATCTTTTGGTAATCAAAAATAAATAAATTAAAAATTAAAAAAATTGCTACTCAGATGCGTGCAGGTTTCCTCACGATATTTTCATTCACCGAAAAGTCAGTGGTAAATTTAAATTTAATATAAGTAAACCAGAGGTGCGAGCCGGGATTCGAACCCCGACCCCCGGCATTAGAGGTAAATAGGTCAAACCACTAGGCTACCACGGCTTTCATGTTTTTTTTCAGACTGGCCACACCCCATACCCCGTGATATCTTCGGTCCAATCGCTACAGTTACAACAAACGCAGCAGCAAGTCAATACGGTAATTAATTTCACTTTAGTGTAGTCAACATTCTTTTATTATTTGAATGCGAGAGACCAAGGGCGGATCCAGCTTATGACTCAAGGGGGATCACGTCATTCAACTCCCCCCCCCCCCCTTTTTAGCATCAGGGGTTAAAAATGTATGTAATGAAGTCCTGCCGAACCTGACCTAGTGCTGCTGGATCCGCGCTTGCAAGAGACCAAATCCTTTTAAAATATAGAAGAGGTCACCTCTCTTATTGAGTGCTTCTCTAAAACGGCGCGTCTTCCTATCAATGCGTCCAAAACAGCATATTCAAAGCTGGTGTGTTAAGCCGGAACCCCACTGCACAGCCGGGCTGCGCACCAGAAACACTTCGTATCAAAATGTAGGTCAGCTGTGCACGAGCACGCACGGATAGGTTAATACCATACAATACATATACGTTTAGCGTGCGCGTGCTTAGCAGTGTGTAGCGTACGCCGCAGTGAGTTCCGGTGTAAAAACTTGGCCAATCTCGAATAGGTGTTCATTTGACTTAACTGAAATCCATCTCTCGCTCCATTCATTAGTTGAATAGGCATTGAAATAATAGTACATTACAGACCTACGGTGGTGAATTCGTAAATGTCCCAAGATCGCAGGTTTCTTTACGGGCTTTACGAATTACCGCCCGTGCTTGTCAAAAGTTTTACGTCTTGCCTTGGCCAAGAAGTGAGATGTTCTCTCCGCGCAGAGGGCAGAAAATCCCACTTTAGGCCAAGGGTGGATGTAATAGTACATTACAGACCTAGGTGGTGAATTCGTAAACGTCCCAGATCGCAGGTTTCTGTGGCCCGAGCCGAAGGTGAGGGCCATAAATATGCGATCTGGGGCTTTACGAATTACCGCCCGTGGTTTGTCAAAAGTTTTACGTTTTGCCTTGCCAAGAAAGTGAGATTTTCTCTCCGCGTAGAGGGCAGAAATTCCCACTTTAGGGCCAAGAGTGATGTAAAAAATATTAATAAATAGATATGCTAATGTAAGTTTATTGTTTCCAGCAACAACAACCACAGCAGTTGCAGGTGCAAACTATACAGATACACCCGCAGCACCAGCCCAGACAGATTCATGTAAGTCTACCAATTTCATCCATCATCATCATTATCGTTTCAGCCGAAAGACGTCCACTGCTGGACATAGGTCTCCCCAAGGGCTCGCCACTCAGACCGGCCCTGTGCTACTTGCTTCCACCGGTTTCCCGCGACTTTCACGAGGTCGTCGCTCCATCTTGTTGGAGGCCTACCGACCAATTTACATACAACAAATTAAGACTACGTATGCTGCTCGTGTATTATAAGCCCTGAAAGTTTGACGTATCAAGGGGACTTCTTGCACATGAAGTTTTTTTTTGCAAAGTTATCTATTTGGCCACACTGTATAGGTATATTGATAATGGAATCCATCCAAAAAATTGGCATCTGCATAGTTCTGGCCATGTTGTTTTACAGTTTTTATTTACTTTCACCTGTCCTGTTGTCTGTAATGGAATCTTGCAAGTTAAGTTTGAACCACTTTCCGGTTTCCGATTGAGGTGATTTTTGCACGAATATGTAAATCGCGTGACAATGCAATATTATGATGACATGGAGCTGATCTGATGATGGAGCTGGAAGGCAGCCAAAGGAACTCCGTAATAAAACCACATAACCCCATCGAGTTTGGGCTCATTTGATTCGTCTTGAAGGGTAGATGAAAGATTTTCAAAGAAAAGTACAGTCAGCAATAAAAACTTGTTCCAAAATTATTTTATTTTATGTTATTATCTCGGCTTTGCTGTGCCCTTGTAGGGGAGACGTTGCTATGTTCCACTTACTTTCCACCTGGTCCAGTATGACTTGCAATAAGTGTTGAGTTTATGATAATGTCGTGTTCAGGCGGTGGGCATGCAGCAGGTGCAGCAGGCAGCAGCTCCACGTGGCCACGTCCAGCTGCCAGACCATGCTCCCCAACATTCAGCAGGTCATTCATTAGAACATGCATTACATGACGCTGCAGGTGTCTAGAGGCGGCGTGGCTTTATTTATGCAAGCGCATATTAACCTTCAGATCCAGGGAGGCAGTTTTTTTTTATACCATGGCACAGGCCTCCGCTCATCACGAGAGGGTTTGGGCTATAGTCCCCACGCGGGCTCAGTGCAGATTGGGGCTTCATACACAACTTTGAATTATTTCGCATATGCGTGCAGATTTCCTCACGATGTTTTCCTTCACCTGAAAAGCTCAGTGGTAAATTCAAATTTGAATTTCGCACATAAGTAAACCCTGAGGTGCGAGCCGGAGTCGAACCCCCGACCTGCATGAGCGGCCACCGAAGCTTAGGCCATGGAAGCTAGTATTGACATTTTTCCATGTTGGTGTAAAAGTTGTCATAATAAATGGAATAATCCGTCGGGCAGCTCGGCGGCGGGCACGGTGGCGGTGTCGGGGCTGGGCGCGCCCGAGCTGGGCGGCGTGGCGCACCGCATCATCCTGCAGCCGCCCCACCAGCACCCCGCCGTCTACACCCATCCACCACTAGCCGCTGGCCTGCTCACCAGGACCAGAGCCTCAGGGCCCCCGCCAAAGAGTAAAAAGGATAGAGATATGAGTAACGCAGCATCGCTACAAAAAGTCACCGTGGGCGAGGACCCCAAGGGCCGGTTCCTATATCCACATAACGCCTCGTTTTGCCTACGGACGGTTAAAATTTGACAGATTCTCTATGGAACAAATGTCAAAAATCAACCGTCCGTAGGCAAAACGAGGCGTTTCGTGGATATAGGAACCGGGCCTAATCCTATTCTATTCTATATAAATTAATGGCTTCTGTCTTGGACACTTCGCCAATATCAAAGTTAGGGCCACAGGCCTGCAAGTTGTTCGGTAATAATGATAAATGTACGGTACAAAAGATAAATCACAGTAAAAATGGGGAAGCTCAACAAACGACAACCATCTTGGACGACGGCCATTGAGCAACCCCCGGGCCTAAATCCACAAAAGCCGCTTTTTGGCAACGGACATTTAAAATTTGACATTGTCTATGGAGCAAATGTCAAATTTTTAACTGTCCGCAGGCAAGACGAGGTGTTTTGTGGATAACGGACCAGCCTCTAGCTTCGTGGGCCTAGGACGCTCAAGTCGCATAACCCGCCGACGAAACTTCATTAAAGCGTTGCTAATATTACAACGTCAATTACAATTTTTTATTCGTGGAAATTGCTTTTTGCCAATGAAAATGCTAGGGAAGCGAGCGGATTATTAAAATGAGATTACGGGATTTGTAATTTACCAACATTTAAGGTTCAGTTTATTTATTTAAAATTGCCAAAAAGCTGGCAACACAGGAAATGACAATTTAGAATCCGGGGTATTCCAATGAAAAAAAATTAGTTCAAAGAAACTTTCATCTCGAAAATCCTGTATTTGTTATGGCCATGTGCTTTCTGGTCCCGAATTCGAGTACAGCAACTCGAACTACTTACGATCTACTTAGCTCAGAAATAGTAGCTGTACTTACAAAACAAATCATAATAATATATTCCTTAATATATGCTTAGAAAAGTAATTATACTAATTTTTATGAAGCCACTTACCTTAAGAGCTGCGTCTGTGACAATGTTGTTTAAATTGTAAGACTTAGAGCAAATAGCCATATTAGGTTATACATTATTTACAAAGTCAATAAAATAATATTTTTATTATACTAGCTCTCGTTTTATTTGTAGCCTGTTTCCCTGTCAGTAAATCATTAACTCTTCCGTTACTAACAGACTGCCAGAGAACCATAGACATAAATAATACTTCGTATGGACCCGGCCTAACGTAGATACATGTCATGTTTCCCCACTTCATGGTGTCCAATCCAAAGTTAAACTTATATCGTGACACTAAAGCTGGGTCACATTTTTTCAACAACGAGACGAGTTTTTAGATACTGAGAAACGGTTTGGAAAAAGTTTTTTTAAAATACGCTTATTGTCACGCACGCTCGGTGACAGAACTTTGGATTGGACACCGTGGAAGTGGGACATATTACGTGTACGTAGACCGGGTCTATATTATTTACGTCTATGTACTAACATAGATTCTACCCGCGACTTCGCTTCCATGAATTCGGTTTCCTGCGGAAGTATGCGTTTTCCGGATATAAAGTAGCGTACTTTGACCTTTCCCTCTTAACTATCTCCATACCAAATTTCATTGAAATCAGTCCAGCGGTTTAAGCGTGAAGAGGTAACCGACAGACAGTTACTTTCGTTGTTAATATTTAGTATGGACGTTTTTACTTATGATCTTACATTTTGTTACTATCTGTCCTTCGGGGCTCCCTGAGGACGGGGGCCCTGGGCACAGGCCCCGAGTGGTAAAGACGGCATTGGTTTCGTGGATATGGGGACCCGGGTCAGAGGGTTTCCCGAAATTCGTACAGGAAGGGAAAAATTTACGAGGGAATTTGTAAGACTGCTGTTATCTTGTCTCGGTGGTGAATTGGCTTCACCATTCTGGTCGAGGGCGAGGGGTGAACAAAACGATGTATTTGAATATTTACTTAAATCTGGTTACTCGCACATTTTCTCCGAGTACAAAGCACAACTACCAGCGGTGTTCAGAAAACACACCGAAGCTGATGTGAGTCGGGGGGCAACGCCTGGCTTATTATTAGTTTTCCGCACCCGCTTGTATGACGTACGGACGGTAAAAAATATAGTGACGGGGAAAAAAACCCAATAGTCTGCAGTGCGGACAACGGGAATCGGACGGCTGCGAATAGGCTCAACGCGCCTCTACACGTCGGTCGCGTGCGGCGGGCAAGAGGAAACCGCCGCCTAACCAGCCGTAGCGAAAACGATGCGACTAGGAGGGTGACAAATGGTTACAAAAGAAACAGCAGAAATTCTAAAAATAATAATTATTATTACAGTATATTACAATTACAGACAAATCCAAATCATTTCCATAATTCCAAGAATTCGCTAATAAAATATTTCATAATGTTTACAATTTGATGAATGCAGTTGACCAGGTGAAATAGTGAATATCACACTTTGGCACAAACTAAAATCGACATTATAAATAGATTGGGAGCAGGTGGCGGCACGCGCGGGCGCTCGCGTGCCGGACACGAGGCGGGCCTGCGCGCCGCCACTAAACCACCCTAACATTACGTGCCATAAATTAAGTAAGACGCAAATAATCCTATTCGACGAAACACCAATAGGCTAGACGACACTAACATTCAAGAAGGCCACATGTTCCATACATCCATTTGTCACAAATTTAATCAGTCGCTTCAAATACGATAATATACGTTCCTTAATTAAGAAAGTCAATTATGATCTTATCTAACAACACTTTGTTGACAAAACAAGCTCAAAATTGTTCAAGTGGCGGGCTGACATAATGTGGAATTTACACTGTTCTATTCTATATAAATTAATGGCTTCTGTTTTGGACACTTCGCCAATATCAAAGTAAGGGCCACAGGTCTGCAAGTTGTTCGTTATTATAGGTAAAGGTATTGTTCGGAACCGAATACTGAGCGCGATTCGGACGCAGCCCTTGATAGATACTAGCGAAGCTGTGGCTTTTTGAGGTACTATTTGACAGACGTCACATTGTCTGTAAGATGTAAGTTGTAAGGTGTAAGTTTACACTGACAATCAAGTTACACTTACTTATATTGTCAACAAGGGTAGTCTAGTCAAACATAAATCTAAGGTTCAAGCTCTCATTCATTGGCTATTTTCCATGAGCTAAATATTTTTAGTACATGTAAAACCGACGATGCGATTAAATCGCTCTATAAAACGTTGCTAATCAGTCTAAAGATATCCGGGATAATCGGAATAAATTCTAACATTGGCAGTATTTGTTTATACTATTTTCGTTCAACTTACGTCATCCATCATTCAACTATGCATTGATACACCATTCAATTATGTGGGCATTGATGATTTAGGTGTTTCATAACGCTGTTATAAATTTTGACAGTCGAATTTCTATTCAGGGAACAGAGTTTCTAAACACAGAACAAAAACATAGCATCTATTGGCGTCCATGATACTAGAACGCTACGCACTTCCAAGTCGAATGAGTCTCATTTAAAATACAAAATGCGCATTAAAATAGAATAGGAGACCGATTCAAAGATCGAACGAAAATAGGCCCGCAACGAAATAAGGACATTCCTTTAAGGTTAGCATACAATATAACAAATAATTAACGCTATATTAACGGATTACAAAGTAACTAATTATTAAGGTTTTAAATAGGAAACGACCTGAATATGAAGTCGTTATAACATGTACCCCAATTCGCAGAATAAATTATTGGATATGTACAGATAGAGAAACGAGAAATTCGAATCCTTAAAAAAGACTATTGCTACAACGGCGGTGATGAATCGGTTTTATCAAGAAATAATATTTGATTTAATTTTGTCAAACTTGTTTTCCCGACAGGGTGGATGCGGGAACTTTATACGAACCTAAATAATTAATAATCGGAAGTTAATTAATCCTTAAAGCAGAGTTAGGTTAAAGATAGCGACGCGGGCTGGTTAAGCGCTGTATCACAGCTCGACCACACCCTGGGGGTCATCCACATATTATGTAACATCATAAGGGAAGGGGGGGGGGGGGGGTCATGCCAAACGTGTCAGTACAGTTACAGGGATACCAAAACCGCGTGACATAGGGGTGGAGGGGTTCAAAGGTCGAAAATTTGCGTGACATAATATGTGGACGGCCCCTTGGCGCGACCATCGGCAGAGGTGAGCGATTTAATAATACCATAATACACTCCATTTGGTGACGCAGTCGAGGTCTAGCCGTTAAAGCTCAACATATCTGGCTTTTGTTACATTAGCGGTCATTAATGTGTGAGGACTAGTTCAGATACGGCATATAGATTGGACTCACGAAAGCTGGTACAAATGGAATGAACGAAAGTAATGTCACTTGTCAGCGTGCGAGTGTCGTTCTTGCTTGTAAAGGAGGCCAATTTGTGACGCGCATATAGAAATTAGTCGTTTTAAAAAAATACGTAGACAAACAAGGACTTCAATCTAATCTACGCTTTAGTTTTTGTGCCTTTTTTGACGGAAAGTTAATCATACCAAATATAATACATTTTTGTTTTCGTCACACAAGAGAACAAAAATTAAAGCGTAGATTAGATTAAGTGCTTAACTATGTTATTATTTTTTGAAAACCACTCAAAATAAAATAAATAAAATAAATATCATTCACTCATTGAATCCATTCCTGGCCAGCTTTCGTGAAACGATCTCCAATCCGCATGAATAGAGAAGGATAACACTAAATCATAGACAGTAGACGCTCCTCTCACTGTGTCCTATTTTATGCGGTTTGTCTGTAGTGGGTCTGATTTTCGGAGCGTTCCGTGGCGGTCACTGCGTGGCGACGGGGATGTCACGGGCGGCGGCGGGCGCCGGCGCCGGCCGGCG
>OZ020292.1:3745206-3812843 GCA_963971205.1 Aethes cnicana
TAATCTTTCGTATGCATGTATAATCAAGCCGTGGTGGGCTAGTGATTCGACCTCCGCCTCGCATGCAGGGTCGGAATACCGGCTCGTCGCACCTCTAAGTTTACTTATGAGCGAAATTGAATTTGAATTTGCCATTGAGCTTTTCGGTGAAGGAAAACATCGTACGATACGAAATCTTCACGCATCTGCGTAGTCATTCAAGGATGTACGTGAAGTCCACAATCCGCACTGGGCCCGCGTGGGGCCCAAGCCCTCAAGAGCAAAAAAAATACAAAAAGCATGTAAACATTTTGGGACAGATCTGGGGGTACGGCCTACGAAGGTTGCATTGCTGCTCAGCGGTGATGTGTCGACGTGGTGTTGTCTATCTATATAGGCACGCGAGTCATTCATATGTAGCTTTTTTTACTGATTTTTGTCGACGGCCAGTGTGTTTCGTGCAACGTGCGTGTTTAGTCTCCCCGCAACCTTCGCCGTGCCCGCTGTCGTCTCGCGCCCCAACGTCTGTCGCACCTCAAGGACGGTCGGGCGCGAAGTTGACGACCTATAAGTAGTGTCGTGTTGTGTATTGTATTGTACTCGTACCTTCTCGGCATTGGCCTCGTCCCAGAGCCCCTCCTCCATGAGCCGCTGGTCGGGCCGGCGGCGCGAGTCGGTGGGCGCCACGCCCTCTTCCGGCTCGTTCAGCTGCGCCGCCAGTAGCGTGAAGTTATACCATCTGGAAATTACACACATGTTTGTACAATTTAATGAAAGGTAATACGAATGATGGGACAGCATTATGAATATAATGTGCGGTGTTGCACGGGTTGCACTGTAAAGAATTATTTTTGCTCTCCAGCGGGCGCTACTGGCATCTCCATTGCGTTCGACGTGGTGGTGATTGGAGTTATTTTATATCTGTCAATGTCAAACCGCGCAAAATGGCCAATGGCTATCTTTGCCGGTCTTGCACACGGTGTGGTCGGCTGAGGGGCCGTCGGCGATGAGCGAGCTAGTCTCGATCGATCTATTGATTGATTGATTGATTGATTGATGGAGCGTACTTGTCGTTGTCGGGCGGCGCCTCGACCCGCTGCCAGGCGACGGTGAACTTGCCGGTCTTGCACACGGTGTGGTCGGCTGAGGGGCCGTCGGCGATGAGCGAGCTAGTCTCGATCGATCGATTGATTGATTGATTGATTGATGGAGCGTACTTGTCGTTGTCGGGCGGCGCCTCGACCCGCTGCCAGGCGACGGTGAACTTGCCGGTCTTGCACACGGTGTTGTCGGCCGAGGTGCTCGTCACAGGCGCCACCTCGATCCGGTCGTCCCAGTGTCCTTGCAGAACGTAGCGCGGCTGGAAATTAAGAAAATTAAATTTAAAATCACTGTAGCCTCTAGGGCAGAGTTAAGGCGTACATCGCGTGAGTCCTGAGTGAGCAGTGGACGGCTATAGAGGCTACAGCAGTCCCACAAACCATGTATTAAGTAGACTCAACAAATGCTCGTACTTCGCGAGCCATAAAAACTCACAAAGTTTGGACAAAAATCCAAACTCCGCTCAGTCACACTCGGGCCGTTGAAGCTGACAAATGTTTTTTTTTTCATTCAAATAGAAAAGAATCGATTTCTGATCGGCCCCTTTGAATCGGTCCAACGCGGCGGCTATATTTCCCATCAAAATTGATTCTTGAAGTCTAGTAGGTGTCAAAGAAATCGGCACGCTTTGTTTTCATAAAAGCGCCTTCGCTTGTTTCTTCTAGTTCAATAATATTTCTGTGAGCAGTCTACTGGGTATCTAGACTGATGATGATATACTTAGTAAGTAGTAATGAGGCACGCATACTAGACTAGTTTAGGGCAAGGTTGAGTGGGCTACGTTACAGGTCACTATGAAGTGGACCAGCTTGATAAAGTCTGCCACAAAACACACTTTGGTGCCAGAATGAGTCGTGAGAGAAGAACGACGAAGATTAAGTATTACGCCACACCTAAACCGTTTAAAGTTTCATCTACTTTTCTGTAGTACCATTCTACTCGAGGAGGGTCGGTGGACTCACCACGCCGCCGGGGTCCTTGACGACGCCGGTGACCTTGCGCTGCGTGTCCTTGCTGAAGTAGCCGTAGGGCTGGTACTTGAGGTGCGCCACGTAGCCGGCCGCGGCGCCGCCCTCGCCCACTATGTCCATGTCCCCGTGGTTGTCAACCCACAGCTTGCCCACGATTATGTTGTGCACCGTCGATGTCACCTGCGCACGGGAAAAGACCATGTCAACTAACCAATTAAGTCTAAACAATTAAAGGTTAGCTGGAAGAAATTCCTTACAGGGATCAGCTCGCCTTTGTGCATTTGTCTCTTTTCTGTTTTGTGTTTTTATACTACTGTGTTTTTGTACAATAAAGTGTTACTTACCTACTTAAAGATGGAGCGACGGTCGGATAAAGGTCGCGGAAATACGGTGGATGCGAGCGGCACAGGCTCGGCCGGAGTGGCGAGCTTTAGGGGAAGCCTATCTCCAGCAGTGGACTTCTATCGGCTAACATGACGATGAGATGAATATGACGATTAATTAAAGATCACTTCAACGCGATGCGATTCGCACAAATAAAAACTTTGAAAAGCTTCCATTTGAATTTACTGATGGTGCGCCGCTCAAAGAGTGTAAATAAAAAATAAAAAGAATTTCTCAAGAACGTACGAATCTTTGGATCAATTTCACAATGACGATATAAGGAAGATACAACAACGAACTACATATACTATGTATACTTTTAAAGTCGACCTTGGACCACCGGTAGGTGTTCTTCGACTCTGTGAAGGTGACGGCCTGGTCGGCGTCGGGCGCGATGTTGATGGAGTTCCCGCGGTACACCGAGCTGATGGACCACGTGAGCCACGAGGACCAGCTGCCGCCCGTGCAGTGCATCGCCAGCGTCGGCGGGTGGTGCACCACCTGCACCTCGCACGCTCAACCAACTTCCAAACTACGGGGGTCACGCCTACTCTGGGTAAATGAACCAGCTCTCCAAGCCTGGGTTGCAACGAAAATTTAACGTCCGTTAAATAAGTCGCTGAGCTGTTATTTCACACAGAAACCTATAATAACATATGGCATATGAACGAACAGTGCCTAACAGAATATGTCAAAATATATGGAGCAAACTGACATTAGAGAATACGTTCCAATATTCTAATAACGCCTCTTTATAATATGTGTCAAGATAAATATTTTATACAAAAGTAAACCTACACTATAAGACTTAAGTGTCAAATTTACTGAGCGCCAAACGGGTTCCCGAGTTGGTGGGGCACCCGTTTTGACGGGCCATTTTTCTTCGGCTGATTGTGAGTCCTTACTTATAATAGATCAATGGAATAACCCGATGTAGCCGCATTGGTGCAAGAGGGCCTATATATTTCGGCTATGATATATACCTAATCCGTGTACTAGATATACTTATAATAGATCAATGCAGAAACGTCATAGTGAAAATCTCGGCGGAAAATTTAATGGACATCGATTTTTTGTTACAACCCAAGATAAGTCCTGTTTGACTGCACGATCTTGATTAGGAAAAAGTTTACTTTCACGTGGCGCTTTCTACGTAATACGGCGAGAAAATTATATGAAACACATAATGTTTGCGCGTATAAAATACGTTGCCTACACGGACCATAAGGTTCGTATTGTAGAATCACAAGTTCAGCTATTTCTATAATTCCGAATTTGATTATAAATTGTAATCTGGAATATTACAGATGCAGAAATTTGAATGTAATACGGACCATTTGGAGTTTTAAAAGGAGTAAAAAGCGCCACTTGAAACTATTCAAAGTTGTCATTATACGAGATAGTGCATTCATCGAACTCATAGATAATAGTGGTTCATTTAGAATTCCCTACCTTGCTCCGCCACCCGGTTCTAAAAACCTACCTGTGTCAACGACGCTTTTGTTGTAAACATACTCAAAGCGGAGAGACGGGCTGAATGCAATCATTTCCAACTTTTTTAATAGCAATTTGGAATTCGAATTTGTCAAGATCGCAACGAAAACGGACTCTTACAAACTTGCTGTCGTTTGTCCCCAGAAACACGTATTGCTTTCTTTGTGCATATCGGGATATATCGGGATAGAAGGAAAGAGATAGACGATTTCTATAGCAACCGAGTGTGTTAATTATGTATGTACTTATTAATCTACTCTGACGTCACTAATGAAAGAAAAAACCTCGAATAACAAATCCGAGTGTTTTAGTGATGTTTCGACAGTTATTTATTAACGCATTCACTGCCACCGACGCATATATGCGTTTTGGTGACTTTCCCGCAGTGCCTTGAACGCACATGAGCGTTGCAATGTTCCCTTAATGACAGATGTGGCACCTGGCGAAAGTTCGTAAAAAGAAGTGGCAGTGAATGCGTTAAACAACTAGACATTTTGTTTGTAGAACCTCACTTCACACGCAGAATACGTTCGAGAACGCCCTTCTTTTTACGGAGCTTTTCATTTAGGCACAGGAAGTACATTACATACACTTCTTCTATCCCGACATAGTCCAACGATGCAAGTCAATTCACGAGTCGGAGATAAGTTGGAGTCGATTACTTCAGCCCGTTGCACTCGATTAGTGCCTTCCTCGATAGCGCCGCCCAGGGGGATGACTCGCAGGCGAAGCCTTGCTGGTCATGGCGACATGTTGCTGTGCAGCGACCGCCGTACCTTCCTCCAGGTGTACTTGTTGCCGCTGGCCTCGAAGAGCGCAGAGGCGCCGCCCAGAGGGATGACTTGCAGGTACTTCCCGCGGAACTTGGTGGTCATGGTGAACTCCTGCCAGCACTGCCAGCCCGCCGCGCCCTGGCAGTGCTGCGCGAGCATCGGCGGGTGGTGCGACACCTGCCGACCGACAGGCCCGTCATACATATCATAGTAACTCTCGCGGCTCGGCCACGAGTTCACGCGACCAGCGATGTTTTGCTAATACATTGCTAATGACGCCGACTAACCGGCCTAGTGTCATAAAAGCGTAATGTATTAGAAACATAAAGCTGTTTGCGCAAAATCGTGGCTGATCGCTCATGCTAGGTCCATGATTAGCTGGTTTCAAGTTAAAGATGGAAAGCATGCGAGCTACTATCATGTGTATCGCAGGCCTTAGTTGGCAAATGGCTGCGTGGTTGCAATAACGACTGACAGCTGGCACAAATGAAGTTTATTTGATATCAACAAAAAAGCTAAATTTGAGTATTTACTACTGTGAAAGAAAACAAGAGAAAAAGTTTAACCGAACCTTAGTGAATATTTTAAACAATCTCTATTAATCGTAAATGAATCAGTCGATTCTAAGTGCACTGAGGCACTGTGCATGATTTATTGGAATGTCCAATCGCGATAATGAATCGCGATTGGACATTCCAATAAATCATTACAATACTTTTTTTTTGTTCTGATTGTGAAGTTAGTTATGAACTCTCCAAAACAAAGAAGATAATGCAAGAAATAATCAAATATTTGCGGTTCTTTGGGAATGTAACTTTTGGAATACAGTTAGATTGAAATATAAAACTACTTTTTCTAATTTCAATAGCGTGCTAGCTATCAAAAACGTGTCATTCCATACCACACAAAAAAAAACATATCAATTTAACCAAATCGCACAGCAAAAAATAATAATGAACAGAATAATTTGTTAATTTAGGGAAGGAATTTGAGGTGGCGAGTGCTGGGAGGGTTATGACAGGAGTTTAGGACCGGGCGGCGGGAGAGGCGGTAAGGTTACAGGGTAAAAAAGCAGGACTACATAGACAGACAAATTATAAAATTTCACATCATCATACAATAATATGAGAGGAGTACAAATAAAACTAATTCTGTACGAAACTTATACGAAATTAGCGCACTTATTAGTACGCAATACGCATATGTATGCTTGTATTTGTACATCTCTCATATTAAGTCAAACATTAATTCATTATAGAAGTTCAAAACAGTTACACTAAACTGGTTGCTTATAAAATTTATAACACCTTGTATCGTCCCATATACGAAGGAACGAACAGTTAAAATATTGAATTTATGCTTTCTTTGGTAAATAAAAAATTACACATCGTGGCTAAGAGTACGGATTCAGAATGAAACCAGTTTATATCATATATATTCTGGAATCTGGAACAACCATATAAACAATATCGGAACATTTTCCATCTGGCATTCCCAACTGAACTGTTTTTTTGCGGTACTTCTAGATACTAAATCAATCTGATACAAAAGATGGATCCTTAGTATTGATGATGACATACCTGTTCCGATATCGACCGCCAGCCGAGATCCGCCATGCGGTCACATTCGAATGTCTCTCCTAAGAGAGGATTGAACGGTTTATTCGTTCTGAAACCAATCAAATAACCTAATCAATAAACTTTAAACAAACAATAAAAAATTAGAAACATTTTTCATTGGTAGGCAATCGAGCACAAAGTCCACCTGATGGTAAGCGATCATCGCGGTCCATGGACACCGAAATCTTCTGATTCCTTACTTGCCTAAAAAAAAGTTTCTTTTTCGTTACATCATTCGTCTGAAAACTCAACAAACTTTTCATGATAACTTCGGTCGTTAATCTTTGTGTTTTGGCATATAATATCCCCTCAAATAAATATTTATGTAAATGTCTTCTATTACTACAAATCGTCCGATTAAGACTTAATAACAGGCAACAATATGATAACGCTTTATTTACACCGCCTCTCGAGATAAGGACGAATTAATCTTAAGGATCGATTAATATAGCTAATCTCAAAAGCAAGTACTATGTTTTGATTATTTGTCGAAATGAACAATGTCAGGTTTTCATTTTTGTTACAGATTTTGGGCATTTCTTTTTTATATTAGCTGCCAATGTTGAATTTCATCGTAATATGCACTGCGAAAACGGAGCCTTGTAAAAAAAAAAACGTGATATTTATGTTTTGGTTTTGCATGTAGCGTATGTATGTAAATACCTATTTTCAGAAAGTATTTTTAGATAAAAATAGTCATTTGTTTATTTAATAAATAGATAAAGTATTTATTGATAAAATCGAGCGCGTCTCGCCATCAAACGTCACAGTTTGGCGAGTAAATATATATTGTAATAAAAAACCGATTCGTTAATTCCGAACGCATGCCCGCCATACAAAATGTATTAACCTCCCACATACACGCAGTAGTTTTCCGTTCGGAATTCCGAACTGAATGTGTGTGGCGGGCATGCGTTTGGAATTCCGACTGTATGTGTATGTGGCGAGTATAAAGACTCGCAATTCTTCGGGCTATGTCACCGTGTAAGACTTGGTGTACGGCGAGAAGAGCCCGTTCGACCCTTAGAAGACGATCACACATACATTTACACACACACCCTCAGTGCCCTTTCCCCAGGCCCTTCAACTTCTTGCAGCTGAGGCCGGTACCCTTGAGACCGTAAGTCTTAGCATAAGAACTAATGCCATAGGACCCACTTCCAGTTCACAAGCTTTGAGGCGTGCTGTGTTACTTGCAGTTCTCGCCAGCTGCACCCCCGAGCCCAAAGTACCTTTGTGAACTCACTCGGGCCCAGCCACGAAGGTACTGCGGTCTGAAGCCGGAGGTGTAGTGTAGTTCTAGGTTTACCTTACTTTTTCTACGCTACTCACCTGTTGGAGGTTGTGGAGTATGAGGACACGGTGAAAGCGGCCACGTAGGCGAGCTGCTTGGCGGGGTCGCTGAACTGCGCCGCGATGTCCAGAATGCTCGAGTACTCATAGTCTTCGGTCAGCCGCTGCAGCATCGACAGCGGCTCGCTGAAGTTCACTGGGATCGGGATTTTCGATAGCTCCTTGCCTGCAACGAAGCTTTGCGTCAGTCGTTATGGACCTGGTGACTACCGCTGCAGTAGTCACATATACATACACATACTTACAGTCATTCATACCACATAGGTCATCAGGCCATCACATCATGCTACACTCACACGGACACCCACACGTACACACTCACACTGGGTCCTCTTCCTCTGAAAACCAGCATCGGAACGTCTAGGCGTTTTTCGACCAAAGCTAAGAGGACACCTTTTTCAAAATTTTCCGCATGTTAAGTAATTAGGAATAAGGTAAAATTTGTAATTCGTTTTAAGATAGGATATGTGGAGTTTTGAAATAAATAACTCTCATTCTCGTTCATTCTCATATATCGGCGGTCTAGCAGTAAAAAAAAAATCCCTTGTACAGCACGACACAACTTAGAAGGAGCGCGGTGAAGCACTTAAGCCGTTGACGCAGAGTCTATTATTGATTAATCCACGCGCCTTCTAATGTAAACCTGTACTGTGTATCGAGACAGTCTACTTACTCCCGTCCGGTTTTTAGTACCTTATTATGGTGTGACTAGGTCGGCTATAAAGAATCACTAAATAACCAGTTTGAGAACTAAATTTATTATAAAAACCTAAAACTAAAAGATCCACCACCAATGACTTAATAATAACTTAATGATAAAACGGGTTGGTAATAATCCTAACTAAATTAATCTTATCACTAAGGTTGAGCGCCAGGAGGGTTTTGAAAGATCTTCACGGATCCCTTCCAATCCAAGATGCCACCGGCTAGCGACAAGTACACGTAAATACGCGTGTGCGATGTGAGTATCTGATCTCGTAACTACGCGAAGGGCATGTCCAAAGGCTAAAACAAAATTAGTATTCTCATAACGAAATTCCGTCTTTAACCTACCGCTAATTACATTTTACTTATGTCACTAAGACTTACCCCTTCGCTGCAATATCACTCACAAAATAACAATAAAAATGACTGGAAATATTTCTATAATTTATCTTAATTTAGATACACAATTTCACAATTCTGTCACAAGTGGGTAATTTCACCACGACCACTTTAACGAGACACGGGTTTGTTCTCTTTTAAGTAATGAGCTGGAATGCCCGCACTTAGCCGTAGTCCTTACATTTAAATTAGAAATACGAGTCAACATGAAAAAAGTATGGCAAAGTTGGGGCGCGAACCCTCGACCTGTCGCTCTGTCGCATTTCGTTCCGATCGCTTAAGCCGCTAGGCCACCACGGCTGTTACCAAGCGCGATGAAATTAACGTACGGTTGCCGCTTTGCAATGAGTTATGAACTCTGACGTCATTGTTGACTTTCATCACATTCCCCCTCCCTCATAAAAAAAATGAATAAACTGAAAGTTTGTTCATTTATTTTTTTCCGTTGTAGCTCTTAAGGTCCTTTATGTGCCAGATACCAATGCTCTTTCCATTTATATTACTTAATTTAAAAATATTATTTGATACTTTGTCTACCACGATAGCTTTTTCAAACTTTGGGGCCAGCTTGGCCATGAACTTATGTTGAGCTTTCGACAGATACTTTGTTCTCTTCCACACTATGTCTCCTACTTCGAAGGTGCCAGATCGTCTTTTACGATCGTAATATTTGCGACTGTCTTCATGTGCCCGAATTAACCTCCGTTTCACCATTTTGAAAATCGACTCTCTATTCTCGTAGTTCTTAATACAGTGAGCCGTATTCACCTCACCTGCTAACACCGCGTCTATAACTTGCACCGGTAAAGAAGGCAAATTGTGGTTCGGGACCGCTGTTTCCCTACCGAAGAAGAGAAAAGATGGCGTGTAATCAGTGGTCTCATGCACCGCAGTCCTAATCGCGTGACCGATTTCATCCAGGTTTTGATCCCACTCATTATGCTTGTTTCCTTTGATATATGTCGAAATCATTGTGCCTATCACTCTGTTGACTCGCTCTGTTGGATTTGCTTGCGGATGATAATGTGGGGTATATACTATCCTAGAATTATATTTGGCAGCAAGGTCCCTAAATAAGTGCGATTCAAATTGTTTTCCATTATCGCATATTATCGCTTGTGGAGCACCATACAATAGAATTTGTTTCGCCAAAATTTCACATATTTTATCCGCCTTGCCGGTTCTGAGAGGAAATAGTATAGTGAACTTGCTAAACAAACATGTGATGACCAAAAGCATTGTGTTGCACTTTTTGCTTTTAGGGAACGGACCCATCAAATCCAGTGCCACAATTTGCCAAGGTCTTGTAACCTCTCTATGTTCTCCCATTTGACCCATCGGAAGCTCTTGTGATGCTTTATGACTTGCACAAGTGTCACATTCATTAACGTATCGTTGTACATCTTTACGCATATTCACCCAGTAATACTTTTGCCGGATCTTGAAATAAGTTTTCCGTATGCCCAAGTGACCTGACGTAACATCATCATGGCATTCCTGGAGGACTTTGTTTCGCAGAGATTCCGGAATATAAAGTTTCCATAGGTTTTGCGAGTCGGGATACTGTTCGACCCTTCTACTCCTCGTTATCTCAAATCTAAATTTATCTTTGATACTCCTCGTCCCGGTTGTGATCTGCGTTCCTCTCGTTCTCTTAAACTCGTCACTCCTTCTCACTCCACGGGTTTTGTTTCTAATTCTTTCACCCTTCAGGCAATCCGCCTCTGGAATTCGCTACCTCTAGATATAAGACAAGCTCAAACCAAGCTCTCCTTCAAGCGAATGCTGCGTAAGCATTTGTTTGAGAAGGTCGCGTAGACTTGGAATCCTTCATATTTTTCTTTGCTTCGTGCGGCTGATTTATGTATGTATTAGTTTATGTATGTTTATCTTTTATATAATTTTTATGTACGTTTATGTAAATTTATCCTCTTTTGGAATTATTTGTTATCTTCCTTGTATTTCTGTACCTAGTTTCTTTCTGATATTGATGCACCTACTCATTTTTCTTTCTGTTTGGCCTTATGGTTGACTGGTAGAGAATGCCTTTAGGCATTAAGTCCGCCAATTGTATACATTTTGTATGTGCAATGAAGTTTAAATAAATAAAAAATAAATAAATAAATACTGCTTCATGGGAGTTCTTCTGTAAAGCAGTCCGTCCGTGACCGTCCAATCTGGATTTTTCTCTTGAGTAACCTGCGCTGCCTTCCGTTTATACCACTCGTCTTTGTGATGGCCTACTATCTGAATGGAGTTTACTTCCTCGGTAGTGTCTGCTATTCCTCTAGACAGTGCATCTGGCACTGTATGACTTTTCCCGGCTCTATGAATAATGTCGAAGTCAAATTGTTGTAGCTTCATAGCCCACCGAGCCAACCGTCCATGTGGATCTTTCATCTTGTGCAGCCAAAGTAATGCACTGTGATCTGTGACCACCGAAAAGTGAGAACCATCAATGTAGCACCTAAATTTTTCGATTGCATGAACCACGCTTAATAGCTCCCTTTCAGAAGTAGAGTATTTCGCCTCCCGGTCATTTAATTTCCTACTAAGATATGCTATGGGCTGCTCTACTCCATCTACCTGTTGACAAAGAACAGCTCCAATCCCAGAGTTTGACGCGTCGCATTGAATTATAAAGGGTTTATTGAAATCCGGACACATAACGACTGGTGTAGTTGTCAACGTATCGTTGTACATCTTTACGCATATTCACCCAGTAATACTTTTGCCGGATCTTGAAATAAGTTTTCCGTATGCCCAAGTGACCTGACGTAACATCATCATGGCATTCCTGGAGGACTTTGTTTCGCAGAGATTCCGGAATATAAAGTTTCCATAGGTTTTGCGAGTCGGGATACTGCTTCATGGGAGTTCTTCTGTAAAGCAGTCCGTCCGTGACCGTCCAATCTGGATTTTTCTCTTGAGTAACCTGCGCTGCCTTCCGTTTATACCACTCGTCTTTGTGATGGCCTACTATCTGAATGGAGTTTACTTCCTCGGTAGTGTCTGCTATTCCTCTAGACAGTGCATCTGGCACTGTATGACTTTTCCCGGCTCTATGAATAATGTCGAAGTCAAATTGTTGTAGCTTCATAGCCCACCGAGCCAACCGTCCATGTGGATCTTTCATCTTGTGCAGCCAAAGTAATGCACTGTGATCTGTGACCACCGAAAAGTGAGAACCATCAATGTAGCACCTAAATTTTTCGATTGCATGAACCACGCTTAATAGCTCCCTTTCAGAAGTAGAGTATTTCGCCTCCCGGTCATTTAATTTCCTACTAAGATATGCTATGGGCTGCTCTACTCCATCTACCTGTTGACAAAGAACAGCTCCAATCCCAGAGTTTGACGCGTCGCATTGAATTATAAAGGGTTTATTGAAATCCGGACACATAACGACTGGTGTAGTTGTCAACAGAGTTTTCAATTTCAAGAACGCAGTTTCTGCTGCCTCATTCCATACAAATTTTCTCGTTTTTTTACCCTTAGTTAAATCATGCAATGGAGCAGCCACCACAGAGAAGTCTTTCACAAACCTTCTGTACCAACTTGCCAAACCTATAAACCGTTTCAACTCTGTGAAGGTCTTTGGCCTGGCAAAGTTGATGATAGCCTCTACCTTCTCTGGGTCTGTTCTGAGCCCTTCCTTGTCAATGATGTAACCTAAGAAGCGTAAACTGGATCTTGCAAACTTGCATTTTTCTACGTTGATGGTGAGGTTGGCAGACTTCAAAGTCAACATGACTTTTTTTAATAATCTTAAATGCTCTTCGAAGTCTGATGAGCAGACAACGATGTCATCAAGATACGCCCATACCTTATCTTCATCTGCGTGAAACAATATGTCCATCAGCCTCTGTTGGGTCTGCGAAGCGTTGACAAGCCCAAACGGCATGACTTTGAAATGGAATAAGCCTCTACCTGGGACCGCAAATGCCGTTTTTTCCTTGCTGCTGTCTTCCAGTTGGATTTGCCAGAAAGCTGATTTGAGGTCTATCGTACTTAAGAATTTGGCATTTCGTAGATTGTCAATTATATTAGCAACCCTGGGTAGAGGATACGTGTCCCGCTTAGTGATCCTATTGAGTTGTCTGCTATCCAAACAGAGCCGGTTATCCCCATTTGGTTTTTTGACTATTAGCACAGGGGAACACCAGGGACTAAATGAAGGCTCAACCACATCCTTAGCTAACATGTCATCTAATTCTTTTTCTATCAATTTCTTCACAGCTGGGGAAAAATTATATTGTTTCTGGTGGATAGGGCCTTTGTCCGATGTATCTATATTGTGTTTTAAAATGTCCGTCCTTCCCAGACCATTCCCCACTGTTGTTTTCATGTCTTCTATTAGGTCTCTTAGGCGCTGAGTCTGTTCCGTACTTAAACTTTCCATGTCCATTATTACCGGAGTTTTATTTGCCAGGGTATCAATATGCACACTCTCAACTGCCACCTCACTCTTGAACTGCAATTCCACCCCAAATTCATCGAAAAAATCTTTTCCTAAAATCAGCCGTTGTGTCAAATATGGCAAAACCATTACCGATAATACCTTGAACTGATTATCAAATTGAATAGGCACATCTATAATTTCCGTAATGCTATGCGTTGCCCCATCCGCAGTTGCAATATTCAGTGTTTGCCTCGATGTCGCCTTCAGACCGAGAGTAGTTAAGGTTTCCGCAAACTGTGCATTCATTACCGTACGATTTGCACCAGAATCCAGTAGCCCTTCACACTGATAGCCCATGATATTTAGCCTTACAAACGACCTATTGTCATTTGATTTTTTTACTACTATAGGGCATAAATCACCATCGCTATGTTTGAAAAATTTCCTGACTGTACACAACCATGCCCGCCATTCTATGCTATCACGTTTTAGGGAGAAATTTAGCTGGCAGGATTTGAACTTCCCCCTTGGGCGTTTCCCGCACAGCCACACTCCTTGGACGTGATCCCGAATCTCCCACATTTATAGCAGAACAACCTTTGTTTGGGTGTGCTACATTCCCTGAATCTATGACCACTCTCGCGACAATTCCAGCAGCGCTGGGGCGGCTTCGGAGTGGCGCTGACCTCTGCTACCTCTGTCGCATTGCTGACAGTCTCATTCGCAGACTTGTAGGCAAGATCTGGCTCTAACTTGCTTCTTCCCATCTTAGGCTGCTGGAAGTTGTCACAATTAATCTTGGTCCGTTCTATGATACGGAGAACATTGACCAAGTCTGGTATTGAGCAAAACTCATCTCTGCACACCGCCCTTTGGTAGTATGGTTGTAAATTTTTGAGTATGATGAGGATCTTCTCGTGCTCCGTTATCCTGTTAGGTAACCTATTAAACATGTTTTGCATGATAGCTATATATATCAAGACCGACTCGTCCTCACCCTGCGACCGTCCCCTTATTTCCGCCAAAAGCTCTTCTTGATAGAATGGTCTCTGGAATGCTCGCTTCAATAATATCACCAGGTCATCCCAATTGCCTGCATACTCCCTATTGGCCCTATACCATATAAGAGCATCACCTTCAAAGAGGTCTATGGCGTACCGCCATAGATCCGTGTCTGTCGCGTTACGAGCCTCTTTGAGCTCTGATACTCGCTCTAAGAAAGCATTCACGCTCATATTTCCTCCTCCAGAGAACTTCAGACCCCATTGGTGTATTGGGACCAACTTACGTGTCGGCAAATGCTCCTCATCAATTGTAGACGTCCGGATCAACTTCCCCCTATTTACAGTATCCCTATCCCACTGGCTGATAGCAAAACTTACATTTCTACTCGGCCCTATGACCGGCAGGCGCAATTCTGAATTACCTGATTCGTTCTGAAGTTTACGTGCAACTTCAGAAGGACTATCCTTGTTTTGTAGCCTGTCTGAAGTTTCCGAAACACTTGGCTCGTTTTCTAATCTGTCAGAAACTACCGAAGTACTTCCCTTGTTATCTAACTTCTTTATAATTTCAAGGCCTAAATCCCCCAACGTTTCCTGTAGTATCTCTTTATCAAGGGCCGTCAAGTTCTCATCATCCACAATATCATCCTGACCTTCTAATCTTTCCAACAACCCTTGGCATTGCTGTTTCAGCGCATCAATACGAATTAGATGGTCTTCTTTTTCCTGTTTCAACAAATTCAGTCTGTTTTCAACATGACAAAGCCTTGAAACTAATCTTTTAAATAATGGCCTATCCGGTTTCCCCGCTATTTCTGAAATATAATTAGCGAGTACATTTAATTTCGCGGCGCATATCTCCAGCTCAAAATCTACATTGCGAGAACCAATGGATGGTGCTTTAATCTCTCGCAAAGATCCCTTCGATTGCTCAGAAAGCATCAACTCCTGCAACACCTTTTTCATTACTGGAACAGTGCTCTTGACATGAACACCGCGACTAGCCAGCTCGTATTCCAGCTCATCCTTTAACAAGTACGTGGGATCCATTTCCAAACAACAAAAAAAAAACAATAATAATAACCGTGCTATAAATTATTTTTATGAGGAGGTAGGTAGATTGTTAAAATAACCGCAGACTTGAAAATTTTGAGCGAATAGCCTGCATTCAATACAATGCAATGACAATGATTACTGACTTAACCGTAGTGTGAACAGTTTTACTACTAGCAATAAACATAACAATCAAACCACGGAACCAAAATAACCTGTACCTCAAACAAACTTAAGTACCTATATTATTATTTTTTATTCCTAATTTTACTTTTACAAATACAAATGTTCTGTTAATTATTTTTAAGTACCACTAACGCCAAAGTATCTGTTATTCTATGTACTCAATACATTGTTAATATAAAAAAAACGTTGTCAAACACACCCGTACCTGTCAACCAAAACGAAATTTTAACGTTGGGCGCTATTATTATGGTGTGACTAGGTCGGCTATAAAGAATCACTAAATAACCAGTTTGAGAACTAAATTTATTATAAAAACCTAAAACTAAAAGATCCACCACCAATGACTTAATAATAACTTAATGATAAAACGGGTTGGTAATAATCCTAACTAAATTAATCTTATCACTAAGGTTGAGCGCCAGGAGGGTTTTGAAAGATCTTCACGGATCCCTTCCAATCCAAGATGCCACCGGCTAGCGACAAGTACACGTAAATACGCGTGTGCGATGTGAGTATCTGATCTCGTAACTACGCGAAGGGCATGTCCAAAGGCTAAAACAAAATTAGTATTCTCATAACGAAATTCCGTCTTTAACCTACCGCTAATTACATTTTACTTATGTCACTAAGACTTACCCCTTCGCTGCAATATCACTCACAAAATAACAATAAAAATGACTGGAAATATTTCTATAATTTATCTTAATTTAGATACACAATTTCACAATTCTGTCACAAGTGGGTAATTTCACCACGACCACTTTAACGAGACACGGGTTTGTTCTCTTTTAAGTAATGAGCTGGAATGCCCGCACTTAGCCGTAGTCCTTACATTTAAATTAGAAATACGAGTCAACATGAAAAAAGTATGGCAAAGTTGGGGCGCGAACCCTCGACCTGTCGCTCTGTCGCATTTCGTTCCGATCGCTTAAGCCGCTAGGCCACCACGGCTGTTACCAAGCGCGATGAAATTAACGTACGGTTGCCGCTTTGCAATGAGTTATGAACTCTGACGTCATTGTTGACTTTCATCACATTCCCCCTCCCTCATAAAAAAAATGAATAAACTGAAAGTTTGTTCATTTATTTTTTTCCGTTGTAGCTCTTAAGGTCCTTTATGTGCCAGATACCAATGCTCTTTCCATTTATATTACTTAATTTAAAAATATTATTTGATACTTTGTCTACCACGATAGCTTTTTCAAACTTTGGGGCCAGCTTGGCCATGAACTTATGTTGAGCTTTCGACAGATACTTTGTTCTCTTCCACACTATGTCTCCTACTTCGAAGGTGCCAGATCGTCTTTTACGATCGTAATATTTGCGACTGTCTTCATGTGCCCGAATTAACCTCCGTTTCACCATTTTGAAAATCGACTCTCTATTCTCGTAGTTCTTAATACAGTGAGCCGTATTCACCTCACCTGCTAACACCGCGTCTATAACTTGCACCGGTAAAGAAGGCAAATTGTGGTTCGGGACCGCTGTTTCCCTACCGAAGAAGAGAAAAGATGGCGTGTAATCAGTGGTCTCATGCACCGCAGTCCTAATCGCGTGACCGATTTCATCCAGGTTTTGATCCCACTCATTATGCTTGTTTCCTTTGATATATGTCGAAATCATTGTGCCTATCACTCTGTTGACTCGCTCTGTTGGATTTGCTTGCGGATGATAATGTGGGGTATATACTATCCTAGAATTATATTTGGCAGCAAGGTCCCTAAATAAGTGCGATTCAAATTGTTTTCCATTATCGCATATTATCGCTTGTGGAGCACCATACAATAGAATTTGTTTCGCCAAAATTTCACATATTTTATCCGCCTTGCCGGTTCTGAGAGGAAATAGTATAGTGAACTTGCTAAACAAACATGTGATGACCAAAAGCATTGTGTTGCACTTTTTGCTTTTAGGGAACGGACCCATCAAATCCAGTGCCACAATTTGCCAAGGTCTTGTAACCTCTCTATGTTCTCCCATTTGACCCATCGGAAGCTCTTGTGATGCTTTATGACTTGCACAAGTGTCACATTCATTAACGTATCGTTGTACATCTTTACGCATATTCACCCAGTAATACTTTTGCCGGATCTTGAAATAAGTTTTCCGTATGCCCAAGTGACCTGACGTAACATCATCATGGCATTCCTGGAGGACTTTGTTTCGCAGAGATTCCGGAATATAAAGTTTCCATAGGTTTTGCGAGTCGGGATACTGCTTCATGGGAGTTCTTCTGTAAAGCAGTCCGTCCGTGACCGTCCAATCTGGATTTTTCTCTTGAGTAACCTGCGCTGCCTTCCGTTTATACCACTCGTCTTTGTGATGGCCTACTATCTGAATGGAGTTTACTTCCTCGGTAGTGTCTGCTATTCCTCTAGACAGTGCATCTGGCACTGTATGACTTTTCCCGGCTCTATGAATAATGTCGAAGTCAAATTGTTGTAGCTTCATAGCCCACCGAGCCAACCGTCCATGTGGATCTTTCATCTTGTGCAGCCAAAGTAATGCACTGTGATCTGTGACCACCGAAAAGTGAGAACCATCAATGTAGCACCTAAATTTTTCGATTGCATGAACCACGCTTAATAGCTCCCTTTCAGAAGTAGAGTATTTCGCCTCCCGGTCATTTAATTTCCTACTAAGATATGCTATGGGCTGCTCTACTCCATCTACCTGTTGACAAAGAACAGCTCCAATCCCAGAGTTTGACGCGTCGCATTGAATTATAAAGGGTTTATTGAAATCCGGACACATAACGACTGGTGTAGTTGTCAACAGAGTTTTCAATTTCAAGAACGCAGTTTCTGCTGCCTCATTCCATACAAATTTTCTCGTTTTTTTACCCTTAGTTAAATCATGCAATGGAGCAGCCACCACAGAGAAGTCTTTCACAAACCTTCTGTACCAACTTGCCAAACCTATAAACCGTTTCAACTCTGTGAAGGTCTTTGGCCTGGCAAAGTTGATGATAGCCTCTACCTTCTCTGGGTCTGTTCTGAGCCCTTCCTTGTCAATGATGTAACCTAAGAAGCGTAAACTGGATCTTGCAAACTTGCATTTTTCTACGTTGATGGTGAGGTTGGCAGACTTCAAAGTCAACATGACTTTTTTTAATAATCTTAAATGCTCTTCGAAGTCTGATGAGCAGACAACGATGTCATCAAGATACGCCCATACCTTATCTTCATCTGCGTGAAACAATATGTCCATCAGCCTCTGTTGGGTCTGCGAAGCGTTGACAAGCCCAAACGGCATGACTTTGAAATGGAATAAGCCTCTACCTGGGACCGCAAATGCCGTTTTTTCCTTGCTGCTGTCTTCCAGTTGGATTTGCCAGAAAGCTGATTTGAGGTCTATCGTACTTAAGAATTTGGCATTTCGTAGATTGTCAATTATATTAGCAACCCTGGGTAGAGGATACGTGTCCCGCTTAGTGATCCTATTGAGTTGTCTGCTATCCAAACAGAGCCGGTTATCCCCATTTGGTTTTTTGACTATTAGCACAGGGGAACACCAGGGACTAAATGAAGGCTCAACCACATCCTTAGCTAACATGTCATCTAATTCTTTTTCTATCAATTTCTTCACAGCTGGGGAAAAATTATATTGTTTCTGGTGGATAGGGCCTTTGTCCGATGTATCTATATTGTGTTTTAAAATGTCCGTCCTTCCCAGACCATTCCCCACTGTTGTTTTCATGTCTTCTATTAGGTCTCTTAGGCGCTGAGTCTGTTCCGTACTTAAACTTTCCATGTCCATTATTACCGGAGTTTTATTTGCCAGGGTATCAATATGCACACTCTCAACTGCCACCTCACTCTTGAACTGCAATTCCACCCCAAATTCATCGAAAAAATCTTTTCCTAAAATCAGCCGTTGTGTCAAATATGGCAAAACCATTACCGATAATACCTTGAACTGATTATCAAATTGAATAGGCACATCTATAATTTCCGTAATGCTATGCGTTGCCCCATCCGCAGTTGCAATATTCAGTGTTTGCCTCGATGTCGCCTTCAGACCGAGAGTAGTTAAGGTTTCCGCAAACTGTGCATTCATTACCGTACGATTTGCACCAGAATCCAGTAGCCCTTCACACTGATAGCCCATGATATTTAGCCTTACAAACGACCTATTGTCATTTGATTTTTTTACTACTATAGGGCATAAATCACCATCGCTATGTTTGAAAAATTTCCTGACTGTACACAACCATGCCCGCCATTCTATGCTATCACGTTTTAGGGAGAAATTTAGCTGGCAGGATTTGAACTTCCCCCTTGGGCGTTTCCCGCACAGCCACACTCCTTGGACGTGATCCCGAATCTCCCACATTTATAGCAGAACAACCTTTGTTTGGGTGTGCTACATTCCCTGAATCTATGACCACTCTCGCGACAATTCCAGCAGCGCTGGGGCGGCTTCGGAGTGGCGCTGACCTCTGCTACCTCTGTCGCATTGCTGACAGTCTCATTCGCAGACTTGTAGGCAAGATCTGGCTCTAACTTGCTTCTTCCCATCTTAGGCTGCTGGAAGTTGTCACAATTAATCTTGGTCCGTTCTATGATACGGAGAACATTGACCAAGTCTGGTATTGAGCAAAACTCATCTCTGCACACCGCCCTTTGGTAGTATGGTTGTAAATTTTTGAGTATGATGAGGATCTTCTCGTGCTCCGTTATCCTGTTAGGTAACCTATTAAACATGTTTTGCATGATAGCTATATATATCAAGACCGACTCGTCCTCACCCTGCGACCGTCCCCTTATTTCCGCCAAAAGCTCTTCTTGATAGAATGGTCTCTGGAATGCTCGCTTCAATAATATCACCAGGTCATCCCAATTGCCTGCATACTCCCTATTGGCCCTATACCATATAAGAGCATCACCTTCAAAGAGGTCTATGGCGTACCGCCATAGATCCGTGTCTGTCGCGTTACGAGCCTCTTTGAGCTCTGATACTCGCTCTAAGAAAGCATTCACGCTCATATTTCCTCCTCCAGAGAACTTCAGACCCCATTGGTGTATTGGGACCAACTTACGTGTCGGCAAATGCTCCTCATCAATTGTAGACGTCCGGATCAACTTCCCCCTATTTACAGTATCCCTATCCCACTGGCTGATAGCAAAACTTACATTTCTACTCGGCCCTATGACCGGCAGGCGCAATTCTGAATTACCTGATTCGTTCTGAAGTTTACGTGCAACTTCAGAAGGACTATCCTTGTTTTGTAGCCTGTCTGAAGTTTCCGAAACACTTGGCTCGTTTTCTAATCTGTCAGAAACTACCGAAGTACTTCCCTTGTTATCTAACTTCTTTATAATTTCAAGGCCTAAATCCCCCAACGTTTCCTGTAGTATCTCTTTATCAAGGGCCGTCAAGTTCTCATCATCCACAATATCATCCTGACCTTCTAATCTTTCCAACAACCCTTGGCATTGCTGTTTCAGCGCATCAATACGAATTAGATGGTCTTCTTTTTCCTGTTTCAACAAATTCAGTCTGTTTTCAACATGACAAAGCCTTGAAACTAATCTTTTAAATAATGGCCTATCCGGTTTCCCCGCTATTTCTGAAATATAATTAGCGAGTACATTTAATTTCGCGGCGCATATCTCCAGCTCAAAATCTACATTGCGAGAACCAATGGATGGTGCTTTAATCTCTCGCAAAGATCCCTTCGATTGCTCAGAAAGCATCAACTCCTGCAACACCTTTTTCATTACTGGAACAGTGCTCTTGACATGAACACCGCGACTAGCCAGCTCGTATTCCAGCTCATCCTTTAACAAGTACGTGGGATCCATTTCCAAACAACAAAAAAAAACAATAATAATAACCGTGCTATAAATTATTTTTATGAGGAGGTAGGTAGATTGTTAAAATAACCGCAGACTTGAAAATTTTGAGCGAATAGCCTGCATTCAATACAATGCAATGACAATGATTACTGACTTAACCGTAGTGTGAACAGTTTTACTACTAGCAATAAACATAACAATCAAACCACGGAACCAAAATAACCTGTACCTCAAACAAACTTAAGTACCTATATTATTATTTTTTATTCCTAATTTTACTTTTACAAATACAAATGTTCTGTTAATTATTTTTAAGTACCACTAACGCCAAAGTATCTGTTATTCTATGTACTCAATACATTGTTAATATAAAAAAAACGTTGTCAAACACACCCGTACCTGTCAACCAAAACGAAATTTTAACGTTGGGCGCTATTATTATGGTGT
Organism: Aethes cnicana; assembly: GCA_963971205.1. Lineage (NCBI taxonomy): Eukaryota > Metazoa > Arthropoda > Insecta > Lepidoptera > Tortricidae > Aethes > Aethes cnicana. Next base: position 3,766,878 of record OZ020292.1, read on the forward strand.
GACTAGGTCGGCTATAAAGAATCACTAAATAACCAGTTTGAGAACTAAATTTATTATAAAAACCTAAAACTAAAAGATCCACCACCAATGACTTAATAATAACTTAATGATAAAACGGGTTGGTAATAATCCTAACTAAATTAATCTTATCACTAAGGTTGAGCGCCAGGAGGGTTTTGAAAGATCTTCACGGATCCCTTCCAATCCAAGATGCCACCGGCTAGCGACAAGTACACGTAAATACGCGTGTGCGATGTGAGTATCTGATCTCGTAACTACGCGAAGGGCATGTCCAAAGGCTAAAACAAAATTAGTATTCTCATAACGAAATTCCGTCTTTAACCTACCGCTAATTACATTTTACTTATGTCACTAAGACTTACCCCTTCGCTGCAATATCACTCACAAAATAACAATAAAAATGACTGGAAATATTTCTATAATTTATCTTAATTTAGATACACAATTTCACAATTCTGTCACAAGTGGGTAATTTCACCACGACCACTTTAACGAGACACGGGTTTGTTCTCTTTTAAGTAATGAGCTGGAATGCCCGCACTTAGCCGTAGTCCTTACATTTAAATTAGAAATACGAGTCAACATGAAAAAAGTATGGCAAAGTTGGGGCGCGAACCCTCGACCTGTCGCTCTGTCGCATTTCGTTCCGATCGCTTAAGCCGCTAGGCCACCACGGCTGTTACCAAGCGCGATGAAATTAACGTACGGTTGCCGCTTTGCAATGAGTTATGAACTCTGACGTCATTGTTGACTTTCATCACATTCCCCCTCCCTCATAAAAAAAATGAATAAACTGAAAGTTTGTTCATTTATTTTTTTCCGTTGTAGCTCTTAAGGTCCTTTATGTGCCAGATACCAATGCTCTTTCCATTTATATTACTTAATTTAAAAATATTATTTGATACTTTGTCTACCACGATAGCTTTTTCAAACTTTGGGGCCAGCTTGGCCATGAACTTATGTTGAGCTTTCGACAGATACTTTGTTCTCTTCCACACTATGTCTCCTACTTCGAAGGTGCCAGATCGTCTTTTACGATCGTAATATTTGCGACTGTCTTCATGTGCCCGAATTAACCTCCGTTTCACCATTTTGAAAATCGACTCTCTATTCTCGTAGTTCTTAATACAGTGAGCCGTATTCACCTCACCTGCTAACACCGCGTCTATAACTTGCACCGGTAAAGAAGGCAAATTGTGGTTCGGGACCGCTGTTTCCCTACCGAAGAAGAGAAAAGATGGCGTGTAATCAGTGGTCTCATGCACCGCAGTCCTAATCGCGTGACCGATTTCATCCAGGTTTTGATCCCACTCATTATGCTTGTTTCCTTTGATATATGTCGAAATCATTGTGCCTATCACTCTGTTGACTCGCTCTGTTGGATTTGCTTGCGGATGATAATGTGGGGTATATACTATCCTAGAATTATATTTGGCAGCAAGGTCCCTAAATAAGTGCGATTCAAATTGTTTTCCATTATCGCATATTATCGCTTGTGGAGCACCATACAATAGAATTTGTTTCGCCAAAATTTCACATATTTTATCCGCCTTGCCGGTTCTGAGAGGAAATAGTATAGTGAACTTGCTAAACAAACATGTGATGACCAAAAGCATTGTGTTGCACTTTTTGCTTTTAGGGAACGGACCCATCAAATCCAGTGCCACAATTTGCCAAGGTCTTGTAACCTCTCTATGTTCTCCCATTTGACCCATCGGAAGCTCTTGTGATGCTTTATGACTTGCACAAGTGTCACATTCATTAACGTATCGTTGTACATCTTTACGCATATTCACCCAGTAATACTTTTGCCGGATCTTGAAATAAGTTTTCCGTATGCCCAAGTGACCTGACGTAACATCATCATGGCATTCCTGGAGGACTTTGTTTCGCAGAGATTCCGGAATATAAAGTTTCCATAGGTTTTGCGAGTCGGGATACTGCTTCATGGGAGTTCTTCTGTAAAGCAGTCCGTCCGTGACCGTCCAATCTGGATTTTTCTCTTGAGTAACCTGCGCTGCCTTCCGTTTATACCACTCGTCTTTGTGATGGCCTACTATCTGAATGGAGTTTACTTCCTCGGTAGTGTCTGCTATTCCTCTAGACAGTGCATCTGGCACTGTATGACTTTTCCCGGCTCTATGAATAATGTCGAAGTCAAATTGTTGTAGCTTCATAGCCCACCGAGCCAACCGTCCATGTGGATCTTTCATCTTGTGCAGCCAAAGTAATGCACTGTGATCTGTGACCACCGAAAAGTGAGAACCATCAATGTAGCACCTAAATTTTTCGATTGCATGAACCACGCTTAATAGCTCCCTTTCAGAAGTAGAGTATTTCGCCTCCCGGTCATTTAATTTCCTACTAAGATATGCTATGGGCTGCTCTACTCCATCTACCTGTTGACAAAGAACAGCTCCAATCCCAGAGTTTGACGCGTCGCATTGAATTATAAAGGGTTTATTGAAATCCGGACACATAACGACTGGTGTAGTTGTCAACAGAGTTTTCAATTTCAAGAACGCAGTTTCTGCTGCCTCATTCCATACAAATTTTCTCGTTTTTTTACCCTTAGTTAAATCATGCAATGGAGCAGCCACCACAGAGAAGTCTTTCACAAACCTTCTGTACCAACTTGCCAAACCTATAAACCGTTTCAACTCTGTGAAGGTCTTTGGCCTGGCAAAGTTGATGATAGCCTCTACCTTCTCTGGGTCTGTTCTGAGCCCTTCCTTGTCAATGATGTAACCTAAGAAGCGTAAACTGGATCTTGCAAACTTGCATTTTTCTACGTTGATGGTGAGGTTGGCAGACTTCAAAGTCAACATGACTTTTTTTAATAATCTTAAATGCTCTTCGAAGTCTGATGAGCAGACAACGATGTCATCAAGATACGCCCATACCTTATCTTCATCTGCGTGAAACAATATGTCCATCAGCCTCTGTTGGGTCTGCGAAGCGTTGACAAGCCCAAACGGCATGACTTTGAAATGGAATAAGCCTCTACCTGGGACCGCAAATGCCGTTTTTTCCTTGCTGCTGTCTTCCAGTTGGATTTGCCAGAAAGCTGATTTGAGGTCTATCGTACTTAAGAATTTGGCATTTCGTAGATTGTCAATTATATTAGCAACCCTGGGTAGAGGATACGTGTCCCGCTTAGTGATCCTATTGAGTTGTCTGCTATCCAAACAGAGCCGGTTATCCCCATTTGGTTTTTTGACTATTAGCACAGGGGAACACCAGGGACTAAATGAAGGCTCAACCACATCCTTAGCTAACATGTCATCTAATTCTTTTTCTATCAATTTCTTCACAGCTGGGGAAAAATTATATTGTTTCTGGTGGATAGGGCCTTTGTCCGATGTATCTATATTGTGTTTTAAAATGTCCGTCCTTCCCAGACCATTCCCCACTGTTGTTTTCATGTCTTCTATTAGGTCTCTTAGGCGCTGAGTCTGTTCCGTACTTAAACTTTCCATGTCCATTATTACCGGAGTTTTATTTGCCAGGGTATCAATATGCACAGTCTCAACTGCCACCTCACTCTTGAACTGCAATTCCACCCCAAATTCATCGAAAAAATCTTTTCCTAAAATCAGCCGTTGTGTCAAATATGGCAAAACCATTACCGATAATACCTTGAACTGATTATCAAATTGAATAGGCACATCTATAATTTCCGTAATGCTATGCGTTGCCCCATCCGCAGTTGCAATATTCAGTGTTTGCCTCGATGTCGCCTTCAGACCGAGAGTAGTTAAGGTTTCCGCAAACTGTGCATTCATTACCGTACGATTTGCACCAGAATCCAGTAGCCCTTCACACTGATAGCCCATGATATTTAGCCTTACAAACGACCTATTGTCATTTGATTTTTTTACTACTATAGGGCATAAATCACCATCGCTATGTTTGAAAAATTTCCTGACTGTACACAACCATGCCCGCCATTCTATGCTATCACGTTTTAGGGAGAAATTTAGCTGGCAGGATTTGAACTTCCCCCTTGGGCGTTTCCCGCACAGCCACACTCCTTGGACGTGATCCCGAATCTCCCACATTTATAGCAGAACAACCTTTGTTTGGGTGTGCTACATTCCCTGAATCTATGACCACTCTCGCGACAATTCCAGCAGCGCTGGGGCGGCTTCGGAGTGGCGCTGACCTCTGCTACCTCTGTCGCATTGCTGACAGTCTCATTCGCAGACTTGTAGGCAAGATCTGGCTCTAACTTGCTTCTTCCCATCTTAGGCTGCTGGAAGTTGTCACAATTAATCTTGGTCCGTTCTATGATACGGAGAACATTGACCAAGTCTGGTATTGAGCAAAACTCATCTCTGCACACCGCCCTTTGGTAGTATGGTTGTAAATTTTTGAGTATGATGAGGATCTTCTCGTGCTCCGTTATCCTGTTAGGTAACCTATTAAACATGTTTTGCATGATAGCTATATATATCAAGACCGACTCGTCCTCACCCTGCGACCGTCCCCTTATTTCCGCCAAAAGCTCTTCTTGATAGAATGGTCTCTGGAATGCTCGCTTCAATAATATCACCAGGTCATCCCAATTGCCTGCATACTCCCTATTGGCCCTATACCATATAAGAGCATCACCTTCAAAGAGGTCTATGGCGTACCGCCATAGATCCGTGTCTGTCGCGTTACGAGCCTCTTTGAGCTCTGATACTCGCTCTAAGAAAGCATTCACGCTCATATTTCCTCCTCCAGAGAACTTCAGACCCCATTGGTGTATTGGGACCAACTTACGTGTCGGCAAATGCTCCTCATCAATTGTAGACGTCCGGATCAACTTCCCCCTATTTACAGTATCCCTATCCCACTGGCTGATAGCAAAACTTACATTTCTACTCGGCCCTATGACCGGCAGGCGCAATTCTGAATTACCTGATTCGTTCTGAAGTTTACGTGCAACTTCAGAAGGACTATCCTTGTTTTGTAGCCTGTCTGAAGTTTCCGAAACACTTGGCTCGTTTTCTAATCTGTCAGAAACTACCGAAGTACTTCCCTTGTTATCTAACTTCTTTATAATTTCAAGGCCTAAATCCCCCAACGTTTCCTGTAGTATCTCTTTATCAAGGGCCGTCAAGTTCTCATCATCCACAATATCATCCTGACCTTCTAATCTTTCCAACAACCCTTGGCATTGCTGTTTCAGCGCATCAATACGAATTAGATGGTCTTCTTTTTCCTGTTTCAACAAATTCAGTCTGTTTTCAACATGACAAAGCCTTGAAACTAATCTTTTAAATAATGGCCTATCCGGTTTCCCCGCTATTTCTGAAATATAATTAGCGAGTACATTTAATTTCGCGGCGCATATCTCCAGCTCAAAATCTACATTGCGAGAACCAATGGATGGTGCTTTAATCTCTCGCAAAGATCCCTTCGATTGCTCAGAAAGCATCAACTCCTGCAACACCTTTTTCATTACTGGAACAGTGCTCTTGACATGAACACCGCGACTAGCCAGCTCGTATTCCAGCTCATCCTTTAACAAGTACGTGGGATCCATTTCCAAACAACAAAAAAAAAACAATAATAATAACCGTGCTATAAATTATTTTTATGAGGAGGTAGGTAGATTGTTAAAATAACCGCAGACTTGAAAATTTTGAGCGAATAGCCTGCATTCAATACAATGCAATGACAATGATTACTGACTTAACCGTAGTGTGAACAGTTTTACTACTAGCAATAAACATAACAATCAAACCACGGAACCAAAATAACCTGTACCTCAAACAAACTTAAGTACCTATATTATTATTTTTTATTCCTAATTTTACTTTTACAAATACAAATGTTCTGTTAATTATTTTTAAGTACCACTAACGCCAAAGTATCTGTTATTCTATGTACTCAATACATTGTTAATATAAAAAAAACGTTGTCAAACACACCCGTACCTGTCAACCAAAACGAAATTTTAACGTTGGGCGCTATTATTATGGTGTGACTAGGTCGGCTATAAAGAATCACTAAATAACCAGTTTGAGAACTAAATTTATTATAAAAACCTAAAACTAAAAGATCCACCACCAATGACTTAATAATAACTTAATGATAAAACGGGTTGGTAATAATCCTAACTAAATTAATCTTATCACTAAGGTTGAGCGCCAGGAGGGTTTTGAAAGATCTTCACGGATCCCTTCCAATCCAAGATGCCACCGGCTAGCGACAAGTACACGTAAATACGCGTGTGCGATGTGAGTATCTGATCTCGTAACTACGCGAAGGGCATGTCCAAAGGCTAAAACAAAATTAGTATTCTCATAACGAAATTCCGTCTTTAACCTACCGCTAATTACATTTTACTTATGTCACTAAGACTTACCCCTTCGCTGCAATATCACTCACAAAATAACAATAAAAATGACTGGAAATATTTCTATAATTTATCTTAATTTAGATACACAATTTCACAATTCTGTCACAAGTGGGTAATTTCACCACGACCACTTTAACGAGACACGGGTTTGTTCTCTTTTAAGTAATGAGCTGGAATGCCCGCACTTAGCCGTAGTCCTTACATTTAAATTAGAAATACGAGTCAACATGAAAAAAGTATGGCAAAGTTGGGGCGCGAACCCTCGACCTGTCGCTCTGTCGCATTTCGTTCCGATCGCTTAAGCCGCTAGGCCACCACGGCTGTTACCAAGCGCGATGAAATTAACGTACGGTTGCCGCTTTGCAATGAGTTATGAACTCTGACGTCATTGTTGACTTTCATCACAACCTTTAAAGTTGTTTCTTTGATTTTTAAAAGATAAAGCTGCCTTGTTTCAGTCGGGCTATCTGTCCTCTATTTGGGAACATTTTACCCATTACTCCCGATCTCCTCCAGGAAATAAATGTTACCTGTTCTTTCGCTGCCTCCCCGTTTAAAATTCCTGTAGTTTTGTAAAATTGATTCCTTAGTCTATCTTGTTAGAATTAGCTGACTTGTGGATATTTTTTCAGTTTAAATAAATATTTAAACATGTCAGACGTTAAAAAAGGTACCGGGTACGCATGGGTCGAAGTGGATACAAGGACCAAAATCTTACGATAAAGTACCTACTCGAGCATTTGTCATTATACAACGAAGGACTCTAATCTTGTCGGAGGAGTAAGTGCAACTCTACGCGTCGTATCAGCTGTGCCGCGCTATACCCCGAGTTCCGTTAAGCCGTGGTGGCCTTGTGGTTCGACCTACCGCCTCTCATGCCGAGGGTCGGGAGTTCGATTTCGGCTCCCACCTCTAAGTTTACTTACGTGCGAAATTCAATTTGAATTCACCATGAGCTTTTCGGTGAAGGAAAACATCGCGAGGAAACCTGCACGCATCTGCGAAGTAATTCAAAGATGTGTGTGAAGCCCCCAATCCGCACTGGGCTCGCGTGGGGACTAGCACAAACCCTCTCATGATGAGGGGAGGCCCGTCCCAGCAGTGGGACGCAAATATGCTGTAGTAGTAGTACCCTAAGTGAAACGGTGTTAAATTGGAGTCCGCAACTCACCTATGCAGTTTTTCATGATGGACCAGAGATTGAGGGGGTAGTTGGGTTTGTCGGGCACGCGCGTGCGCCGCGGGTGCCCGTCCACCGTCGCCTGGATCTGCGACACGTGCGGCTGCGGGAAAACACAACTATTAACCGCCTGACCGCCGCAGTAAACAAGCTTTCAGCGTTAATATACTTTATCTACACTCATATCATAAACCCTCTATGGTGCGTTCAAAAACCGCAAATTAAGACCAGCATTAAGAGGGTTTACTCCGAAAGTTAGCAACGTCGCAAATAGCTGTCAAATATTTTGCTGTTTTCATTAATTTCTGAATATTACTGAATGAAAACATGAATTATCGCTCTATGGTTGAATAAAACATTAAGTATGGATTGCAACAGTTATCACAGGAACACGAAATTTTTAGTATTATTGAAGTAATATCTTTTGAAAACTTTCCATCGCAGATTCCATGCATTTTAATGTAACCTTATCATTTGAATGCCTAACCAACAAATATAAAACGAGACGCATCATTCAACCATAGAATGATATCATCCTTTTTAATTCAGCAAAATTGAGAAATTAATAAAAACAGCGAAACATTTGACGGCTATATGCGATGTTGCCAACTTTCAGGATAAACCCTCTTAAAATAAACTGTTTATTTAGAACAGATTTCTAATAACTGTATTGGAACATCGAATTCGATTGTCTAATTGCATTAAAATTTCGAGCATCTTCAAACAGCAATGCCCGCCTATATTCTTCAGTCAGACAGAGTGAAAGTTTGTTCCAAATTCAAATGTCGGCTCTATTTAGTCTATGTTTTTTTGAAAATCGAATGTGACAAACTGACTTATTCGGCTCGTTTCATAAAACCCCACTCGTGTTTTAAGGACCTTTATTATGTAGCAGTTACATAAACTACTATTAAGTACGACTCACACTTTGGCGGGCCACACACGTTAGGTTACAACCGATGGTTATGCCAGCACAGTTCATTTGTGCAGGCATAACCGAAAAATATCAATTTGCATATTTCAAATTTTACTTGCGCACGGAGTCTTGTACAAATACAAAATACAAATTCGTTTATTCTCCATATTATTAGTCTTGACATAGACACGTTCAGTTATACCTGTACAAATGAACTGTGCAGGCATAACCATCGGTTATAACCTAACGTATGTGGCCCGCCTTAGCGAATCGAAAGGTAAAATTGAACCTTAATTTACCATCTATATGACAAAGAAATTTAAACCGTTGTAAAGCATGGAGAAAACTTATATTTGAATGGAATTTGCGTCCTTTCGGCTCGTCGCGTCTGCGGTTAGCTTCAATCGAATGAGATCGGACGACTCAAGAATGATAATGTTATCTCTTTTCCATTCCTTTCGCTCGGTGAGTACTTTCGTACAATACAATACTCTTTATTGAACACCCAACAACATAACAATTATCAAAAGGAAAAGGTACAAGTTGTTAGGTATACAGCAGGCGGTCTTATCGCTAGTAGAGCGATCTCTTCCAGACAACCTTTGGGTAGTGGAATTAAGGAAAAAGAAACAAGTTAGCAGGCGGATTCGTACTTATTAAAGTACGTACGTAATTTAGTTCAAATGGGCACAAAATTTTTCAAGCAAAGTTATAATTATTTAGATAAGCTAAATAAATGTAAATCACTAAGGATTCTACAAATCTCTATGAGATTCTAGGGATTCTTTGTATTCATTAAATGTAACTACATATATTTTTTGAAGTCACACTAAAATAAATCATATAATTCACATTCGGTCGTATTCAAAATTTAAAAACACAAATAAACATTACAATTCTAGAAAAAAAAAACAATTAATAAAATAAAAATATAGTAAAATAAACCACGTAGCCTTGATTCCTTCTCAGCTTCTTTATTCTATGAGCACAGTGCATAGACCAGATACAAATAATAATCCTTCAGATTGGCTTTGGTATAATATTTATTCATATTGGCACAGAATTTTTCAGAGCCAGTCTTAATAATTTGCTAATTTTGGTCTGAAAATAATGTTAGTTTCATTAAAACGTGAAGTCAATTTGACTCGGTCGATAAAAACTACTAGATTAAGAAACAAGATAAAAACCGATGAATGAAAACAAATAAATAAAGACTATGGACTTTCCATTGATTAGAATCGATAGGGATAAACAGAACTCTATATAAAAAGCTAAACTAGAGATCGAGAGAATACTTGGGACTAGTGATAAAATGACAATTTTTTCACACTCATAGCAAAATGAACTATTTTGTAGCTGTCAGAAGACAATTAATGAAAAATCCTGTGGTGTTTGGAAGTGTCTCTGGTGTTGTACTCACGGCGATGAAGTCGTTTTTCTTGGCGTCGGGCGGCGGGCCGGCGGGCGGCGCCGCGGCAGCCGCGGCGTCCGCGCCCATCGAGCTCTCCGGCCGGTCTTTGTCCTCCAGGAATATCACCTGCGGAGCGAACGGGCGGTAAATCCACTATTATCACCATCATTATCATTTAACCAAAAGACGTCAGCTGAACGTAGGCCTTCCCAAAAGTTCGTCACACAGACAAGTTCTGCGTATCGTCGCTCAATATTATTACACTCGCCGCATGCAAAGTAACGACTGCGGCCATACCTAAATAATTAGGGCCACCGTATTCCTTCTCCAACCCTTCTCATGATGAGCGGAGGCCTGTGCCCAGCAGTGGGATGCAAATAGGCTGTAGTAGTAGTAGTATTCTCACTAGCGCGCCAGTGGCGCCACTATCTATAAGGTGTTGGCTGTCAATGTCTAAGTTTGTCACTTCATACAATAGTGTCAAATGTAACATTTACCAGTAAAGACACGAGGACGCCTTATTTGAGCGTAAAGATTTCACTTATACTAAAGTGAATTTTCCATTGTTTAGCGTAGCGTTCCTTGTGCGATGATGAATCATTTGTAGAACATGTATACGCTTTGTAATATCAATACGTCAATATTCTGGTTTTACAACATTAATAAGTGTTCAAGTAGAAAGAAATTCATGGGGAGGAGCTAGTCTGATATGTAATACGGACGCCAGGGACATATAGCAAAGGGAAGAATTTCCTTTTAAGGAAATTCAAGCTACTCTAATTCTGTCTCATATTTCCCCAAATACCTACTTACTTTTCAACTATGGCAATGTAAAACGTTTTGGTATTTTACACACAATACCAAGTCACCGCAATATACAATTCTATAACATCACCTATAACAAAGGCCGTTATATAAACTAAACACAATCGATTCATATAAACGAGAAATACTGATATTGATTCCAGCCACGTTAATGAGAATGATACACGGTCTAGTGGACTATTTGCACATTCTATTGTATTAACTCGTTAAAATGTAACAGCCCGTCGCCCGGTTATAATTTGCGTAGATAATAGATAATAGTCATGTAAACGTGGAACTCCAAATGTTGAACACCAAAAAGCTGTTCAAACAGTATTTAAAACAAAAGTATTGAATGTTGATTAGCGATATCCAATAACATTTTTACCCAACAGCCAAAAAGGTTTATCAATACATATAATTTTTTATATAACTAACCTGTTGAGTCTCCCTAACAGTTTCACCTTCAGACTCGTCGGAACTGTCTCCGTTTTTCTCTAACTTGTTTGTCTTGTTTACCTGCAAGGATACACACACATGACTTGATCAATGGTTGGTTGACTCTGAATCAAATGATCACTCATACATTCATGGTATTTACGGTGTTTTTAACTGTTGATGAAGAGATACCTACAGTGTAACCACAAATACCACAATCTCTACTACACAGACTATTTCTTTATTTACAATGGCGACTAAATGAACTGGATGCTCAAAGTATCTTCATTTGAAAATGGACTCTGTACATACAGAACATGATGGTGATTAAATGCAAACATTCCATTCAAGTTCGATTTCAAGGATCATAGATCATTACCAATAAAAATAGAAAATAATGATATATCTACATTTATACTGAGCATCTAGCAGGTACTTCAGTTAATGCAATGCGAATTTATATCCGTTGAATTGTACTTACTACCTTTGAATTAAAATGATCTTGAACAGTTCAAAATAGATCACATAAAGACTTCTGCACAACCTTTTTAATTTTAATATCGCAAAATCTTGTACTTCCATACTACCAGAAGATCTTAAATATTTATAGCATTAAAACACAGAGAGTACTCTATGAATCAATAAATAACCACTGAATCATTTTGGAACTCTTGTTAACAGAGAAGTTTATAAATATTATATTGTTACCATGATTAGGAATGGCAGCAAGTTACTGTAATTTTTTATACAAACATCCATGAGAATCCAAGATATAAGTGTACTGGTGACATTGGGTTAATCATAATCACATATTGAAAGCATTCATTATGTGCTTTAGTTCAGGAAAAGAGTAAAGATATGTTGAAACTTGATTAAAATAATATTTGAAACAACCAAGGCACTATTGTACAATTCGTGCTTTAATAGCTAGAATATAAATACTTACAGGTACTTTCATTACAAATGAATTATTTGTTTTGTCATCCATTGCAGTTGATACACCTTCTTCCATGGCATCAAAAAACTCATGATCTTCGTCTTCTGTATCATTTCCTTGTCCTGTGACCCCTGGACACAAAAAACGATTTATCGATTATTAATTGTCTATTATTTGTAGTCTATCACATAAAAATAAATAGTCCGAGAGTGCTTCACAACCTACTCATAAGTAGATGAGTTTAGTCATTCAGAAGACAAATTAACTTACTGATAAAATCTGAATGTACAATCAAGTTTAATACTTAAAAGCACATTACATAAATTCCATATAGGTACAATAGATAAATCTGCCCACCAAATTAATTAAGTATCTATCCATTATAAAATGTACTAGATTAACAATGAATCAACTGATGTCTAGGACTAATGAACTTGAGATTTTCAGATGTACTTTATGGTTACATTGATGATTTGGCACTTGATAGAACCACTACAACACAATCCAGTGTAAATATAAAAATAATTATGACTCATTACACAATTTAATAGCAACACACAAAATAAAAGTGCACAGAAAATATTTACAAAATGTATGATGATTAATACACAGGCTGTTTTATGATTAAGCAAGTTAATTCAGTGCCAAGGCTCCAATATGTGAGACCGATTTATATTGGAATCGGAATGGCTGGCGCTGTACAAAAATTGAAACTAATTTTAATTTATTTATGTGCTAAATTGCAACTGATTTAGTACCATAACAATACTGTATTTATTAAATAACAAAGGTACATCACTTCCATAAATCCAGGGGTAAATACTGGAAACATAGCTATAAACGGTTGTATTCATTGTGTACACAAAATTGACTAGCACTGTGGCATACTCAGTCATTTCCTTCCTCCAGTCAAGTTTTAATGTATCTATAATAAAAATAAAAAATATGTTAGAAGCACATGAGCCTGAGAACTAGTTAAAGATGAAAATCAAGGCAATGTTGCCAAAACAGTACAGAACAATTGAAAAATGCACAAGGAGTGTTGCCAAACCAAAAATGTGTACACTAAAGTATGTATGTTTACAAATGTGAACACGAAATCTTTTCGACAAGTGTAAACATAATGATATGAGACACATACTCAATACCTATCACATGTATCCACCATGAGAATTAAGATTACTTATCATCTTCATTATAATAAAAAACAAAAAATCACTAAATCGAAATAGAATGGGCCCTTTTCGTATGATGCAATTGACAGATAGAGGAGGAAATGATTAGCCATGCAAACAAATCATGCAGGCAGATGCGCTGATGGTAAAACAATGGTTACTGTGTGACAAATTCCCTCCACTTTCAATGGAACTAAAACATCAACCTTGGCATGACAATGAGCTACCACTAACGCTGATTTTTCCCGTTTTGTGATTGCGCTCACTTACCGCCCATGACGCTGATACGAAGCACTATTCAATTTGTCATCAGAAGCAAAAGTAATTAGCCCCAACTAGCAGTACTCTACACAAGTTCAAGCTAACCAATATCAAAATACTGTCGCCCGACCGACACGGCCGATGCCGCTGCCAAAAGTCAACACGTCTAACGCCGCAGACAGTAATTAGATAAACGAATACGTCATATTAGCGACCAATTGAAGCTTTGTTGGTCGCTCATACGAAGCAACCTTGAGATCACCTAAAAACTTTAAAAAGAAAATCTGCGGCGATGACAATGAAACATTTTACGAATACTCGCCGAGCTGTCTTACGTACCGAACTCAAGATGTTTTAATGAACATTTATCGTTTTTTTGTAGACATTATTAGAAATCTAATTAAATCTTGGATTACAACATTTATAAGAATTTAATTGCATTATTTGCCCAGAATTTCCGCTGACGTTCAATATCACTCACACACACACACTATACTGAATAGACAGGTAAAAAATACGTTCCGTTTCATGCATTTGCAGTACGATTACTTTGCTGCGCTCCGTTGGGGTTACCAACTTCCAGACTCCGTAATTTACAAACACTGGTTATCAAATTAAATTTTGCAAAAGGTATATAGGTATAGTGAAATAAAAAAATAACAGGCCGATGCTAATAAAAATAAAAATAGAGCCACGTACAGCAGGGTTCCGCAAAAACATCGTTGGGGTCAGTCAGTAGGGTTGAGTGGCGTTTAACATTGCAATGGTTTTCAAGGTTTTATACTAATTAAATTCCGAAAATGGTCATGAAGTTTCTAAATATGTTTTACGTTGTGACTATGCTAGACAACATATTTTTTGTAATATACTGTGGCGATATCGTAAACAATAACGAACGCATTATCATGCAGAGTCCTCGGCGCGCGATAGCTCCCGCCAGGCGCCCGCGCACCGTTATGTTTCTTCGGGAGCGTTCGTTTTCGCTCGGCGCTCCAGTCATCTCAGGACTGTGACGCCGTGAGGCCGCTCGTTTGGCTCCCGCCGCTAGGCATACGCGATTCGCTGTATCGTAGCGCTAACACGTAATTTAAGTTTATGTTTGTGGAATTGACATTATATGTATTGTGGTGTTAACAATCGTTGTTTGACTTTATCACCTACAAGTGGTGACCCCAGTGGACATTTAAAGTGTAGTGCTTTCGGATTTATTTATAACGAACGATGAGTAGTAAAAAGGACTCAGTTACGGACAGTGATGCCGCGGTGTGTCGCGTTGGTGTTAAAGTTCCGCCATTTTGGCCCGATAGGCCAGCACTATGGTTCGCCCAGTTAGACGGACAATTTGCGTTGGCGAATATAACTACTGATGTAACAAAATTTTATCACGTCATTTCGGTGCTGGATTATAAGTTCGCAGCCGAAGTAGAGGACATTATTACCAAGCCGCCGGAGACTGATAAATACGAAACACTGAAACGTGAATTAATTGCTCGTTTATCAGAAACAAAACATCAACGACGTTCACAACTTTTGAACAACGAGGAGCTGGGAGATAGAAAGCCGAGCCAATTTCTTCGGCGACTTCGCAGTTTAGCTGACACCGATGTAGCGGACGATTTTCTCCGTTCTATGTGGATTAATCGCTTACCTAGCTACTTGCAAGCTATTATCGCAACTCAAGAGCACTCCAGCCTTGACGACGTTGCACAGCTGGCAGATAAAATTTTGGAGATGACCCCGCAAACCAGTTTACCTCAAGTGGCCGCGACGTCCACGCAGCTGACGCAGGCACCACGGATGGTTGCGGCAGCGGCGGCAGCAGCTCCATCACCTTTGGCAGAAATCAATCGCAGGCTTGATGATTTGTCACGCCGTTTGGAGGTTATGTCGACGTCACAAGGTCCGCAAGGATGTCAGAACTGCAGCGGACGATCCAGGGCGAGGTCGAGCAGCCAGCGACGTCGTTTCCGTTCCCGCAGCCGGTCTGCTGCAGGCGCTGCAGCCAAGGGGCTACGGTTCTGCTGGTACCATGCAAGATTTGGAACCGCCGCGCATAAGTGTGTGCCACCCTGTTCGTTCTCAAAAAACGAATAGATCAGTCGCTGTCAGCGGCAAGCGACTGTGCTACCGCGTCTAGCCGCTTATTTGTGTCGGATCGGACTAGTAAAGTGGAGTTTTTAGTGGACACGGGTTCCGATGTGTGCGTCTATCCCCTTAAGTATATGCGTGGTGTAAAACGTAATAAAACGAACTATGAACTTTTTGCCGCGAATGGGACTAACATTGCTACATACGGTTGGACTAGCCTATCGCTCGATTTCGCTTTACGACGTAATTTCAATTGGCGCTTCGTAATTGCGGATGTGACAAAGCCCATTATAGGTGTAGACTTTCTATCTTTTTACGGCTTGCTCGTCGATGCTAGAAACCACCGTTTAATAGACAGTACTACCCAGCTCACCGCTATTGCTTTTCCCGCTTCCTGTGCTATCAGCCATGTTAAAGCGGTTGCAGGTTCTTCTCGCTACCACCAGTTGTTGCAGCAGTATCCTGACATCACCAGGCCCGCCGGGGACCCTATGGAGCGTGAGGTGAAGCACAAAACGCTTCACTATATCCATACGTCCCCTGGCCCACCTGTGTTCTGCAGGCCCCGTCGACTCGACCCGGACCGGTTGAAGATAGCAACCCAGGAGTTTGAGGATATGGTTCGTACTGGTATAGCACGTCGTTCAAACAGCTCATGGTCATCTCCACTGCACATGGTACCAAAGAAGACCAGTGGCTGGAGACCATGCGGCGATTACCGTGCGCTGAACGCCCGAACCATCCCGGATAGATACCCGGTGAGACACATTGGGGACTTTTCACACACTCTTCACGGTTGCACTATATTCTCCACTATAGATTTAGTGCGTGCATACAACCAGATTCCTGTAGCTCCTGAGGATATACCGAAGACCGCAATCACGACACCTTTTGGTCTCTTCGAGTTTCTTTACATGCCCTTTGGTCTGCGCAACGCCGCGCAAACCTTCCAGAGGTTTATCGACGAGATACTTCGTGACCTGCCTTTCACTTTTCCCTATATCGACGATATTCTGGTGTCTTCTAGGGATGAGGAAGAGCATGAGCGGCATTTGAAACTTGTCTTCGAGCGTCTACAAGAACACGGCGTTCTGATTAACACGGCGAAGTGCAACTTCGGTAAACCTGAGGTAACATTTCTAGGCTACAGGATTTCGAAAGAAGGTACCAAACCGTTACCCGACAAAGTAGCAGCAGTTCAAGAATTCCCTAAGCCAACCACCATTAAGGATCTCCGTCGGTTTTTGGGAATGCTGAACTACTACCGCAGATTCATACCTCATGCGGCCCAGGTACAGAGTTCTCTTAACCACTTACTGACAGGGCCCAAGGTACGCAGTAAAGACAAAATCGACTGGACTCCTCAACTCGACAACGCATTCATGGACTGCAAGGACAGCTTAGCTGAGGCTACACTTCTTTCTCACCCTCTTCCGAATGCTGAGGTCGCTTTGGTGTCGGATGCCTCCGACGTGGCTATAGGAGCAGTCGTTCAGCAGCGTGTCAATGGTACTTGGGAACCATTGGGTTTCTTTTCCAGAAAGCTCAATCCAGCTCAAAGGAAATACAGCCCTTATGACCGGGAGCTGCTGGCCATCTACGAAGGAGTTAAGTATTTCCGACACATGTTAGAGTCCAAGCCCTTCGCAATCATAACGGATCACAAGCCAATCACATATGCTTTTAAGAAACCGCTCGATAAGTGCTCTCCTCGGCAGTTCCGCTATTTGGACTTCATCAGCCAGTTCTCAACGGATGTCCGCCATATCGCGGGAGAGGACAACGTGGTAGCTGATACGTTGTCCCGGCCCGTTGAAGCGATAAGCGCAATCGACTACGAAGCTTTGGCAGCATCGCAAAACGTTGATCCTGAAATTAAAAACTACTTTCATCCAGGATCGTCCCTACACCTGAAGAAGGTAGTTACACCGGCTTCTACCATAGCTCTCTTTTGTGACGTATCAAGGACTCCACATCGGCCTTATGTGACACCTGAGTTTCGACGTAAGATCTTCGACGTGTTGCATGGACTTAGTCACCCAGGTGCCAGAGTTACGACCAAGCTAGTCACTCAGCGCTTCGTATGGCCTGGAGTTCGCAAGGATTGTCATGAATGGACCAGATCGTGTCTACAGTGCCAACGCTCGAAGGTCACTAGACATGTGCACGCTCCTGTACACGCGTTTGCTTTACCAACTCAGCGTTTCTCTCAGGTGCACATCGATTTGGTCGGGCCATTGCCCTCATCTCGTGGGTACCAGTACTGTTTGACAGCGGTGGATCGGTACACTAGATGGCCTGAAGCATTCCCCATCATCGATATGAAAGCAGAAACTGTGAGTACAGCATTCATTTCCGGATGGGTCTCTAGATTTGGCTGCCCTGAGAAAATTACTACCGATCAAGGCAGACAGTTCGTCTCGGACATATTTCGACGGCTGTCGATCATGACTGGTACAGAACTGGTGCATACCACCGCATATCACCCGGCTGCAAACGGATTGGTCGAACGCTTCCATAGGCAGCTGAAATCCGCAATAATGTGTCATGGCGGCGACGACTGGGTAGAACTTCTTCCCTTAGTTCTTCTAGGAATACGAACTGCGTGGAAAGAGGATTTATCAGCATCTACGTCTGAATTAGTCTACGGAGAGCCTTTACGTCTTCCTGGCGATTTCTTCCAATCATCAGCGCAAGACAACGTGTCAGACTACACCGATTTTTTGCACAGACTCCGTAGACACATGCGGACTATCCAGCCGTCTCCAGTCACACGCCACGGATCATCCAAGGTTTTCGTTTACAAGGACCTATCTTCAGCCACTCATGTATTTTTAAGGCAAGATGCTGTTCGAAAACCTCTACAGCCTCCGTATACTGGACCCTATAAGATACTGGAAAGAGGCGATAAGGTGTTGAAGCTTGATATCCGTGGTAAATCAGTGAGCGTATCCATAGACCGTGTGAAGCCTGCTCATCTTCTCAACGAATCCGCTCCTGCCCAGCCAGAGAAAGCTCCTGTTTATCGGACCAAGTCTGGTCGAGCTGTACGTTTCCCGGATTATTATCGACCTTGAAGGTCTGGAGGGGGGCTGATGTGGCGATATCGTAAACAATAACGAACGCATTATCATGCAGAGTCCTCGGCGCGCGATAGCTCCCGCCAGGCGCCCGCGCACCGTTATGTTTCTTCGGGAGCGTTCGTTTTCGCTCGGCGCTCCAGTCATCTCAGGACTGTGACGCCGTGAGGCCGCTCGTTTGGCTCCCGCCGCTAGGCATACGCGATTCGCTGTATCGTAGCGCTAACACGTAATTTAAGTTTATGTTTGTGGAATTGACATTATATGTATTGTGGTGTTAACAATCGTTGTTTGACTTTATCACCTACAATACTAAGGGTCGGTTGATTCAAACCGTCCGTTAAAGTTAACGTTAAATATTTTACTATGGGATAAAATGACGTTTCTGTATGGAATGACAGCTCGGCGGCCATATTTAACGACCAGGAGTCCGTCAACTATGCATGAATCATCGCACTCTAATATACGACGATGTGGCGTGGCATGTGAATATGTGGTAACCCGCAACCACAAATCAGTTCCATCGAGTTCAAGTTACAAAATATACGCAATCAATATACCTACTTATAAGGAATCATTATGATTGGATGAAAATATCAACCCTGTATTTTTTCTACATCTTATTATAGCTTGAACTAACTTTCAAAGTTCAGCTACTACAAAAAAGTGGTGGTTGCAATCATGTTATTTGGGACTATAATTAATTAGGCCCCGGTGTTACCTGATCTCGCAGAAAACTATTGAGTTTTATGGATTGCCATAGACTAAATCTCATTAGAATATCGGGATGAAATGAAATGTGTTATTCCTGTCGTTGTTAAGGGCATTCTCTTCTCATCAAGCAACTCTCTTTCGATGGCTTCCGTTTGTTTTGCTGTAACATTGCATTTTATTGTATACTAGCAGTCGCCCTCCCCCCCTCCCCCCCCCCGTGACTTCTTCCGCAGCCTCGTCTTCTGGTCCCGCTCGTGCTGCAGCTGAACTGACCACGCGTGGAGACTGTACTGACCTGTGCTGCCGCGCGCGGTGACCGTCTTCTCCAGGTTGTCGTGCTGTCGCGCCAGCTGTTCGACCACCTCCTGCAGCCTCGTCTTCTGGTCCCGCTCGTGCTGCAGCTGAACTGACCACGCGTGGAGACTGTACTGACCTGTGCTGCCGCGCGCGGTGACCGTCTTCTCCAGGTTGTCGTGCTGTCGCGCCAGCTGTTCGACCACCTCCTGCAGCCTCGTCTTCTGGTCCCGCTCGTGCTGCAGCTGAACTGACCACGCGTGGAGACTGTACTGACCTGTGCTGCCGCGCGCGGTGACCGTCTTCTCCAGGTTGTCGTGCTGTCGCGCCAGCTGTTCGACCACCTCCTGCAGCCTCGTCTTCTGGTCCCGCTCGTGCTGCAGCTGAACTGACCACGCGTGGAGACTGTACTGACCTGTGCTGCCGCGCGCGGTGACCGTCTTCTCCAGGTTGTCGTGCTGTCGCGCCAGCTGTTCGACCACCTCCTGCAGCCTCGTCTTCTGGTCCCGCTCGTGCTGCAGCTGAACTGACCACGCGTGGAGACTGTACTGACCTGTGCTGCCGCGCGCGGTGACCGTCTTCTCCAGGTTGTCGTGCTGTCGCGCCAGCTGTTCGACCACCTCCTGCAGCCTCGTCTTCTGGTCCCGCTCGTGCTGCAGCTGAACTGACCACGCGTGGAGACTGTACTGACCTGTGCTGCCGCGCGCGGTGACCGTCTTCTCCAGGTTGTCGTGCTGTCGCGCCAGCTGTTCGACCACCTCCTGCAGCCTCGTCTTCTGGTCCCGCTCGTGCTGCAGCTGAACTGACCACGCGTGGAGACTGTACTGACCTGTGCTGCCGCGCGCGGTGACCGTCTTCTCCAGGTTGTCGTGCTGTCGCGCCAGCTGTTCGACCACCTCCTGCAGCCTCGTCTTCTGGTCCCGCTCGTGCTGCAGCTGAACTGACCACGCGTGGAGACTGTACTGACCTGTGCTGCCGCGCGCGGTGACCGTCTTCTCCAGGTTGTCGTGCTGTCGCGCCAGCTGTTCGACCACCTCCTGCAGCCTCGTCTTCTGGTCCCGCTCGTGCTGCAGCTGAACTGACCACGCGTGGAGACTGTACTGACCTGTGCTGCCGCGCGCGGTGACCGTCTTCTCCAGGTTGTCGTGCTGTCGCGCCAGCTGTTCGACCACCTCCTGCAGCCTCGTCTTCTGGTCCCGCTCGTGCTGCAGCTGAACTGACCACGCGTGGAGACTGTACTGACCTGTGCTGCCGCGCGCGGTGACCGTCTTCTCCAGGTTGTCGTGCTGTCGCGCCAGCTGTTCGACCACCTCCTGCAGCCTCGTCTTCTGGTCCCGCTCGTGCTGCAGCTGAACTGACCACGCGTGGAGACTGTACTGACCTGTGCTGCCGCGCGCGGTGACCGTCTTCTCCAGGTTGTCGTGCTGTCGCGCCAGCTGTTCGACCACCTCCTGCAGCCTCGTCTTCTGGTCCCGCTCGTGCTGCAGCTGAACTGACCACGCGTGGAGACTGTACTGACCTGTGCTGCCGCGCGCGGTGACCGTCTTCTCCAGGTTGTCGTGCTGTCGCGCCAGCTGTTCGACCACCTCCTGCAGCCTCGTCTTCTGGTCCCGCTCGTGCTGCAGCTGAACTGACCACGCGTGGAGACTGTACTGACCTGTGCTGCCGCGCGCGGTGACCGTCTTCTCCAGGTTGTCGTGCTGTCGCGCCAGCTGTTCGACCACCTCCTGCAGCCTCGTCTTCTGGTCCCGCTCGTGCTGCAGCTGAACTGACCACGCGTGGAGACTGTACTGACCTGTGCTGCCGCGCGCGGTGACCGTCTTCTCCAGGTTGTCGTGCTGTCGCGCCAGCTGTTCGACCACCTCCTGCAGCCTCGTCTTCTGGTCCCGCTCGTGCTGCAGCTGAACTGACCACGCGTGGAGACTGTACTGACCTGTGCTGCCGCGCGCGGTGACCGTCTTCTCCAGGTTGTCGTGCTGTCGCGCCAGCTGTTCGACCACCTCCTGCAGCCTCGTCTTCTGGTCCCGCTCGTGCTGCAGCGCGCGAGACATGCGCGCGCTCGACACCGCCGCCGCGCTCATGAACTCTGAACACGCCTGGACAATAAAAAAAGATAATGCTACGGTCTACGGAGATGAGATAGTGCCGGACTACCAGGAGGCAGCTAATGAATTAGTATCCTCGGTGAATTTTTGCAAGTCGGGCCATAAAACATTAGAATGGTGCTACCTCTTATACGACTTTATGGACCGTGACTCTCAAGTGTCGCAAAGAACAATGATATGTGTATGTAGAAAATTTGATAGACTTTTATCACCCGACCCGACGATTGGACATTATCGCCAAACTCTAACTATATATCTATATAATACCGCTGTGGCACTTAAAAAAGGTTCAGGCATTAACATTTCATCATTATGGTATGTAACACTAAAAATAAATTATTGAGTGTGACTAAAAAAAGACTCGAACCATAGAATTCAGGAGGTGCATGATTTGCCTGTATGTATAGTTGCTATGACTATTTATGATGTTTGTCTGATTGAATTTTCATGTCATCATGTCACGTAAAATGCAAGATTTTTAATATTTCCCTTTTGACATACAAATTATCGTGACAAACAAGTGATAATCCCGACTACTAATCATACTATTATAACATCTCTTAGGTTAAAATCGGATCAGTAGATTAAGTGCTTGGCTGGATCACACATACATACATAGAAAATTAAAATCACAAGCCCCCTTTCAGCTTTCACGTAGTCAGGTAAAAGTAGAAAAATCGGTCACGTATGATTAACACTAAACGAAATCAACAAAAAATCAATAAAAGACTGGTTGTACTTAATCTAATCTCCCCCCCCCCTACTCATATCTACTAAATTTCGAGTTAAAACCGGATATTCATACATACACACATGCAGATGCTTGATTTTTCAACAGACTTCTAATTAGTATAGATTGTTCACTTTGTTCAATGTTAAAAAACAATTGTTACATAGTAAGTCTAAATAATACACTGCCTGATAGCATCAAACAATGTCTTTGTACGTGTTCTTGTAGGAAAACACAAATGTATTTAATAGCTTATTTACGTGATAAATCGTTTTACAAAATTAAAATACCTATTGCTATTGTACAACGTTCATCAGCGGTTCGATTTTTTTTGTATGGTTGGACGGCGGTATCTCCAGGTCGACAAAAGACTAGAGGAGTGCCACCAGCTTGGGACCGGACCGCAAGTCGTGGTATCACCACGGTAATCAATCATCAATACTTACGTTCATCACGGCGTCGCAGGATATCCTGAACAGCGTGGCCCTCTCCGAGACCTGTTTCGTGTTGTCGGACGGCAGTATCACCAGGTCGACTACAGACTAGAGGCGTGCCACCAGCTCGGGACCGGTCTGCAAGTCGTGGTATGACCACGGTAATCAATCATCAATACTTACGTTCATCATGGCGTTGCAGGATATCCTGAACAGCGTGGCCCTCTCCGAGACCTGTTTCGTGTTGTCGGACGGCAGTATCTAAAGGTCGACTAGAGACTAGAGGCGTGCCACCAGCTCGGGACCGGTCCGCAAGTCGTGGTATGACCACGGTAATCAATCATCAATACTTACGTTCATCACGGCGTTGCAGGATATCCTGAACAGCGTGGCCCTCTCCGAGACCTGTTTCGTGTTGTCGGACGGCAGTATCTCCAGATCGACTAGAGACTTGAGGCGTGCCACCAGCTCGGGACCGGTCCGCAAGTCGTGGTATGACCACGGTAATCATCAATACTTACGTTCATCATGGCGTTGCAGGATATCCTGAACAGCGTGGCCCTCTCCGAGACCTGCTTCGTGTTGTCGGACGGCGGTATCTCCAGGTCGACCAGCGAGCGCTGCAGCGCGGCCCCGTGGCGCGCCACGAGCTCCGAGCAGGTCCGCAGGTCGTGGAAGCGGGCGGCGAGCTCGCGCGCGATCCCGCCGGCGTCCTCGTTCTCCTCGGACCCGACTATGACCACGCCGCTCGACATCTGGTCCTCGTCGTCGTCGGACTCCTGAGCCCTACTGCGGGGGAAACACGTGGTTTTCTTAGACACACTTGCACTAAGCTGCTGGCTTCGAGTTAGCCTCTAAACTCAGGTTTAATTGTCACTTAGAAGCTAACCCCCGAGGTTACAGGCGCCGGAACGGATCTTCAGCGGTGAGCTAAAGTAGAGAGGACTTTTGTGCATGGGTACGACTGAAGGGCCAATAAGCGTGCGCGCACGGCACAACGCCTGCTGCGACCCGCACCCCTCCGCCTATGAGACCTTATTTTCGAAGGTCACCGCTCACCGCACAAGATACGTGCCGATGCCTGTAGCGGCGTTGGTGCAAGTTGACCTTGGCTGTTTGACTTTGTTTTTGACTGAGACATAAAGACATTACCCACATTTGGGTCTTTATATTAGGACAAGTCAAAGTCATATGTTTCAAAACAGACCTCTATATATTAGTGATTTTGTGAGGCAATTTGAATCTAATCAGACTTAATACTACTAGATTATATTTGAGGGGCAGTAATGTTCATTGAAAAAAGCCGCGGTGACCTAGTGGTTCGACCTACCGCCTCTCATGCAGAGGGTCGAGGGTTTGATTCCGGCTTGCACCTCTAAGTTAACTTTTGTGCGAAATTCAATTTGAATTTACCAATGAGCTTTTCGGTAAAGGAAAACATCGTGAGGAAACCTGCACGCATCTGCAAAGTAATTCAAAGATGTGTGTGAAGTCCCCAATCCGCACTGAGTCCGCGTGCAGACTACAGCCCAAACCCTCTCGTGATGAGAGGAGGCCCGTGCTCGGCAGTGGGACGCAAATAGGCTGTAGTAGTTAGTAGTAGTAATGTTCATTGACCGTGAAACAAGCTGAGATGACAGGCGCGGTCCTTGGAAGAGTCATATCATGTCCCCCCAAAACCAAACAAGTCTCAGAAAGTCCTTCAAATTTCATTCCCATGACCTCCTTTGGGGACCGCGCCCGAGCGTTACATATTTATCGATAAACTTACATGGCCTTAGCCTTGGCGAGCTCCAGGGCCGTGACCCAGCTCTGGCGCTCCACCTCATCCTGCGCCCGGATGTGGAAGGTCTGCGTGCCTCCGTTGCTGATCACGAACGTGCACGAGTCCGCCGTGTGAATCAACGCGCCTAACAGCGAGATGGTGCCGCGACACGTGTGCGCCATCTCCGCCTGGTTTCTGGAACAATCCATCAGAGATGATTCGGAATGGTGTAGTGTAGTGTAGTAGGTATATGTCACTTGCAGATAGGATTACGAGCTCTATCGCGTAAATTGTTTCGTTCATTTGGTTAGACTGATATCATTTCAATTGTTTGTGGGACATTAAGATTAAGATTAAGTTTTTTTTATATTACATTTAAATTTCATTGCACATGTAAAAACACGCATTGCCGGACTTAAATCGGCTATTTCTAGTAGCAGAGACAAGGTAATTATATAGAGTGTCAATCTCCTTAAATTACGGTTTACTAACCCTCTATTTTTTTAGGATATACTTAAGTAGTAACAAAAAAATGTATGGATTCTACGTGGTCCCTTTTTTTTTTAAAGTATATTTTGTGTAACATCAAAATTTACCAGCTACCTAAGAAGCTTGTTGTAGTAACAACAAGCTTCTTAGGTAGATGTTACACAAAATATACTAATTAATTTCCCTAAGCGAATATTTTATCACTAATGATGGGAAATATGTTTACAATATTACACTATGAGCAGAAGCCAGTCTTTGCATAGGTAATTAACTGCAAGAATTTTGCCATAACGAGGTCCTTTTAGTGCTCACTCAACCATGTGAGATATTAGCATAAATTAGCAAGCATTAAACCAGCAAGGCAATGTACTCTTTCAAATGTTATTTCTCCTGAACATGCACACTAGTCATGTCAAACAAGGAGTTCAATAAGAATTCCCTTCGATATATGTAATTGTACAACATTCATGATCATGCATGACTCAAGGCAAAGTAATAGTTTCTATTTACTTGTAATTACAATTTTCTTAGTATGAGATTTTAATTATGTGATAGAAATATTTTTTTCTTTTTATTTATTTATAGCCTCTTTTTTCAGAAATTTTTACAATAAATTACTTAAAACTACAGTAACCAAACTTTTACCAGTCTCCTCCATTCTTCCCTATTAGTGACCTTTCTGGTCCATGTTCTGCCGGCCATTTCCACAATTTCATCCTCCCATCTTTTATGTTGTCTCCCCCTATTCCGTTTACAACCTCTTGGGTACCATGTTGTTACTATTTTACTCCACTTCTCGGGTCCTCTCATGGTGTGTCCTGCCCATTTCCATTTCTGGTGTTTGATTGTGTATGAGATTTTAATTATGCGATAGAAATATTTTTTTCTTTATTGACCGTTAAATGAAAACACTTATAAACTCAAATTGAAGAATAAAGTGTTAAGAAAACATTTCAAACTGTTATGTAAATCTGTTGGCGGAACTGTAATCAGTAGACATGCTAACAATGACTCATATTGTTTGATCTCAGCATGCACTGAGCGAAAATGATAAAATGGCTGATAACTTGTCATCATTAAGGGAAATATGTAATTTATGAGTAAAATAGAAATAAAACCAGCCAAGAAGCGAGTTAAACTCGCGTGGAGAGAGTTCCGCCCCTTGATTATTTTCAATAACGTCATTTTCAAACTGTTTCACAGGATACACTCTTTTATATGATAGATTTCAAATATCATGGACTTCTTAACAATTTTTCTGTAATCTATAGGTCAATAACTATCCTACGTATTTTATCCAAAACTTTAGGTCGACTGGCTTTGGAGATAAGGGGGGGGAAAGGTAATTTTTCGCCTATTTTGTTAAATAATTCGAAAAGTATTGACCAAAAAAGAAAAAAAATATATATTTGAGATCCTCATAAGAAGTACTTACTTTCATTTGATGTCACACGATATAGTTTGAAAAACTTCATCAAATTTAACCCCCAAAAATAGGGTCCATGTTGAAAATTATTTTTTTGTTACACACCCGTCTTTGGGTCACAAACTTACATTTACGTACCAAATTTCAACTTAATTGGTCCATTCGTTTTGGAGAAAATCGACTGTGACAGACGGACAGACACACAAGTGATCCTATAAGGGTTCCGTTTTTACCTCTTGAGGTTCGGAACCCTAAAAAAGCAAGAAAAATAACAAAATTTAAAAAAATCTACATTAATATTTAAATTTTGGACCTATTTGATGAACAAGTATGAATAAGAGTATCATTAAATTGTAAAGTGTATGTTGTCTCCATTCTCCATAGCTTTCTTTTAGTCTTACCATGTCTTACCATAGTATGAAAACTCTGATCTCTACTTATGATTAGTATTCCTTTAAATTTACATTATAAAACATTCCAAATATTATGGTTTATGACTGTTGTTTAGTATTAGCAAATAATCCTTACTAATATTATATATGTAAAAGTGTGTTTGTTTGTTTGTATGTCCTTCCTTCATGTTGCAACAACTGGACCAATTCGGATGAAATTTGGTATGGAGATAGTTTGAGACCCTGGGAATAACAGAGACTTTTTATCACGATATGTCCACGGGAACGGGTTTTCTACGGGTAAAACGGGTTTTTCAATACTTTTATATCTACAACTAACTATATGTATAGTATCATTGGGTACGCAAATTCTAAGTCTATGTGGGACGAAGTTGCGGGTGAACAGCCAGTATTAAATGTTGCTAGAATGCTAACTAATGTGTGGACAAGGACAAGTCATATACACACATGTCCTATCATTTATTGATAACTGCTGACAGTTCAATGCAGTTGGATGTATTACTGCATAATTGTGCAGCAAGATGTAAAGAATACTTCACAGCACAACTGTCTTAATTTATTTCTATTTTGGCTAAAAATAGGAAAAAACATCAGTGCGTCATTGGATCGAAAATGATCAGCATAATCTCAAGTCTAGTTAGAGCACCAACTGCGTACTGAACTGCCAGGTTTATATATCTAAGTGATATCGAAATGTTCAATTAAAATTCAACAAACAGTAAAGACTAATGCATTTTAGTCTCTTACCTGTAGTATGATAACAATCCATTCGATAACACGAACCATCTTCGTTGATAACCTTTCAAGTAATTTGTCCACTTGAACAACCACCCTTTCTTTTCAGGATCACCGGGAGTCGGCTGACCCTTAGGCACAATCGCGTCGGACATTTCCTTATTATTTTATGACGATTGGAAAAACATACTACAACAAAAAATATTCACCACCTAGGCCACGTCCACCATAATCACTAAACGAGTAGCATTATGAACGGGCGGTAACAAATGTCAATAAAACTTTTCAATTTGTTTCATTAGTATTTAAAGAGAATATGATCGGAATCTGTTTTATATTAAACCCTGTCTATAATTTACATAATCAGTGAAATAAATTTATTGAAAAGTTTATTCGCAAATGAAATTAATCTAATTTTATGAGTAAATGATATAATATGGAGCAATGGTATTTGAACGTTACTCAGATTTTGACAACAGAGTGGAAACGTTCAATTTATAGAATGTAGATAGGTATGTTGGTCTTTTGCGGTTTTTGAATGTATCCGAAATCAATGCTACCATTTGATCCTGCCATTTACCCTGTAGTGAGAAAATGGCATTAGAGTTAGAGATACAGTAGAAAAAACATTTTCCTAAGTAAAATTGAGTCACGCACATACAGTTACGATAAAGCACATAAGTCGAATAACTGTTTTAGTTGTCATAAGAACAAGTAATAACAATATTTGTTTTCGAACGTGTTGCATGTTTACTGTGTAAATCTACATTCTTTATTATTTACAATTAAGGGAACTGTAGGTCTGTTTGTGTATTTTTTCTTGCTTAAACAAATACGTTTGTGACTGTTTGTTTCCTAAATAAATTAAAAAAAAAAAAAAAATTGTTTTTCCCTCGTTCACTGTTCCTCTTTCTCCCTACAACAAAGGATTTGTTACATTGCTGGCAACTGGAAGTTTGACAGTAGCTTGCTTGACAGCTCATTTACACCGGTTATATTTTTTTAGTATGGTTGTATTTTGCCGAAGTCGTTTCCTGAACAAGGTCGTCAGACGCATTGTTCAAGGTAAAGCCTTTCCCTAAATTACTCCTCGGAGGAGTTACATAAAATATTTAGAGACCTCCGGTCAGTATTCTGTAAGACAAGTCAACATTTAATCTTATCTTGAAAAAAAGAGCGAAATTCAAATTATTTTATAGAGTTAACATATTTATTTGTGTTTTTTTTACTTTTTGATGTGGGTTTGCAGGCTCAGTATTACAAAGTGATATTAACATGGGTACTACATTTTCGCGGTCTTGTAACATCAGCAGTGGCCCAAGCAGAGATACTAATGAAGCTCGTGAGTTTAAAATAATACCTGTCTTTGTTTTGTTAATATTAGTACGTCAAGATCTATTCACCATGGGTGCGTTCCGAATCGCGCTTAGAGCGCTCACAGAACCTTGCATCCTTTTTCCTCTTAGGACTCGACTTTCAAGAGGAATAGAGATGCAAGGTGCTGTGAGTGCTCTGAGCGCGTTGCGGAACGCAGCCCATTACATTTTAATGTCACATCTTATTAGAACTACAGTTTATTTGAATCTATAATAAACAGCCAATGAGAATCCATAAATAATTTTAAATAAATGTAATCTACCCTCAAACTTCCTATTCAATAAAATCAATATTAGGAATATTAAAAAAAGATTTTATTTATATTAATATTTTCAGCGGGTAAAATATCAAGATTGGAGTCAAGCTCCAACTACGTAGAGGCTGTTGTATGCAAAGAGGGAGATTTAAAAGATAATGAGATGAAAGTATTTGACATTGGGGAAGAAGGGAAAGTTCTGCTGGTCAAGCAGAAGGGTGAATTTAGTGCGCTAGGTACTAAATGCACACATTATGGAGCTCCCCTGGTGTCTGGTGCGCTCGGAGATGGCCGATTGAGGTGCCAGTGGCATGGAGCCTGCTTCAACATTAAAACGGGAGACATTGAAGATTTCCCTGGATTTGATTCGCTGCCTTGCTACAATGTCACTGTAACCGAAAAAGGAGATGTTAAGGTAAGAATTTTATCTCTTAAGGAGCGTTCAAGTATTACATAACATGCATGCATTTTTTTGAGATTTTTGAGTCCCCCCCCCCCCATGTAACGCACCGTAACGTTTTTCTGTACGCCTCCTCCCCCCTAGTAAAACGTTACGTAACCACCAAGTGACCATTTTTACCTAAAAATCACAATTATGTAAAGAACGTTTTACAAGACCCCCCCCCCCCTCAAATTCGTTACGTAATACTTCAACGCTCTCTTACATGTTATATTTTTGACAAATTTGTACCATTCAAAGAGACAAAAGTTAGATTGATCCTCTGCAAAGCTGTATGGCCAGACAGAGATCTGCTGTCTATAGAGTCAATTGGAGTCTTAGGCTGCGTTCCGAATCGCGCTTAGAGCGCTCACAGCACCTTGCATCGTTTTTCCTCTTAGGACTCCACTTTCAAGAGGAAAAGGGATGCAAGGTGCTGTGAGCGCTCTGAGCGCGTTTCGGAACGCAGCCCAAGATAGGTAGACTTGCACTGAGTCTCCACAACTTGCCACTCTTAGACAGAATAGTTTAGGTAGATTTATTTATTGCCAAAACTCTTGTGTTATAGGTACATAACAATAGGCAATACTATAGCTTTCATAATTGTTTAAAAATACCTTCTGCTATGCTATTAGTTTGGCCTTTTGTATGTCTAATTTTCTTCTCATTTCTTTATTAATAAAACTAGTTGTGCACTGCGACTTCGTCCACACGGTGTATAAAAATGTTGACTTTCTTTCCTGTCTCAAATATATTGTAGATGTAAAGTAAAAAGGATAAAAAATTACATTACCCAACTAGCAAAGTAGTCATATAAGGAAAAGCTTATCCATCTATTAGGTCATATAAAAGATATATAAGCGCGAATTATACAGCCTAGGTATATTGTATAAAAGCATATTATTCATCCTCTTAGTTACTCAGCATATTGGTCATATAATGATACTGAGTAAACATTTACTTAGCTAAGCTGAGTTTGCTGAGTAAGCCTCTACTAAACGACGCTTATATGAGTTTTTAGCTGAGTAACAGTATGTTATATTACTTTCTTACAACGCGCTTAAATCAGTCGAGTATAAGTAACTTAGTTGCTGTTATACGCCTCTCATGTTTTATAAGTTGCATTTATGTGACTATTATAGCACTAAATTGTAAAAAGCCATATAATGGTATCCATTACCACAATTATATAACCAGATTGGTGTCATGGCGCTAAAACCACTAAATTGCAATATAAAAAGCTATTTCATGACTAAAAATGGCGCACGAATGGATATTTATTAAAAAAAATACACTTATTTATCCAAGATTTGAAGAAGATTAAATCTATCAAATTTCATTAGAAAACTGACCTTCGCAATAGTTTGCAAACCTATGATAGAATATTCCGAACCTAAATTAATGTGTAAATACAGTAGAATCCGTTTATTATGACTCTGCCTATTATGACGATTATGACGTAATTACACAACGAAGTTTGGTTTTCACATATAATTCTTTGTAACGACGTCGGATATAATGACATCGCTTACAATGACACGTCGCTTATAATGACCCATTTTCAATAAATTTTGTCCGTTTATAGTGACTGAAATGTTTTTTTACACCTACCTTCGGTCATGTTTGTTGATTTCCGACGATGTTCGTCGTCTTTTAGTGATATCCCTTGTAAAAAAATCTCAATGTCATAAAGCATTTACGATTGAGGAGAAAGGTGCAATAATAATATGCAGATTAGAAAATGGAGAATCAAACTCATCTCTCACAAAAAATTTAAATATACATACCTACATGTATTACATGCAATTTTCATTTTTATTTAATATGCTATGTTTCTCTATTAAAATAAGTATTTACCTAAATAAAAGAAGGTTGCTTTTTTTCACAAAAATGCTTTGTATGACGTCCGCTTAGTATGACGTGTTTGTCAATTCCCTTCGATGTCATTATAAACGGATTCCACTGTAATGTGTAGAATAATCAGTTTGGAGCACCAATCAGACATTTGTTTCAATTTAAAAAATTCTGCTGTTTAGAATAATAAGTCGCTTTTATAAGTAAAAAAAAGTCATATAAGAGCTATATAAGTTGCAGTTATAGCACAAATCAGGCATAGGTATAGCAGTCACTCCGGCGATAGTTACTTATATGATCATTTAGCTGCACAAGTAACCTTTACATGCCTGAAATTCTGATTAAGTTACCCTATACAACGTTTATATGATTGAAAGGCTGAATAAAATGGGCCCAAATCGCGTTATATGAACGTAATCATGACATGACACAATTTTATAAGCGTTCCGCTTTTTGTCATTTGGCTACGGAACCCTAATGGCGATATGAACCAATGACTAAGTAACATGATGATCTCACTTTTTGCCTTTTGAAAAAGCCGCTATGACACTACCTTATCGCTAACTTTACTACAAGGTAACATTTATATTATCGGTATTCCGTCACAATCGTCACATTATCACATACCTACTAGACAAGCGAAACTCCCTACCATAAGGAACATGTGAAAAATATTTACTTACTGTTTAATACAAAAGGAGTTCGTAGCTTCATAAATACTTACTTCATAATAATATTCATGCCGAAGAAAAATGATTTTGTCTTGTTACCCTGTTAAAAAAATAGTGTAGACTAAGTCGTAAGTAAGTAACTAGTGTACAGAATAAAAACACAAATACAATTTTCAATTACAGAGAAGGTAGGTACACAACATGTACAAAGGTGAGCTTATACCTAGAAGGAATAGTACATTATTTTAAAAATAACAAAAAGTTTCGAGAAGAATGCCTCTAGAAAAATACGAATAAATAAGTCATTTAGCATAAGTATCAAAGTACTTAATCAAAACTACACGAAATAGTTTCGAAAATGTGCGTACGCTTACTTAATTTGGTATGAATATAAAAACTATGTTACGCCTACGTTTGGCGGTACCTCCCTCTTACACATACCTAAAGTGAAGATTTTAAGTAATGTCTTAAGTATGTGATATTGCGGTACGGAAACCTACATCGCGCGTCGCTAGACACGTATTTGGCCGGTTTCAATACTCTTCTTTCAATAATACAGACACGTTACTTGTACTTACTACTATGTTATTATCTTCTACCTATGTACTTTGAATGAATACTCTTAGAGACCGTCATCATAAAAGGAGCTATTAAGCAATAAGTTCATCGGTTGCGTGAATTTGGGTGGTTACTTTTGCTGCTTACGCTGATTGGGGTGTACGAATGACAATACGATACGAACGTTCTCTGACGTAAGTATGGGGTGGAATACATAAGCAAGTTTGGAATGGGATCGATTGACCTGCTTCACATTAATTAAATACCACCGCTCGCTCTTGAAAATTCCCAGGCCAGGGCACAGATTAACAAATAGTTAAGGGTGAAGATAGATATGTCATATTATGTACCTACCTACCTTCGCCCTTAACTATTTATTAATCTGTGGTATAGGTAGGTATACCACATGCGCTCGGACATAACTCCCGAACCCAGAGGAATATCATATGTGTATATTTAGACTTTCTTTATGATTTATGATACTTAGTAGGTACGTATCTATATTCTTACTAATATTATAAATGTGAAAGTGTGTTTGTTTGTATTTCCTTCGTGTCGCAACGACTGGACTGATTCGGACGAAACTCGGTGTGGAGATAATTTCGAGACCCTGGGAATGACATAGGATTTTTTATCCCGATATTTCTACGGAAACGGGTTTTTATCGGATACGCAAATTCTAAGTTAGACAAGTACATGAGCGCCCGAACTTTTCTCGGGTGAGAAAAGCTACCGAAACCGAGTTTTTCAGATATGACGAGACATATATCTAGATCGATTTGTCGCCCCCCGTAAAAGCCTACATTCCAAATTTCGACTCCAGATCGTTGGAGCCGTTTCTGGGATCATCGTTTTCATTTCACAAATAAATAAATACTTACAAGATTAGCGCGTTTAAAGTAAAAGATAAGATATCAGAAATATCTGAATTAAATGGGAATTCCCACTTTGAGTACTGCTTAAGCTATCTGTCTGAACAAAACATATACACATGATCCAACGCAGCTGGACAGTTCAGTCTTTCTACTACTACCTACTACTACTACAGCCTATATTTGCGTCCCGCTGCTGGGCACAGGCCTCCTCTCATCACGAGAGGGTTTGGGCTATAGTCCCCACGCGGGCCCACTGTGGATTGAAAACTTCACACACATCTTTGAATTACTTCGCAGATGCGTGCAGGTTTCCTGACGATATTTTCCTTCATCGAAAAGCTCAGTGGTAAATTCAAATTGAATTTCGCACAT
Organism: Aethes cnicana; assembly: GCA_963971205.1. Lineage (NCBI taxonomy): Eukaryota > Metazoa > Arthropoda > Insecta > Lepidoptera > Tortricidae > Aethes > Aethes cnicana. The sequence continues at coordinate 3,801,048 of OZ020292.1, forward strand.
TTAAGTAAACTTAGAGGTGCGAGCTGGAATCGAACCCCCGACCCTCGGCATGAGAGGCGGTAGGTCGAACCACTAGGCCACCACGGATGCAGTTATTATTGCTTAATCCGCGCGACTTCTAATGTTGTATCGTTCGATACCTACTTAATAAAATTTAACTGACGTTATAGATAGGTACATAATTAAGATCCAATCAAATGATTCGCCACAATTCCATTATCAATATTATAATCATTAATTACATATGTGTAGTCATTCTTCTCCTTAAAACGTAAGTAGGTATATAAAGTATGATAATTATATCAAATAAGGATAACAAAACGATAATATAATATCAGTCTGTGTATCTGTCTGTTACCTAAAAGCATGAATCGCATATTGTCAGTGTAGTTGGTGTACCTAGTTCGTAGGTAAATATTTGTGTAGGTACCTAACTACTTATTTGGGACTTTAAAACTCGTTTTATTTTCAGTTCATAGTTGTTTACATCAGAAACATGAGGAAAATCATCTGGCGTTTTTTAGTCGATATTTCATCGCTAGCATGTTAAGTTTAAAAATAAAAAAATAGTAACGTACTTAATTTGAAGAACACTAAGGACTTAGTAGGAGTTGTCTACAATCAATCACATTCCACCTATTTATTCTTCATTAACGAAGCTGATTCATTATAAGTAATAAAAAAAAAAACCTGGGCGAGCTCGGGTGAAAATAGCTAAAAGTGATTTTTCCCAGATATGAGACCTAGCTAGTTCGATTTGTCACCTCCCCTAATTCCAAATTTCATCGAAATCGTTATTATATACTCGTTATTATAATCGTTATGAAATATTGCTCGTTTAATTTAATAGTGTAGGATGTATATAATGTATTTTCTCCCACAAGCCGTAATGGTCAGGTTTACGTATATCACGTATATAATATATCTATTTACGCGCAGTACACAATAACCACTCATTGATAGATAAGTAGATTGGTAGGAATGTGTGCTCGATTTTCGCATTCCTTCCGGTTCCGGCTTGTCAGGGCAACCTCGGCGCGACCTTTGTATGATATTAGCCTAATTAAAGTCCAAATTTACCTACGCTTTCGATATTACTATCACTACATATTATAAACCAAAGTCCTCACTACATATTGTAAAACTAAAGTCCCCCGCCGCGTCTGTCTGTCTGTCTATTCGCGATAAACTCAAAAACCACTGGACGGATTTTATGCAGTTTTCACTAATAGATAGAGTGGTTCCTGAGGAACGTTTTAGTATATAATTTGTTACAGTTTCCTGTAAATTAGATGAAATCACTACATATTATAAAACAAAATCCCCCGCCGCGTCTCTTTGTCTGTCTGTTCGCGATAAACTCAAAAACCACTGTACGGATTTTGATGCAGTTTTCACTAATAAATAGAGTGGTTCATGAGGTACGTTTTAGTATAAAATTTGTTATAGTTTTCTATAAATTAGATGAAATACGACGATGTTAGTGCAAGTTGGCGGAGAAAATCAAACCGACTCAAATGCACGGCAGAAGTTTAGGTAGGTAGTGTATATAGGTAACATACTAGCATTGCGTGGAGATCTAAACTTAGTTTCAAACAATGATGTCATGTTTTTCACATCAGCTTCTGTGCTGGAGCCGAGTGCCAATCTAATAAGTCGTTTGATTTAAATTAGAATAGAATACATTTATTAACAATCGGACTCGGACGACACAGAGATACCAACGAACACAGATGTTAATACATGAGAAAAAAACACAGAAAGAAAGAAAGAAATTAATAGTCTTAAGCCGCTTTACTTATTATAGGAACTAGCTTTTGCTCGCGAATTCGTATGCGCATAATCATTGTACAATCCAGTTTTTTCCCTTGTGGGGATTTGTGAAATTCTCTTTTAGTAGTCCCCTACACCACAAGGTTTTATTCTAAAACTCTCTCTTACTTACAGCACGACGAAACTTAGAAGGCGCGCGGCGAAGCACTTAAGCCGTTGACGCAGAGTCCATTTTTGCTTAGGTAATCCACGCGCCTTCTAAGTTGTGTAAACCTGTACTTTGCTTTTGGTGGTCGAAAACTCGACAATACACGCCTAAACAACAAATAAGTACATTTGGCAGGGGTATTCGTCGGTGTACCTACTTATACTCATATAAAGATAATCTGTATGACAACGGATTTTACTTTAACTTAAATAAAATCTACCAATTTATCTTATCAGTGTAGGTAAGGTATGCGAATTTGGTATCCATTAGGTATTAATATTATAAATGCGAAAGTAACTCTGTCTGTCAGTCTGTTACCTCTTGACGCTTTAACCGCTGAGATGAAATTTGGCATGGAGATAGTTGGGGTCGCGGGAAAGGACATAGACTACTTTTTATCCCGGAAAACGCATAGTTCCCGCGGGCGAAGTCGCGGGCAGAAGCTAGTAGGTAGTTAATACTTACAGTTGGTACAATCAGCAGTATAGTCAGTTTTAGACTTCAGGAAATGGTATTGTGATAATCTAATGTAGACATATTTTGGAACCCCTATATATTGACGACCGGATTGGTCCAGTTGGTAGTGACCCCGACTTCTGTTCCGACGGTCGCGGGTTCGAGTCCCGCTCAGGGCAAACTTTGTGTGATGAACACGAATGTTTGTTCTCGAGTCATGGATGTTTAGTATTTATATATGTATGTATTTCTCTATACCTATAAGTATTTATATCGTTGTCTAGCACCCATAGTATAAGCTTTGCTTAGTTTGGGGCTAGGTCAATATGTGTGAATTATCCCAAGATATTTATTTATTTATTACTAGCTTTTCCCCGCAACTTCGTATGCGCAGAAATATTAAAATGAAAAATCCCGTTTTTTCCCGTTCCCGTGGGAATTTCGCGAAATCCTTTCTTAGCGGATGCCTACGTCATAACATCTACCTGCATGCCAAATTTCAGCCCGATCCGTCCAGTGGTTTGGGCTGTGCGTTGATAGATCACTATGTCAGTCAGTCACCTTTGAGTTTTATATATATAGATTTATATTTGTGTGGTCGTGGTCGGTGATCGTGCGTGCCGAATATTACCAAGTACTTAGTCCATATAGTTAGGTAGTTAAAGAACTAAAGTAAATTAACTTTAATTTACTTCATAGTTACCGACAAAAACAAGAACACCTTGTCATACACAACAGCTCAGGTGGTCAAGGTCATTTACTATGACCGACCGACGGGTGTAGCGATCATGACTTTACTCCCGTTACGGTGACTCAATGTGATCTTCAAGGTCATTTTTGAGTCAATCTAAATACCTATTCTCTCCAACAAAATTAATCTATCTCGGCCTGGGCAGGCGACGTATTTTTTAAAAAACGCTGTCGACGAACTTTTTGTTCCGACTAAGGTTATAGAGATGCCAACTTATACCTACCTACTTTAATCTTCAGTTTCGGTAAGTATGCATATAGCAGGACACACCTTAGAAGGCGCGCCGCGAAGCACTTAATCCGTTGCCGCAGTCTATGTCAATGTCAGTCTCCGATCGATTGCAGCGGCTTGCGACCTATTTCCTCTATATTTCTCGATCTATTCTTGCTATTTTTATTTATTACAAAAAATATTTCCATTACGTGCGCGCTCAAATGCATATTTTGGTAAATATAAATAGCAAGCAAAGGTAAAAAATGACGATAAAACTCATGTCGGCCGCAAGCCGCTGCGATCGATCGGAGACATTGATACGAAAGCTTTAGTTGTGTAAACCTGTCTAGTTATTTTATTACCTAATAAAGACGTGAGTGTCATATGTTTGGCCATTCTCAGAGCGCCTATTATAATTACCGTTGCCCCCTATAATCTTGTTAAATATATAATCTTAATCATATGAGGTTTCAATGATTATTAAAATCTTCTATCACAGAATAAGCCTGTGAAGGAGACACAATTTTAATCACTTCAATACCTTTTTCAGGTTCGCGCGAAGATCAGCGACTTAAAGTCCAACAAGCGCATCAAAGACTTGGGCAGCGTGTCGCCTTGCGACAATTCGTCGGTGGTGATCGTCGGCGGCGGGCCGTCGGGCGCCACGTGCGCCGAGGCCCTGCGCAGCGAGGGCTTCCGCGGCCGCATAACGGTAGTCTCCCGCGAAAACTACCTCCCCTACGACAGAATCAAAGTCTCAAAAATAGGCACCGCCACGGACATCGAGAAACTCCAAGCCCGCACACCCGATTACTACGTCAACTCCAGCATCGAGATACTGAAAGGCGTCGAAGCTACCAAAGTAGACCCCACCGACAAAATCGTCCACCTCAGCAACGGAACCAAACTGAGCTACACCGCGCTCTACCTAGCCACCGGGTCGAAGCCGCGCGTACCGGACATCCCGGGCATCACTCTGAAGAACATATTCACTGTTAGGGACTTCCAGGATTCTGTGGATATCCTCAAAACGTTGGGGTCTGCTGAGGACAAAAATGTGGTCGTTTTGGGCTTGAGCTTCATCGGCCTCGAAACCGCCTCATCCTGCTGCAAGAAGGCGAAGTCTATGACGGTTGTCGGTAAAGACAAGGCCCCACTCGAACGCGTGTTCGGCCTCGAAATAGGACAGAGCCTTCAAAAGTTGTTCGATGAAAATGGAGTGAAATTCCAATTTGAAACCACAATTGTGAAATGCAATGGTGAGAATGGCGTTATCACGTCGGTGGAGCTGGCAAACGGGACCACATTACCCGCTGATATGCTTATTTTGGGCGTGGGAACAACATTTTACACTGATTTCCTGCGAGATACGGAAATATGTCTCCAGCCTAACGGCGCAGTGAACGTCAACGAAAAGTTAGAAACAAACTTGAAGAATGTGTACGCGGGAGGCGATATCGCATACGCGCCTGTTTATAGCTTTGGCAACAAACAGATGAGCATAGGGCACGTAGGACTAGCCCAGTACCACGGCCGCGTGGCCGCTTTGAACATTCTGAAGAAGGAAACACCGTTGAGAACGGTTCCTTACTTCTGGACAATGTTGTTCGGCAAGTCCATCCGCTACGCCGGGACCGGCCAGCCGGCCAGCTCCATGGTTGATGGAGACGTGGCAGGGCTGAAATTTGTGATTTTCTTCTTTGATGAGGCTGAAAAGGTGATTGCGGTAGCCTCCTGCATGAGAGACCCAATAGTGTCCCAATTTGCAGAGTTCCTTCATCAAGGAAAATCACTCTTTAAAAAAGACCTCAAAGGTGATGCCTTTGCATGGACCAAAAGTATTAATTAATCTCACATCATTTTAATTTCAACCACAGAAGCGGGCTTATGTTGTTGTGTGGAGAGAATTTCCTGATATATTTCAACTAATGTAAATGTGTAGTCTCTGTGGTGGATCCAGGGATGGGGAGGGCTAGGGGACTGAAGCTGCTTAAAATCATCTATGTGTACTTGTAGCAAATCTTTACCTTTATACCAATTATCCCTCGGTCAGCTGGGTGAAACATAAATCCTAGATCCGCCACTGTATACTCTGGTACAAATATCGAATTTCAGAAATACTTTGTGATATTCTGGTGTAAATGATTTTAGGAAATATTTATTCATTTTAGTTAATAATTATTATAAGAGTTAAATTATGAGAGTATTTAAAACTCAATTTTGATAATTTAGTTAAAACTTTCAGTGCCAGTCCCTCAATGTTTGAAAGAGACAAAACTAACTTTATTTTGAATATAGTTCTCATACAATTTCAACATGTTTATTACCTAGTTGCCACTGAATGTAGTATAACAAATTACAATGCAAATTCTATCTTAGGTAGAAATGTGTGATCTAGAGAGATTTTATCTTTATTATGCTTAAGTGTTTTTTTTTTAATATTACTTATTTTACCCATACTCAGACATCCAATTTAAGTTTCTTAAATTGATGCTTGAATATCCTACATTTTTAGTCTATAGCATAAGAGCAATGATAGAATGTAAAGTAAAAGGTATCATGTCATAGCTTATAAAATATGAAAGCATAATAAATGTGATATTTAAAGTTGTATATCTTTTAAGTTGTAATATTATAGTGGATTCCTACCATCTGTAAAATAAAAATATCTTTGTACACTGTATATTGTTTATTTTGTGAATAAAAGAAAGAAGTAATCAATGTATATTACAATTACTAAGTTAATTATCTAACTAAAAAGGGAATAAAATATTCAATCCCATGATTCCTGGACTCTGAGATGGCCTAGTCTCTCATATAATGTGACATCTTCCTTGAAAATCCTTCTGCTATGATCTTGGAATTTCTGTTTCCTTTGTTCTCCTTTTCCCAATGCTTGAGAATGTCCAGCACTTTCAGCCTGTTAATGGTTCAATTATGAGGAACTTGAGTGCCAAACAAAATGAATCCATAGCTAATATTATACCAAAATGAGAAGTGTGTTTCTTCTTCCTTCACTTCGAAAGGACTGGACCAATTTGGATGAATTTGATATGGAGATAATTTTGAGACCCTGGGGAATAATATAGAATACTTTCTATCCCAATATTTTTACGGAACGGGTTTCCCAAAGGTCAAACCAGATCCATGTAATCATCAAGTACGCAAATTCGAAGTCTACGTGGGACGAAGTCGCGCTGAACGACTAGTAATCGAATATGGCACAGACTACTTTTTGTAATAAAGTTTATAATAAAAATCACATGACATGTATTTTATACTAGCTTATGACCGCGACTTCGTCTACGTTTACCGGGAGACAACGTATGTATACGCATGAATTTATCTAAACGTATACATATTATATATAAACATCTACATTGGCAGGACTATGTTAGTAGTGTATTTAAGAAGTACAAACCTCAGTTAGGTACGGGAATCTTAAATAAAACATATTTTGTTCTTCCTGTGCAAAGTCTTGCGCTTTGCGGCGGAGATGTACTGGTTCTACTTGTTTTACAAGTCGATCTTTACCCCTGAATAAGTGTCCATTGGGTAGACGATTGCGTCTGAATAATATCTGAGTTAATCTCATTTTATTTTATTTACAATTTGGCCCAAATCCCAATATATCTTTAAGGTTATACGCAAATTATAAGAAACTGACAATGACAATTGCATCATTGTCAGTGTCAAGATTTGAAGTTTAGGATCATTCCGCACTCGGTTAAAAGCGGCGCAATACTTTTGTTAATTTACATAGTTGGTAGTACACGAGTAAACTGTTAGGAAATTATGAATACCCACCACTACGAATATCGAAAATAAACAAATGAACGAAGTGCATTTTTATAAAATGCCTATCGTTAATTTGCTTGTAATCTAATACTAAAGGGATAACTTTCAGGCTTTCAATATATTTTGTCGAAGACGTTTGTTGCATTGCATTGCACAGCACATCACTAGTCATCTATGATGGCCGCCGATTGGCTGTCGGACGAGTGTAGGGCTTCTATGTAAATAAAATTTTGGAATAGCTGTTCATTTTGATGGTAATTTAATAGTTTAGTAATAATATACAAGCATGGGATTCCGGGGCTGACAGTGATTTTTAGGTAGCAGTCCCCGGCTTTGGTACGTATATTAATTTCTTTTCCTGTCAGTAATTACGTACGCTTCTGTGGATTGTTTTGGAAGGCTTCTCTTTTATTTATTCTCCAATAACAACCGATCAATAATCATGAAAAATAAATTCAAATATCCTTATTAGTTCACTTTAATTGATGTAATTTTCCCTAACAATACACAGACCGAGACGTATTGAAACTTGGTCTCGGTATTTACCCTTTCACTTTATTGTTGCACTTTATTTTCGTGCTCTACTTATTCCAGTTTTTTGGAGACAGCGTATTACATCTAACCAATGTGATTCTGCAGATCCACAATACACAAAAATATATATCTGAAAGCTGTTGTACTAACAATATTAAAGTGACCTACTTAGATTTTCTTTGATTTATTTATCGGCATTTTAAAGTTTTTAAAATGCCGACATCATTGTATATTGGTACATGACTCTAATTTTATTCTACCATGAACTATTTGTTTGATAAAACAATTATCATTATTTTCTGTTATGATTCCTTCTATTTCTCTGTTACTTAATTTTATAGGTACTTACTTAGTTTGCTTCCTTCTATTTTCATAATTAATGGACTATCTATTTCTTCTCTGAAAAACTAAATAAATGTCAATGAATAATAATGTTCGACTTTATATAACTTATTAAATTAATAACACTTCAATACTTACCCATACACACTTTGATTTAAGTTGTTTTATCACTAGCTTTATGAACATGTAAAAACTTCTAGCAGGTAAAGGAAATGCATATGGTAATCAGTACAGTGCATTGATCTCTTATCTTAACACCTGTTAGGCTTGGGTAAGAAAGTACATTGTTTAGTACTTTCACCTATTTCTTATGCCTTACTTTATCACTAACTTTATCATTAAAAAGATTACCGAATTTCAATAAATACATATGGTGCTGAGAGTGCATTGTTATTTTATCTTAAAACCTGTTTTGCTTTGGTAATAAATTATGTAAACTAACTTAAGCATTTAATAAATTTTAGGATAGCATAAATTTTCGTAATCTCTATTTCATTGAATTTAAAAACAACATGTTTCGTAAATTATATTATTCCAATTGAATATCTTAAAAAAAATTATAATGCTACATTCAATTCTTCCCTTTAATTCTTTTTGAGTATACTACCACTACTACAGCCTATTTGCGTCCCACTGCTGGGCACAGGTCTCCTCTCATCACAAGAGGGTTCGGGCCATAGTCCCCACGCGAGCCCAGTGCGGATTGGAGACTTCACACTCATCTTTGAATTACTTCGCAAATGCATGCAGGTTTCCTCACAATGTTTTAAGTAAAATCATAATAATAGTGATTCTACAATCTATTATGCTAGAAACAATCATGTTCAACCTACTTATATTCAAACAACCACCCACGAGCAGTGCAGTCTTATCCAAATATTGTTAATACCAGTTCGAGTTACATTGCTTGTTATGAGATTATTCTAAAATGTTTTAAGTTGGCTTGCCACAGCTTGATGCCTGCCAGTCTATACACAGTGATTGGCCCTACATCATGTCTTTGAATTTGTGGTATTGAGACTGAGTGCTTGTGCTGTAGCTGTTATTGGAATTGACAATATCATTTCTCATAGTCTTTGCTTACAAATATTAATGTTTGAGTAAAACAATTACCATTTTTTTTTTTTTAATATGTCTAAGTTCAGTAAGTAGACCTTTTGATTTATTATCTTTACATAGTATGCTTTATGTGATTCATAAGTCAATGTTACTTGAATTATTTAGGTTCTTCCAATGACATCTTATATATCACTTCGAGCGATACTTTTCTAAATGTTTAACCAACTAAGACAAGACGATCATCCATTATTTGATCAATCAAAAATTACTTATTCAGGCAGCAAAGTATTATCTGGTACTTTTACTCTTTTGATAAAATATTTTTTGTTATTGAAATTTAGTCTTCAGTGTTTCATTGTTTTCTCATTTAATTCACGTTTTTAACTGACTTCAATATAAAAGAAGGTTTTCAATTCGATATGTATGTATGTAGTATTATTGGAACTGTACGATTTTCACAAATTCTATTTCGGCTTCCAAGCAAATATGCAAAACATTGTATGTGTATGTACAAGGGCGGTAGGACTAGGTCTAATGTTATTATGTATTTTTAACCTCTGACGCGAAAAGGGGGGGGTTGTATGACGTGACCCCCCCCCCCCCCTGAGTCGAAAGCTGGATCCGCCCTTGTGTATGTATGTATGTTTGTCTACATATTTCTCCAAAAGTTGATCGGACTTTGACTATTCTTTTTTTATGGTTTGTGTTGTTTGATTGCAGAGTTCCCTCACCGGCTCTCTCGAACTGTCCCCGGACTCGTCGGCATGGCTCAAGTGGGCGCCAACATGGAGTATCAGGAATACAAGTGGGCCTACTCAATCATGGACTCCTCCAAGTAAATAACTTTATATTTCTATTTTATGACGCTGACAAGAGCTAATGACCTTGAGCAATCGAATCTTGAAAAATCCAACATTGCAGGAACAATATAAATTAGCAAAATTTTTTGGTATGATTATGACGGAATAGTGTATTTAATTATAGAAATCTGTTTTAGTAAAATGAACTTATAGAACCGTTTAAATAGGATTAGAAGACGTAACTTCACGATTTTTTTCATATAACCGATTTCATGTAATCCTTTTTACGAAATAGCAAGATTTTTAAGTATATGTATAGTGAATATTAACATGTATTTTTCTCGTCTTACAAATGAGAAATCCGGGATTAACGGGATACAGCACAGGATATTAGGAAGAGAAGAAATAAGACGTGTCATCAGCTGGTTGTTTAATGCGAGACTGCTAACCTAATGACCTACTTATAACTACCTACATAATAAAGCTAACTCTATGAAATCTACCCTCATACACACATATATTACACCTCCCCACTTATTCTATACACACCATACGGGCGCGGTAACTTAAAACTAAACTTATTGTACTAATTATAATCCTATCCAAACTATCGAAAACATTCTTAAAAAAATTACTTTTGTGTTTTACTTAAATTACGACCCACTCTACTTGGCAAGGGCCTAAGGATCATCGGATCCCGGCACAGCGGTTCTAAGGGTGGACGTGGGGAGGGAGGCTGCTTCTGCGTACTACACTCCGCAACTTGCCCTTTCTGTACATTCTCCCCTTGTAACCCAGTGCCTGCCGTCTCCCTGCTCACGTCCGTTTGATCTCCCTGCCGCTCGACAACGCGCTCACCCCCGCCTGGCTCATCGTGTAAGTCGTCCATGCCGTCTGGGCAAGGAACAGTCGATAACCTGGATCTGCGCCTAATCTGATCGACATGCCTAAGTAAAGGTTTCGCGTTTCCACTACCCAGGGTGTACCTATTAGTACCTTCTGCCTCCTTTATCGTTCCTTTGATCCACTTATCGGGTCCGGAATAATCGCGCGCCCACACGTCGTCCCCCGGCTTGAACGCGCGGTGCGCGCCGCCCGCGCGCGCCACTTGCCGCGCCTGCGCCCGCGCCACGTGCTCCTCCAGCGCGCGCTCGCCGCGGAGCAGGTCGAGCCGGGACCGCAACGAGCGCCGCTGCAGCAGCATCGCGGGGCTCTCCCCTGTTGTGCTATGAACACTGTTCCGATAAGCCATGAGGTACGTCTGTAACGCCGCGTCGACGTCTACGCCGTCCCGAAAAGCTTTTTTCATCGCCCGCTTACACAGTTTGACAGCATTTTCCGCGGCTCCGTTTGATGCGGGATGGTAAGTCGGTGAAAAAGACTGCCTGATACCATTTTTTTTCAAAAAATCTTTTATTTCTGAGCTCGTAAAAGGCGGCCCCTGGTCCGACACCAATTCTGTCGGGAGCCCGAACCGAGCAAAGGTAGCCCTCAAAACTTTAATCACCGATGCTGCATTCGTACGATGCATTTCAAATATTTCCAACCATTTTGTGCTGGAGTCTATAATCACTAGAAACGTTGCGCCTTTGAACGGACCTAGGAAGTCTACGTGTACTCTGCCCCACGGCTGAGTAGAATGAGGCCATGGGCTAGGAGCCGCGCGCGGCGGCGCCGGCGCCTCGGCCGCGCACGTCTCGCAGCCGCGGCACAGCGCCTCCACGTCCGCGTCGATGTTGGGCCACCACACGTAACTTCGGGCCAGGGCCTTCGTTTTCACCATACCCATGTGGCTCACATGCAGCTGCTTTTGTATGACATCACGCAATTCTAATGGTATAACTATTCGATATCCCCACATT